>CM043017.1:148292825-148892825 GCA_023690525.1 Holotrichia oblita | reverse complement strand
TTCATATAAAAAAGGTGTGTTTTAAGAGCCAATATAATCAAAGTAATTCTTTATAAAAATCTCTGCTTTCGAAAACAATAATATTCAGCTATTCACATTTGACATCGAATGTACAGGCTGTCCACAAAGCGAAAAAGTTCGATAGGAGTTTATTTAGCACTTCAATTTTAAATTAAATTTTGCAAATCTTACTTGTGAACTTAAGTAGTTACACTGTATATACAACTTACTCAAACTTGACGTTTCACCACTAATGTAAGTGGCTTCTTCAGGAGCAAAACTACCAACCACGCTAGAGGCGAAAACCTTCTGTCAAGGAGAAGGTGAACGTGCGGGGGTATATACAGGGTGTCTCAGCGAAACCGTTCATTACAAGTTTATGGCATTCTGGTCAAGATATAAATTTGAAAATTTGCAGTTATACATAGTCGATTATGTTCTCTTCAATAAAAATATTATTAGATTTCTAGCGCTTCCGGTTATACCGGAAGGCGCCATCTACTTTATCATTTTTAATGGAACATCCTTACCTTTTTAAATTCGCCTATTTTTAAGCTTTATAAATAGCCTTTCGTTTTTGCAATTTGAATCGGCCGTTTTGAAATTATTCGATTTTTCGGATATCAATTTAAAATTCATAATATACTTAAACAACATGTTGGAATATATTTTAACGCCGAGAACAGCTGCCTACATTGCGTGGTTACTTTACTATGGCACATTAACTCTTCGAAGTTTTAAAGGGCCATAACTTCATTTTTTCAAACGGCATCCCTCATATTTTATTACTTATTTGTCTTTGGGGTCCAATTCTACATCTTTTATGTCCCACATGTACAATACCTAAAATGAATAGTTTAGGAGATAATTAAATTTTTTGAAAAATTGCAGACAACTCATCGATACTTATCCAGTGTGCAATGAAAAATAAGCGTTCTCAAAGATTTATTTGCAAAGTCTAAGAGCACTTGTTACATGTTTCAATTCTTTGTCGATGTTTTCAGGCTGGGAAATTGAGATAGCGCGATGTATGTACAAGAGAACCGATTACTGATTGGTTTTGTGCTGGGTGATGATGTGAGCTGGTGTGAAGATATCTATCGGTATGTGGGGTTTCCTGTAAACAAAGTGACCTAAACGACCATATGGTAGACGAGTAACTAATACGTCAAGGAAAGGTAGGGAACCGTTTGCCTCAATCTCCATGACGAATTTGATGTCGGGATGTTGGCTATTGAGGAAATCCAAGAAGGTAGAGAGAGTGTTTTTATCATATGGCCAGATAATGAAGGTGTCATTCACGTATCTTAACCAAGTTTTGGGTTTTAAATTCGCATGTTCCATAGCAGTGGTTTCAAACTAATACAACTTTCTCACCAAACTCGCTAGCTCCATCCAAAATATCTCATTTTTTAAATCAGCCAGACACCATAACTTTTAGCGCTCTTTTACCGGCTTCTTTGACATGTATTTTTTATCGACAATCCCCTTTTCAACGCTATCATTGATTCATTGAGGACAAGAAAAGATCAATGACCAGATATGGATTAGAATCTTGTATTTAGTGCTTCAATGTGTATTGCTTGTGATGCCCTGTCTCAACTTTTGCTATAACAATCTAATTATCATTTATATATTTCAATAATATTCCTGTACAATGTACACTTCTTAATGTCTAGATTGCCCAGCTTCGCCATTTTTTATTTCTTTTGTAGTTTGAGACGCCTATCTACTAGTTTAGTTAATTATCTATTGTAAAATGTCTGAACAGATTACAGATTTGGCTTGTCCACTACAAACACCAACTATGTTTATATTATGAAAATAATCCCAATTTTGGATACAATCCTGGTGATTGGTTTTGTTACCGCTCTCATCATCTGCTTCGCGAAATTCATTCCCAATAATCAAAGTTGGTGCACTCAGTTGCGAAGGAGGCAAACACCGAGAGTAGAAACTTCATTACAAGTAATTGACGACCGGAACTTGAATGATAGT
Organism: Holotrichia oblita; assembly: GCA_023690525.1. Lineage (NCBI taxonomy): Eukaryota > Metazoa > Arthropoda > Insecta > Coleoptera > Scarabaeidae > Holotrichia > Holotrichia oblita. The sequence goes on along the minus strand of CM043017.1, from coordinate 148,890,827 downwards.
GTAATAATTCCAATTTTTCCAACTCCTCACTCGCCATTCTCAGAATTTTCTTCACCATCAGAGAGCCCATAGAAGTATTCTAGTGGTGTCTTGATCTGGTAAATGTTATTTGAAATCCTACATTAGCTAGGTGTTATATTCATTCTCTATTTAAAAACTTTTTTTCCATCATGGCAACAGTTTCGTTAGTGTCATGACGACCAAATTAATATATTGTAAGTTAGCCGATCTCAACAAGTAATACTGTCACTTTGGTGCCGATATTCTAAATAATGTTAAAAAATTTCATTCAATTCTTCTGAACACTTTGGATATTTTTGTTTTACATTTCATAAGCTTTAAACTAGATGCCAGCATGAAACATCAGTGGAAGCTACAATATACCATACAACGCACACAGAAAATAAATTTAAAGTGGGAAATATTACTTACCACTGCCCACGTCGCTTCACTTAGTGACGATTTTTGTGAAGGAAGGCCAATCTCAGGCATTACTGAAACAAATGTAAACGCCTTACGAAGAATGATTCAACACGACAATCGAGTCATGTACAGGTTTATTAGAAGCACCTTGGGTATTGGCATGACTGTAATAAACAACTTTTTACATAATAATTTATTACAACTAATTAAAACAATACTGAGTGGAATGGCTCAATGAGTTTGTTCATCAGTCATGTTTCCAACAGAACCTAATCCAGTCGAAGTGAAAATATCCCGAAGTCTTTAAAAGAAAATAGTAGCCAGTTTCTCCTCAAAATTAGGACCTATCATAACAGTGGTCCTTGAAAATAAACTTACGATTATCACACAATAGCATACGACAATATGTCTGCCACATATTGCTTGAAAGGTTTGTTTACCACGCTCTAGATCGGAGATTTCATCCTTCCTTCACGATAATGTGTCAAGTCACCCTGCGAGTCAAACAAACGGATTTTTGAAAGCTTCGGAATTAAAATTACTCGATCAGCCGCCATAAGTCCGGATCTGGCACCTTCAGATTTCCACTTATATTCAAGACTAAAGGATGAAAAGTGTCATGTACGATTTGCAAGCCCAAAAGATGTGGCAGAGAGCTTCAAAAACCTTATCTGAAATGACTCAAGAAGAGTGAAATTTATGCTTTGATAATTGGTTTTATCGAATGTCTAAATGCTTTGAGTTTAAGGACGAATACTTTGAAAAATGATAATAAAAATAATGTTTTGTCCACAATATTTTGTTTTATTAGTTCTGATCTAGAAGTTTTAGTAAATTCGTTTACTTATTATTTCTATCATTCTGTATATACCTATTAGTTAAATTATTTTCTATACTTGTCAAGCTTCCTACTATGTTTGCTTTAAACAAAGCTTCATACTCAGTCAGTGCATTTCATAATTAACATACTAACTATCGCTTTAATTAACCTAACATGTATTTACGGCCAAAACTATGTCCCAATTGAGTTGCCGTTATGTATGTAGGAGCAAAGTTTAAAGTTTGCCAAAGTCGCTAAATCACAAATGCCACAGCTAAATTATACTGAAAATGCGATATTTACATCGATTGACATAGGATGCTAAATTAAATCGATGAAGTTAATAAACTGGCAAGCCTTAACTTTTAATCTAAATTTTCAACAAATAGGTCATTGGATGATAAGCTTCAGAATGTTAAATGAGCTTAAAGATGCTTTGTTGTGGAAAGATGTTTTGTTGTGGAAAAGATTTCTCTGTCACAGCTGCCTACTATGATTAATTTAATTTAACTTTCGATAATTTTATGTTTCTTCAGCAACGATCTATAAACTAAACTGTAAAAAATGCACAAACAACTGAAAAACGGTGAAATATAGGTTAGCTAGTATATACCGGCTGACTAAAAACTAACTAAAAATGGCGCTGGGCCATATGTTAGGAAAGGTTTATAGTATGTACAGCTTCGGGAAAAAAATGTCACTATCTAAAGTGGTCTCGAGAAACATCTGGAAATTATTTAGGGAAGTGTAGGATGACCGCTAGATGGCGTAACTGTACACAAAAAATTTAAATTCTTATTTTATACGTAATTTACCAACTTAAGCTCTATCACAAACATCAAAATCAGAATCTTCAAAAAATTTCGCATATTTTATATCGGACCAATTTTTTGTACTTCGCCAAATAAAGGGAAGAGGGAGTTGGGAAAACTTTATTTTGAGGGAACGCTTACCACTCCGGTTCTATTGAACCGAATGTTGTAAACTTAGTTAGTCTCGTTGGAAACAGCATTACTCCTCCAATCTAATGCATACACATTAAAGCCAATCTAATAGGTAACGTTATTTTCTTTCTAAAATTTTGTTTTTTATCGAAAATATTAAAAAGAAATATAAATTTTTGGCTATTGAATTAGAAATGTAGGCTAAATTACCAACAAATCAGCGAAAACCGCGTATCGCTATCTTATACCTATCCGAAGATATCTTGAGAAAAGTGTGAGTGGTAAGAATCTCTTCAATTTAGCAAATTTAGTCTTATTAGAAAGAATTTTTCTCGGTCTACATTTAGCGATTCAAACTGTTTAACATTATTTTGTCCATCACCACTGGAGAGCGTTAAAGAAGTTTAAATACTTAAATTTTGTGAATTTTGAAAGCAACAGTTAGGTATATAACAAGAGTTATTAAGCGTTTCTTCAAAAAACAGTTTCCCATCCCCTCCCCCCTTTATTTGACGAAATACAAAAATTGGTACGCTGTAAAATATGTATGTGGAATTTTAAGAAAATTCCGATTTTGTTGTTTGTGATAGAGTTTAAGTTGGTAAATTTTGTATAAAATAAGAATTTAAATTTTTGGTGTCCAATTACGTCATCTAGCGGTCATCCTACGCTTCCCAAAATAATTTCCAGATGCTTCTCGGGGCCATATTACTCAGTGATATTTCTTGCTGACTAGGCCATTTTCACCAATCACCCTATCCTGTATGTACATACCTATATAAGGATTTGGCTAGATTTGAACATTGGAAACACAACACTTCCCTGAGGCACTCCCAATTAATTTTGTGTGTTCACTTTTAAACTTAACTTGATAGGTTCTGTTGGTTAAATGAGATTTTAGGATGTTATAGAATTCTGATATCATTCTTGCTTTTAAGTTTGATGTTAAATGTTACTGTTCTCAAGCAGTAGTTATTTTTTAGGCAATTTTTGGCTGTTTTTGATATCTACTACTTCCTACAAATATATAATTAAAAAATGTAGTTTTTTACAATTTTTTCTAAAATATTTGAATACATTTTGCGCGCTAGAACTTAAAATATAAAGATTATCTATTAGCAGGTAGTGGGATAAAATATTTCGACAACTTTACGTAAAATTAGGACGGGGAAAGATCTAAGTACATCACTGTGTGTACATGCGCAGCAATAGTAATAAACAGAGTTAATATACAGGGTGAGTCACGACTATTCCCTCGGTCTCTTGTGTCTAAACGCTAAAAGGTATGAGTTTCAAATTTTAGTCAAATATGTAGAACGATAAGGAGCACATTTTAAAATCATTTGCAAGTATACAGGGTGATTCAAAAAAGTGCAGCATATCAAAGTTAGGTTATTTTTAATGGAACCCCTTATATTGTATAGCAGTTTTGGATTCTACGTCATAAATTAGGATAACTTTGTTAATAGTTCCCTATACCTGTGTGCAGCCAATTTCGGGAAAATTTGATATTTATGAAAATGTCGGCTTTCTAGAAAAAATTAAAAAGAGGAAAACTGTATGACTTGGACGATTTACATTTGTAAAAAGTTATTTTGACAAAGCGTGCTTTCAATAAACCAGTAGAGTATTTTGACATTGGCTACATGACATTAAACAAAACAATTTATACTTTATATTTTTTCAACCATCAATAACTCTTTCAAGTTAAACGGAACATCCTGTATTTATCCATCCTATGTGAAAGAACATTAAACCCCCTACTAAAAACTATAACGATGTCTATATCTAAATTTAACGATTAAAATGGTATTAACGATATTCTTAATAAACGCTCTAAAGCTGATGCTTTTTCTCATCTAATAAATAGGCCATGGTCTCAAATTATTTGTGTGTGAATAATTATATTCCTTGTAAGTTGTATTCTAATGATAAATAAAGCTAGAAATTATATTGAAGTAATTTGAATATCCGATTAATACATTATTAAAGAGTAAGATAAAGTTCAAATGAATCATTCAAGTAATTGACTAATCGTCGAATATTTGAATATTATTTGTTTGAATCGAATGAATATTTGACTATTCGAATATCAAAATGTCGAAAACTCTCCTTTTAGTTTATAATATATTCATATATTGGGCGTTGGTAAGTTATGGTATTAGAATTGAAAATACAATAATTAAGTAACCGATATCATAAACAAATTAATTAATATATACATGTTATTATGACCTTTATGTACTTACTTATCTTTCAATTCCTAAAGTATTCCAGTTGTAGGTCAATGAAACAGTAAATTAATTCTAATACCAATTTATTCCAGAACATACAAAATTATGTTTTCATTAAGACTTCTTCAGTCAATTTCTTTCACTGAAAAAGTCTTGTTAACGAAAACATAATTTTATATGTTTTGGAAAAAATTGATATTATAATTAATTTGCTGTTTCATTGACGTATAAGTGAGAATAGTTCAGGAATTGAAAGATAAACAAATTAATAAAATATGTTAGCCAAAAAATAAATAAATAAGATATAAAATTGTCAACCACATTCAATTTTAACATATTCGATTGAAATGAATTTAATAAGTTCTTTTCCAAAAAATGTCTACTTTACTAAATGTTCGCTTGAATTGAATAAATATAAATAAATTATCTAACGAAAAAGATTACAGTAGTTGTTCATCTTATTTTATGCATAATGTTATAGGCAAAAGAAATTTTTTTCCGTAAAATGCTTGGAGTCGTTGAATGAAATACATTTTGTGTTAACATTGTAATGACTGTTCTCAACTATTTTCGTCACTGTGTCCAATGTGTCGGTGAAACTCGTGCTAGTTGACGGTAGATGTCCCTACGATGCTTTTAAATCATCTTGAGGCCAACTTCAAGCGTGTGGATAAGGTGACATTTGACGTTGAGACAACATTATTTATTTTAAACACTTCAGGTAGCAAAATAAAGTCGGAGAATTATAAGTCCAGGTAATTAAAATATTTACAATGGTTTTATTAACAAACATAGAAATGATTTAGTACAGTTTACAGGAATGGAACATATGAAAACAAATGTATCGTTAAACATGATAGAGAGAATACAATATAGCACAACATATTATTGTAATCGAAAGCTTCTAAACAACAAACTAACAGGAAATAACTTTGTCAAGAACGGCACGGTTGGTATAACATATGTACAGGAAAAAAAATAACATAAATATTTCTAACGGAACACATAATTTCAGGAAAACGGAAGCATAATATGTACAAAACGGTGTGTCCGGATAATGTAACATAAAATGCTGGTTGTGTCAGTGATTAACGACTTACGAAGTCCTTTTGGAAGAGAGTATGTGTTACAAGTGTCATGTGTCTCGGTACGTCGGGGCTATCAGAGAGACTCTTCTGCGACGGCTGGCAGAAGCGGCTATGTCCTCTGATAAACAAACGGCTACAGCGGCGGATGAGGGCCTTCCAAGTCCTGATGACGGCTGTGGCAACGGCAACGGTCTGGTCCTTGGCTGGCAATGGTCCTGGGGTCCTTCATCCTACTGGCTGTCCACGTCTGGTCTACCTTCGGGGGTTTCTTCGAGTTCATGAGAGAACTCGCTTCTTCGAGTTCATGGGAGAACTGCCTTATCTTGGCAATGCATGGCTCTTAAATATTGCTGAGGATACCCTCTCTTCGCCGCGGGGATACCCTTTCCATGCCGCGGGGCATGCGCGGAACGTTATTCAAATTGTACACTCTTCTCCAAAAGTCGTGAATACAGGCATGTTCAAAAGTAACTGTTCGGACTCTAATTCCGGAAAATAAAACTTAAAATTTCTACTAATTAGCTGAACGTAATTACAAAAATTGAAATTTAGTTTTATCATATGTAACGGTTCGTTACATATCCCCTATGCTCGAAGACACACACGCGCACTTCGCTGCCTTGGCATGTAGGGTATTCTCGGCGGGTTCTGACTGGACGTCAAAAGGTACGGACGGAGGTTTGCGGTGGTATTTCCAGGCCGGGCGGTTATTCGACGATTTTCGTCGTGGGAGTTGGCCACTGGAAACTTTGACGACGGGGTAACGGTTAGCGGCGGACGGAAACGGTAGCGGTAATGGCGGCGTCAACGGGAACTGTAGCGGCAACGGCGGCGTCAGCGGGAACGGTAGCGGCAACGGTGGCGTCAGCGGGAACGGCGGCGTCTGCGGCAGCGGTAGCGGCAACGGCGGCGGCTGCGGCAACGGTAGCGGCAGCGGTAGCGGCAACGGCGGCGGCTGCGGCAACGGTAGCGGCAACGGCGGCGTCAGCGGGAACGGTAGCGGCAACGGGAACGGTAGCGGCAACGGCGGCGGCTGCGGCAGCGGTAGCGGCAACGGCGGCGGCTGCGGCAGCGGTAGCGGCAACGGTGGCGTCAGCGGGAACGGTAGCGGCATCACAGAGCTATGCACGCTATCAACGGATGCGGGTGTGCTTGACGTCATTCGGAATGCAGTCAGGTTCTGGAGGCGGGTACGGCACCGGTAGCGGGAACAGGAGCGGCACCGGTGGCGGCGGGAAGTGAATTCCTGGCTGCATCTGGATGAGTTAGTTTCGGGCCCTTGATGGGGACTTGGTTTGACTCTTCGGATTTGTACATCGGCAAGTATATAAAACGGACTAGAAAAATTTGTACACACTGGTACATTATTTTTTTCCCTCAGGGCTTTTGTGATGGCATGGAATGCTACATCCTGCTTTTGGACGCCATGACCATGTTCGGCTCTTCAGTGTCTGACATTTTAATGGACAAATAACATATAAATTTACACAAAGAAATGTTCCAATAACCTGTACATACATATTGTAACAAATAATAAAATATTCAAATTGTCTATCTGATTATGTGAAAAATGCAACCAGTCTTACACTAAACACACACGGCGTATCAAATATACACGGAAAACGAAGTCTGCAAACGGTCCCTGCTCGGGCGCCATCTTGTAATGACTGTTCTCAACTATTTTCGTCACTGTGTCCAATGTGTCGGTGAAACTCGTGCTAGTTGACGGTAGATGTCCCTACGATGCTTTTAAATCATCTTGAGGCCAACTTCAAGCGTGTGGATAAGGTGACATTTGACGTTGAGACAACATTATTTATTTTAAACACTTCAGGTAGCAAAATAAAGTCGGAGAATTATAAGTCCAGGTAATTAAAATATTTACAATGGTTTTATTAACAAACATAGAAATGATTTAGTACAGTTTACAGGAATGGAACATATGAAAACAAATGTATCGTTAAACATGATAGAGAGAATACAATATAGCACAACATATTATTGTAATCGAAAGCTTCTAAACAACAAACTAACAGGAAATAACTTTGTCAAGAACGGCACGGTTGGTATAACATATGTACAGGAAAAAAATAACATAAATATTTCTAACGGAACACATAATTTCAGGAAAACGGAAGCATAATATGTACAAAACGGTGTATCCGGATAATGTAACATAAAATGCTGGTTGTGTCAGTGATTAACGACTTACGAAGTCCTTTTGGAAGAGAGTATGTGTTACAAGTGTCATGTGTCTCGGTACGTCGGGGCTATCAGAAGCGGCTATGTCCTCTGATAAACAAACGGCTACAGCGGCGGATGAGGGCCTTCCAAGTCCTGATGACGGCTGTGGCAACGGCAACGGTCTGGTCCTTGGCTGGCAATGGTCCTGGGGTCCTTCATCCTACTGGCTGTCCACGTCTGGTCTACCTTCGGGGTTTCTTCGAGTTCATGAGAGAACTCACTTCTTCGAGTTCATGGGAGAACTGCCTTATCTTGGCAATGCATGGCTCTTAAATATTGCTGAGGATACCCTCTCTTCGCCGCGGGGATACCCTCTCCATGCCGCGGGGCATGCGCGGAACGTTATTCAAATTGTACACTCTTCTCCAAAAGTCGTGAATACAGGCATGTTCAAAAGTAACTGTTCGGACTCTAATTCCGGAAAATAAAACTTAAAATTTCTACTAATTAGCTGAACGTAATTACAAAAATTGAAATTTAGTTTTATCATATGTAACGGTTCGTTACAACATTATTTATAATTCAGATAAAAATCGGTAACGCCAACACCATAACGATTAATTAATTCATTCAGGACACATGTTTTAAGGGCTCATGGGCCGATTTTTATTTGTATCGTACGAGCTCACAGTCATTGAAATAACATTATTTATTATTTTAGTTTCAAATTATGAGGAATGGTAGGCGAAGTATTGCTTGTTTCTTTTATTCTTCATCTACTAGACGTAATAATTGTTTAAAATATATGATTTATACGTAAGCATTAATGGCGTAAGCATGGTATTAGTGTTTTCTTGAAATTCTCTCAAAACATTCGTCCAATAATATTAACTGATCATGCCAAATCTTATTAAAATCCCATAAGCCGTTTTGAATTTATAATAAAAGACGATTTCAAAATTTCTACTTCAAGGTCGCATAACGCCCAAACTAAGCGACTTTGGACTAAGATAAGTTTGAAGATATGTGTTAGGCGAGTGTAAAGATCTTTTACAAACATCTTGTATATTATATAAATTAAAAATTACAATACATATGGAATAAAATATCTCGAGCTTTTTGTTTGGTGTCTTCATGAAGTATTTCGGTGTTGTCGAAATTAAAATGGTGATTGGAATTCAATTTAATAATGCGTGGGATTCAACGCATTATTAATGGTGTTTAATTATCTCCAATACTTAATGTGTTTGGAATTGATGCATACAAATTCTGGACAATATTTACTCATTCGTTTACAATAAAAGTTTTGAGCTCTTCAATTGAGACGTACAGACAATGGCTTTATACAGATCATATAATGACTTCATGAACCCATCTGCCTAATCATTCTGACTTGCAGTTCCTTTCTAGTATCGCAATAAGAAGAGCATCGAAATTCCGATTCTCTTCGCAGGAACAGGATATTTCTTCCGTAAACATAAGCCGCGCTTGTTTATGTCGAATCGAAAGCAGAGGTTTCTTAAACATTTGTTCCATTTAATTGTCGGCAACTGTTTTAAAATACGCTGTACATACATTCCGAACATGTGTACGCACCCTTACTTCTACTGCAATAATCCTTATCGTTGTTGAAGAGCGCTATGGTGACCGTAGTATTGCTCACTAATACAAGTGGTCTTTTCGATGTAATCGACGTGCCATTTCGATTTTTGAAGCGCCAGCCTCATGTAACGCGAGCACTTTACTCCTTCCCAGTAGCGACAATGACTTTTGTCGTTCCGTACTCTCCAATAACTTTTATGATCGTTGTTCGACTTGTAAAATGTCACCACTTGCACTGTACATCCGTCTACAATAATTACCACTGAACTGAAATATTTACTGTTGTACCTCTTGATGCAACGAGTTTTGAATTTATCTATAGCTGCATATTTTACTGAGCGGCTCCGACATGTGCAAAATTCTGTCGGCATGGAAACCGAAGCAGGCCGGAGAAACTCTCCGTTCCTACTGTGATGCACTATGTGTCGTTAGTTATTATTTTTAGGAGAAAAAAAGTTGCGCTATTAGTCTCATGTGATACATAAACATGATGTATGATATACATATGTACGAGGGTAATTCGGAAACTAACCGCTGTTTGACTGTAAATAAAAAAATTGAATAGTAAAAATTTTTTTATTATATACAACATAAAACTACAGTTTTTTACTATTTTTCAACATAGTCACCATTGAAATTTAAGCATTTGTCATAGCGTTTCATTAATTTACAAATTCCTTCTTCATAAAATTTAGCCGCCTGGGCACGTAGCCAATCTGTCACAGCATTTTGAAGTTCATCGTCGTCATTGAAGTGCTGTGACGCAAGCCACTTCTTCAGGTGAGTGAAGAGATGAAAATCACTAGGCGCCAAGTCGGGGCTGTAAGGGGGATGATCGAAAACGTCCCATTTGAATTGCATAAGGATCTCTTGAGTCTTACGGGCACTGTGAGGACGAGCGTTGTCATGGAACAGCACAATACCGCATGACAGCTTACTGCGACGTTTGTTTTGAATTGCTCGCTTAAGTTTCTTCAAAGTTTCACAGTAGACATCTGAAGTGATCGGGGTGCCACGTTCCATAAATTCAACGAGCATTTCGCGGGATTTTCTATTGCAGCGCTCATGTTTTAAGGTTGTAATAAGCCAATGCACGAAAGAACGGGATTCGTACTGTCATAGCTGGATGCTCACTGAATCGGGGAACACGAAAATGTGAAAATGGCGGCGCTCCGCGCACAACTACCAGGCGGTTAGTTTCCGAATTACCCTCGTACATATATTAGCTCAAAACATATATACATTTATATGTTACATAAACGAAAAAAAAATGCTAAAAAGAAATTTCGCACAAAATAAGGGTGCACTGTTAAGTCCTAGCTTAACACGTAGAAGAAAAGTCTAAAATCACTCGTTTAATTGGATCTAAGGACAACAAAGGTCAGACAGTTAATTATTCTAAAATAGCATCCGGTACAGCACTCAGGATTATTTCATTTTGTTCTGTTTAATCCAACGTATTTCACCACGAAAGGAGACACCAACTGTACAGGTTGAATAATAATTAGAGATTGTTAAAATGGTTTTCGCTTTTAGGTAATTTTACGCTGACACTTTGTGCGGAGATAATTTAATATAATCTACAAAAAAGGGTTTTCATATTTATGTATTAGTGCGTATAATGTTGGGAATATTTTAAGGACTTGATTGGGCCGGTAGGGAAACCTATTTATATACCTACACAATATGAATTTATGACACGCTACTGCATTAAAGTGTCGTAAATTAAATGAATGTATTTTATTAGATTAATATTGTACGGAGGTTGTACTTGAGGATCGTGTTTATAAATCGTAAACCTAACGAAAATCATTTTAACTGTTGCAAAGGATTACTGTAGTCTATTCTTTACGGCATGGTAAAAATTCATTAAGGCTATTCAAGCGTAATGTCGTCAAGGTTTATGAGTTTACTTTCAAGTCGTTTTTCCTTTGATGGCAACTGTCTGGTAATATACGGTCCCTGCTATTTTTTTTAATATAACTAATTTTGGGATACTTTTAGTTTCTGATTTGTATTTTACTGCTGAAGTATAACTGGCTAATAATAATTAATTTCTGCATAGTTTATACGACCACAAAATAAAGTTTATTCACTAAAACTCTTTTCAAGATGGCGGCGCTTCCGAACGTCGACCTTACGATATTGTAGACGGATTTTCACTAGTATTCGCCATAACTAAGCGCAGCCACTTTAGAAATTTCCCGGCTTTATCGAAAAGTTTTGGATTTACATCGTAAAGCTTAAGCCCTTCAGGGGCGCCATCGAATTTTTTATAAAACATAGTTTGTCTGTAAAACAAATTCATATAAAAAAGGTGTGTTTTAAGAGCCAATATAATCAAAGTAATTCTTTATAAAAATCTCTGCTTTCGAAAACAATAATATTCAGCTATTCACATTTGACATCGAATGTACAGGCTGTCCACAAAGCGAAAAAGTTCGATAGGAGTTTATTTAGCACTTCAATTTTAAATTAAATTTTGCAAATCTTACTTGTGAACTTAAGTAGTTACACTGTATATACAACTTACTCAAACTTGACGTTTCACCACTAATGTAAGTGGCTTCTTCAGGAGCAAAACTACCAACCACGCTAGAGGCGAAAACCTTCTGTCAAGGAGAAGGTGAACGTGCGGGGGTATATACAGGGTGTCTCAGCGAAACCGTTCATTACAAGTTTATGGCATTCTGGTCAAGATATAAATTTGAAAATTTGCAGTTATACATAGTCGATTATGTTCTCTTCAATAAAAATATTATTAGATTTCTAGCGCTTCCGGTTATACCGGAAGGCGCCATCTACTTTATCATTTTTAATGGAACATCCTTACCTTTTTAAATTCGCCTATTTTTAAGCTTTATAAATAGCCTTTCGTTTTTGCAATTTGAATCGGCCGTTTTGAAATTATTCGATTTTTCGGATATCAATTTAAAATTCATAATATACTTAAACAACATGTTGGAATATATTTTAACGCCGAGAACAGCTGCCTACATTGCGTGGTTACTTTACTATGGCACATTAACTCTTCGAAGTTTTAAAGGGCCATAACTTCATTTTTTCAAACGGCATCCCTCATATTTTATTACTTATTTGTCTTTGGGGTCCAATTCTACATCTTTTATGTCCCACATGTACAATACCTAAAATGAATAGTTTAGGAGATAATTAAATTTTTTGAAAAATTGCAGACAACTCATCGATACTTATCCAGTGTGCAATGAAAAATAAGCGTTCTCAAAGATTTATTTGCAAAGTCTAAGAGCACTTGTTACATGTTTCAATTCTTTGTCGATGTTTTCAGGCTGGGAAATTGAGATAGCGCGATGTATGTACAAGAGAACCGATTACTGATTGGTTTTGTGCTGGGTGATGATGTGAGCTGGTGTGAAGATATCTATCGGTATGTGTGGGTTTCCTGTAAACAAAGTGACCTAAACGACCATATGGTAGACGAGTAACTAATACGTCAAGGAAAGGTAGGGAACCGTTTGCCTCAATCTCCATGACGAATTTGATGTCGGGATGTTGGCTATTGAGGAAATCCAAGAAGGTAGAGAGAGTGTTTTTATCATATGGCCAGATAATGAAGGTGTCATTCACGTATCTTAACCAAGTTTTGGGTTTTAAATTCGCATGTTCCATAGCAGTGGTTTCAAACTAATACAACTTTCTCACCAAACTCGCTAGCTCCATCCAAAATATCTCATTTTTAAATCAGCCAGACACCATAACTTTTAGCGCTCTTTTACCGGCTTCTTTGACATGTATTTTTTATCGACAATCCCCTTTTCAACGCTATCATTGATTCATTGAGGACAAGAAAAGATCAATGACCAGATATGGATTAGAATCTTGTATTTAGTGCTTCAATGTGTATTGCTTGTGATGCCCTGTCTCAACTTTTGCTATAACAATCTAATTATCATTTATATATTTCAATAATATTCCTGTACAATGTACACTTCTTAATGTCTAGATTGCCCAGCTTCGCCATTTTTTATTTCTTTTGTAGTTTGAGACGCCTATCTACTAGTTTAGTTAATTATCTATTGTAAAATGTCTGAACAGATTACAGATTTGGCTTGTCCACTACAAACACCAACTATGTTTATATTATGAAAATAATCCCAATTTTGGATACAATCCTGGTGATTGGTTTTGTTACCGCTCTCATCATCTGCTTCGCGAAATTCATTCCCAATAATCAAAGTTGGTGCACTCAGTTGCGAAGGAGGCAAACACCGAGAGTAGAAACTTCATTACAAGTAATTGACGACCGGAACTTGAATGATAGTGTAATAATTCCAATTTTTCCAACTCCTCACTCGCCATTCTCAGAATTTTCTTCACCATCAGAGAGCCCATAGAAGTATTCTAGTGGTGTCTTGATCTGGTAAATGTTATTTGAAATCCTACATTAGCTAGGTGTTATATTCATTCTCTATTTAAAAACTTTCTTTTCCATCATGGCAACAGTTTCGTTAGTGTCATGACGACCAAATTAATATATTGTAAGTTAGCCGATCTCAACAAGTAATACTGTCACTTTGGTGCCGATATTCTAAATAATGTTAAAAAATTTCATTCAATTCTTCTGAACACTTTGGATATTTTTGTTTTACATTTCATAAGCTTTAAACTAGATGCCAGCATGAAACATCAGTGGAAGCTACAATATACCATACAACGCACACAGAAAAATAAATTTAAAGTGGGAAATATTACTTACCACTGCCCACGTCGCTTCACTTAGTGACGATTTTTGTGAAGGAAGGCCAATCTCAGGCATTACTGAAACAAATGTAAACGCCTTACGAAGAATGATTCAACACGACAATCGAGTCATGTACAGGTTTATTAGAAGCACCTTGGGTATTGGCATGACTGTAATAAACAACTTTTTACATAATAATTTATTACAACTAATTAAAACAATACTGAGTGGAATGGCTCAATGAGTTTGTTCATCAGTCATGTTTCCAACAGAACCTAATCCAGTCGAAGTGAAAATATCCCGAAGTCTTTAAAAGAAAATAGTAGCCAGTTTCTCCTCAAAATTAGGACCTATCATAACAGTGGTCCTTGAAAATAAACTTACGATTATCACACAATAGCATACGACAATATGTCTGCCACATATTGCTTGAAAGGTTTGTTTACCACGCTCTAGATCGGAGATTTCATCCTTCCTTCACGATAATGTGTCAAGTCACCCTGCGAGTCAAACAAACGGATTTTTGAAAGCTTCGGAATTAAAATTACTCGATCAGCCGCCATAAGTCCGGATCTGGCACCTTCAGATTTCCACTTATATTCAAGACTAAAGGATGAAAAGTGTCATGTACGATTTGCAAGCCCAAAAGATGTGGCAGAGAGCTTCAAAAACCTTATCTGAAATGACTCAAGAAGAGTGAAATTTATGCTTTGATAATTGGTTTTATCGAATGTCTAAATGCTTTGAGTTTAAGGACGAATACTTTGAAAAATGATAATAAAAATAATGTTTTGTCCACAATATTTTGTTTTATTAGTTCTGATCTAGAAGTTTTAGTAAATTCGTTTACTTATTATTTCTATCATTCTGTATATACCTATTAGTTAAATTATTTTCTATACTTGTCAAGCTTCCTACTATGTTTGCTTTAAACAAAGCTTCATACTCAGTCAGTGCATTTCATAATTAACATACTAACTATCGCTTTAATTAACCTAACATGTATTTACGGCCAAAACTATGTCCCAATTGAGTTGCCGTTATGTATGTAGGAGCAAAGTTTAAAGTTTGCCAAAGTCGCTAAATCACAAATGCCACAGCTAAATTATACTGAAAATGCGATTGTGGGTGTAAAACGTGGCAAGTTCTAATTATGTATGTGTTATTAGTGGACAGTGTTAGCCGAAAGAGATAGATTTGCACCGTTTAATATTGACAGAATAGACAACTAAATTTATTGATGCGGGTTATTATCGCTGTTATCTCTCTCTCTCATTGTATTGGTATTCTATAATAGAGCAAACGCAGGCACAAGAAATGTGAACAAAAAACTCAAGAAAAATAAATTTCATCCTAAAATTTTATGAATCGAGGAGGTAGTAATGTAATACCTTGTTCTAAATTGAGCCAGTCCATAACGGTAGATGAGATTTAAAAAAGTGCAATTAATTTTATACATTATCGCGTCAATCACTACCCACTCAAGACCATTATCAACTGTCGAAAGTTTCTAATGCAGATATACGCTATATACTTCTCGCAAATCGGAGAGGAGACAGGAGTATAATCGAAAATGGCAGAGTGGATAGCTTGGGGTGATAAAAGCGCGCCCTGAAAAGTTACGTAAAACGAACACGGCGAATGTTCGCTTTGTGCGATTCGAACAGCACGGTATCCGCTGGAAGAAGGTTAGTTGGCTTGTTTCACTAGTACAGGAATAGAGAACGGTAAAGCGTGGTTAAATAGCCGAAATTCCTAAATTTACGTAAAAAGTAGCACATTAAAATTGGGATTTTTTAACTCTTACACTTACTCTTAGTTACCCACCGATTGTTTCGTTGGTCACAGTCAGTAGCAGTAAATCCGCAAAGTTACAAAAATATCTAAATATGGATTTTTTGCTTTATTTTCAATGAAATTTATTGTGTTGTCAGAGTAGACGTGTGTGTTCAGTTATCAGAACCTGTTGAATGTTCATTTCAATATTATGCAATTTCTCCTGGTGTTCGTTCGTTCGTGTGCATTTAGCACACGTTGTATTCTCTGATTGCCCCAGGCATTGCTGTCAGAACAATCCACGCAGTTTTATTTTGTTTTTCTGGATTCATCGTAATCGATCGTGTTCGGCATTAATTGGACGGATAAAATTGAGAGCGGTCTACATTCTCCGCACATTGATATGGATGAAGTTCAAGAGCACAAAAGAAAAGGAAATTATTATGACAACTGACAATTAAATGTAGGTTGGTTCATGTTATGAACGAAGTAGCATATAGTAACTTTCTATACTTTTTATGTTTTAGATCTGTTGTTTTGCGCGCTTTAACCCATCGTTTGCATCTGTAATATAATTTTATTTAGCAAATACACATTTGTCATCAACCTGGCGAAATAAAAAGAATATTACGTTTGGTTTTTGGCCTCCTTTGAAGCTGTCCAACAATTTGGGGGCTCACCATAAGTGCCTGTAATAGGCACTCGTGGTATTTTGTTCGAAATCACCTTGCGAGTGAGTGAAATGAAAATAGATCAAGCATTAGAAGTGGACCGCGTGGTTTTGACCTCCCAGGTCTCATCAGCGTAAACTCCAAATGCAAGATCTAATTTCATCGCAATTTGCATCTCAACCTTAATTGTGCAACACCTCCGACAATGGACTAATTCCAACCTCATAATCTCTAGGCGGCTAGGTCGGAAGTAGCACACCGCAGGGCACTACACAACACAGATCTAACTTAGCAGAGCGAGACATCTAGCGGGACTGACAATCCACGAATTGTAAAAGCTAGATCGGTATCTGCTGTACGACCTGTTACTTTCGGTCTTCCCCACTAGACGGCTAGGGATTAGATTTAGCCCATTGTCGGGGGTATTATATAATTAAGGTTGAGATGCAAATTGCGATGAAATTAGATCTTGCATTCGGAGTTGACGCTGACGAGACCTGGGAGGTCGAAACCATGTGGTCTGCTTCTAATGTTCGATCAATTTTCATTGCATTCGTCCGCGAGGTGATTTCCAACAATGTGAGCGCGTATTACAGGAATTGTTTTTTTTTTCAATTGTGGCATTTTTCAACGTTTTCACATAGTATCACCAATAATTGAAATCTATAAAGACAGAATATAGTGTATTATTGTGTGTTAGCATGCAAGTTTTGTCAAGCACGACGCCGTTTCAATTTTGGTGGCCGTTCGCACATACTCCTCAAGGTTGAGTACTTCAAGTCTTTCAATTTTAGGTTCAATTACAGGTCATATTCCAAATCTGAAATTTTGGGTTCAGGTGGTCGTAGATTTTTTTTTATTTCATTTATTTATTCCATTGGTATCGGTCTACAATAAATAGATACATATACAGATATATATGGTTCGCTAGTTGTGCTAATGAGAAAGACTTATTATGATTAGATGATCTGACTTGAGTCTCCAAACAAAATTGAGAAATTAAATTATTGAAAAAAATACCTCCAGAGGATATAAATAATACTCATTTAAATATATATATATTTTTAGGTATTCTAAAGGTAGTTCTAGTAGATTCCTTCAGTTCGCTAGGTAACGCATTATATGTATATCAAAAAATCCGAGTTACTCAAAAATTTTTCCTTGTTCTGGTGAATGTGGTGTAATGCTTTTACAAAAGTTCAGTCGCCGTTAACACTAGCAGATATTACTTATCCATTATATATTTGTTTGACAAAATACAGATCAATGCTGAAATTATCTACCAAACCCAAGCAAACAACTATTTTCCTACAGCGACTAACACCATCTTGAACAATTTCGTATGGACTCTACGTTGACTAGATTTGTCAGCTTCCTAAATAAATTATTTCGGAAAAACGTTTGCCAAATATGAAATTAATAATTAAGGTACAATTTTCATCTGAACCAGACTTTAGATTTAGATTTAAGTAAGGGTGATATTGCGCTGCGACCTATTGATCTATTGTGCCCCCTTACATGAGCTGTAAGCTGCTGGGGTATGCCCGCTCTCAAAGCTCCCCATCCGGCTGCATTAGCTGTGATGGTTGCAGAGAAGGTATTTCTTCTTTGTCTATGACGTCTTTGCCGAGATAGTTGACTCGGGTTTCCATGATGGCGGTGCAGTAAGATGTCAGGTGTTCCGCATTTTCATCCTCAACCCCGCAGAACCTGCAGTCGCTATTTTGCTTTAGACCTATCCTTGTCAAGGTGACAATGCCCTGTGAGGAAACTTGTGAGGGATGCATAGTCTATTTCTGTTTAGTTATATCATAGTTTTTGCTCTGTGCTTGTTGTAGCTTACCTTGGAGTGTCTCAGACCAGAGAGATTCTTCCAGAGGGATGCTCTGAGCCTCTTCTCTATCATTAAGCAAGACCGGAACCACAGAACGTTTCCGGTACCACAAATGGAGTTGTGGCGGCCTTCCTTGCTAATAAATTAGCTTCTTCGTTGCCACTGATTCCAGTATGTCCTGGTACCCAGCATAATACAACTCTGTTCTCCGTGCCTAGGTTGTTTACTCTGTTAAGACATTCGTAGACTAATTTCGAGCTGATGGTGTTAGAACTCAGCGCCGTTATGGTTACCTGACTATCGGAGAGAATTGCAATGCTCTGCTGTCGATAGTTCCTGTCGAGGTTCAGTTGAGCACATCTTCCAATGGCATTGATCTCCGCTTCATCTGAACCAATGTTCATAAATAAAAGTTTTGTCTGATAGCCAAATTTGCATTCCTCGCATAAATATTGATTGTAGTTAGGTAATGCATTTAGTAGTGGTGCAATCACCCGTACCGACTCCTGATTTTTGACTTTGAAATCGATATTTCAATTCCATGGAGTTTTTGAGGAGCTTTTACTTCTATGTGTATTAGAAATAGATGTTAACGTAACATGAAAATCTGTATACAATTGGTGTCAAGTTATTACAACTCTTTAAATAAATCATCATTCATGTATATTAAGAGGACATATGTAGCCAAGATCTGTCATTTAACTAAATCATTCCGCACTTTATACAGGAGTTTCGTGGCCAAGGGCGTTCTTTGACTGAAGCCCGTTCCTCTCTCTCGGTTAGACATTGGATTGTTGGCGTTTGAGAACAAGAAAGGATAGATATAATGGTAAAAGATCCTATCTCGCTCTTCCGCTGGGAGCGTTGCGATGTTTCTTGCCATACAAAGTTTAATTTAATTAACAATTAGGTAGTAAAGGGCATATTAACGAAAGGCCCTCTGGATACTATTATTTCATGATATGTTTAACAAAACACAATTTTCGAATGATAGGTATAATGAAACAACAATATGTTTTATCGATTTCAAAGGTCTAGTTTGGTGGCTCTCTAGTTTGGATCATACAAAATAATCCCACATTATAATATCAAAGAAATATTTTCCGATTACCTGAAAATTCAATTGGCTTCAGGGAGATCAAAATATCATATCCAAACAAGGTTTCCTTTTTCTCCCGTGAAATAGAATAGATATCCCACGCTGTAAAGTGCCTACCTCTGTTTTACGCGATATTACCTTCGAGCTTTTATAAAGGGCTCAGAAAGAGGAAACGCGATTTACCGCCTTGCTGCCCACGCGTTTTTGTACAACGTGAACGAGTTTGAAATAATAGAAGTGCGGTAAGATAAATAGGTCCGACGTATTGGCATTTATATTGACAAACATTTTACATTTTAGGAGGGTATTGAAATAATACATGCTTGTTATTTTTTTAGAGGCTATATGTGTCAAAGATTTTTTACCTTGACATTTTGGTATTTATATTTTTATTCAGTGAATGGGAATGAATTAAGGTCATTGGTTTCATTATTTTGTAACAATGTCGCAAAAATGGTCCACATTATTAATAATAAAAGTCAACATCCATGGACAGATCGAAATCGAATCCTTCATTAATTCATTCATTCGTTCATTCAGTTAGGGTTGGACACCTATTGTCCAGGCACTTGAGCTGGGTGCTCTGTGTACCATCCTTATTGGAGTCCTCATTTCCAGTTGAGAAGTTTACTGTCCTCTACAAAGTCCAGTAACTTGCCCACTGGAAACTTGAGTACCCTCGAACGCTCCAGTAGATCCTTTCCGAAATGTTTCTGCCTGAGTACCTTCAATTCCTCACATGTGCAGATTACATGTAAACTTGTTTCCTCCTGTAACTCGTATCTCCTGCACCAGCGTTCGCTCACCCGACCCGTATTGCATAGATGCTTCCTTAAGGGACAGTGTCCAGTTATCAACCCAATAATGGTCTTAACTTGTTTTTTACTGCGTCTAATTAGGCTTTCAGAGAACTTAACGTCCCCGTCCCCTATTAGCGCTTTAGTATGGAGTTGACCCTCAGTCGACCTCCATTTCCTTACTGTTTCCTTATCTAACCAAGACCAAATCGCCCTTCTAGTAGAATCCCTTGTGATTCCACATACGGGTTCTGGTCCTATGAAGTGTTTCCTAGAACCCTCCTTGGCTATTTCATCGGCTATTATATTGCCTCTAATATCCTCATGTCCAGACACCCAGATCAAAGATGAGGTGCTGTTTACAGTCTTTAACCAATTTTGATCTGGTAAAAGGATTCATAACTGAATCGAATCCTTATTTAGTTATTAATATCAATTTAGGTTTTAATTAGTTAATAATCTACATTCTCCAATATAAATTATGCATGTAGTTAGCTAATTTTTAATAAATTATTTTGTAAACAACATTATTTCCGTTATCTATACATTTTAATATTTACCACTAGTAACCAATAACTACCATCAACGAAATTTGAGAATAATTTACTAAGCCTGCAATGAATGCATTTGGTTTATTTACTAACAAAATTATGTAGCATCTACTCCAGCCAACATTTCCGCGTTTGCAATCGATATTGCACGAGTCATAAAGTTATATAAATTATGTTTGTACATTATGAACAATAATGCATCCAAGCTAATTGAATTTATATTGCGTTGAAGCTGCAGGTAAAACAGCGTTCTTTTATTTATAAATGGTGCTCGTAAATGATGTATTTTTGCTTAATTTTCAGACGGAACAAATTCAGTTCATATTAGAACTTCATTCATTTGAATCAAATATGAACCGGACTTTTCTTTTAACACCCTCTAGGTGAACACGTCTGTCGAGTAACGTATTAACGTATGTAATATTGACGATTTTCTCAATAGATTAAATAATCGGTTCGAAACCATAAAGTTCACTTGTGAAAGAGAAGAAAACGGTCAGCTACCCTTTCTAGATACTTTAGTAATTAGAAATTACAATAGATTAGAGTTTGACGTGTATAGATAGGAAACTAGTACACTTCGCTACATTTCTTCAGATT
Source organism: Holotrichia oblita (assembly GCA_023690525.1). Taxonomy (NCBI): domain Eukaryota; kingdom Metazoa; phylum Arthropoda; class Insecta; order Coleoptera; family Scarabaeidae; genus Holotrichia; species Holotrichia oblita. Next base: position 148,869,484 of record CM043017.1, on the reverse strand, counting down.
CCCATCATTGCGTTCAACACAAAATGGCAAACCTGAATTTTTTGGTCCACAGACTTCTCACTTTTCCCTTGAGCAAGGCGAGGTATGAGAAGGAGCTTAAAATTATAAAAGATGCGGCCAAGTGTAATGGTTTCTAGCATCAGCATATCTATAAGTAAATTAGGAAGTTTACTTATAAGAAAACTGTGAAAGAATCTACGACTTTTCGAGAGGATGTTAAAGCTTCACCCGTTGTGACCCTCCTTATGCTCCCTTTATCACTAAGGGTTTGAGTAAAATCTTCAAAGAGCTAGATCTCAGAATAGTTTACAGTTCTGGGACTAGTTTACGAAGTCTCATCGGTAACCCTAAAGATAAAATACAACCTCTAGAAAAGTCAGGTATTTACGAAATCAATTGTAAAGATTGTAATCAAAAATATATTGGGCAAACCAGGAGAGCAGTCGCAACTAGATTCAAGGAGCATATGGCTAATCTTAGATTTAATAGAATTGAGAAATCGAGCGTTGCCCAACACATTTTTGAAACAGATCACAACATCGATCATACGAATGGTAAAATTAATTAGACAAATAAACAATTGAAGACCTAAGTGGATAAAGGTGTTATGTCACAATATTAAGGTTTTGAGTAAATTGCTAAAACGCGTTTTGTTCTGGAACTTCTTAGTTTAGTTTTTTATTTTAGCTAGTGACTATTATTAAATAGGTACATCATCATTATTTTTATATCGTTAAATTTAAATTAAAAAAAAGTTCCAAATTTAGGCAAAAATTTGAGTTTTATGGACATAACACCTTTATCCACCAAATCTAAAATGAAACTAAGGTTAGGGCTACGTAGATAAAGGAGTCAAATATAGTAATGTAAGTTTATTATTTTTATAAAAATACACAAAATCTGATCATACAAAAATTTAACAAGTTTTTCTCTTCTTTTTGGGATTGTCGATATTATTTTCTAAGATTTTCTCATAAAACCATCTGTATTCTTCAACAACAAATTTAATTTGATCTTTTAAATTCTGTAACTTATCAACAGTCAAACCACCTGTTTTCTGTGCTAGTCTGGTTGGTTTACATCCACTTCTGTCATAATTTTGCGTACATTTTTTCCGTAAATCAACTTGAAGAAATGGTGTATAATCATCTAAGCATGTTTTATACAAATAGTAGCCAAATTCGTTTACTCTAATCCACTTGACATTATCGCGAAGATTAATTTTGTCATTTAGAGTGTTTTTTTGCTTTTTAAACAGAAATAGATTGCTGGGCAGCGCTTCAAAGTTATAAAAAAAGTTTTCCATGTTTAGACAAATACTGTTTCTTGTACTTGCAGACTGGATTATATTTCGATATTGGTCCGGTATAAAAATGTTTTGATGTTTCCTGATGACTTTCTCAATGCGACCGAAGTCCCTGTCAGAATCAAGGTAACTATGGCCTACTTCGGGAAACTTATGATCTATTATTTTAAAAAAGCCATTTAAAATTAAATATTCATACAAGCCAAGAATCACGAAGTTCTTATTCTGGCCAGCACATGAATCTGACCATACAATCAGTTGCTCAATTTCTGGGTGTTCTTCTTTCAACAGTTTACAAAACCGAAACAGGCAACTTGCAATTTCATTGCTGCCTCTATTGGCAACATCCTCAGTCCATGTGAAGAAATATGATTTCTGCCCCAAATAAGTAATGCAGTGTATGCCAAAATTGTATAGCCACATTTGTCGCAAGTAAAATGCCTTCGATGTTGACAGCTTGGGCAAAGGCATAGTTTGTTGTAAATCCATCGTGATGTAAGCTATGTTTTTGTCAGAAAGTGGCTTTTGTCTGTCTATTTTTTGGCATTCGAAAGCAAATGTATAGTTCTTATTATGGTCAGCAGTATTTCCACCGGCATCGCATACACTGCAGGTATCGCTTTTCGGATGTCCAAAAGAAAGATTAAATTTTGTCTCAAAAATGTGCCGGTACATAGAAAGTTTGATGAAATATTCGACCCCAAGTTTTTTCTCTTTGCACTCGTTGATGTACATGTCATGCATTTTTGTCACATTTAATAATGGGGATAAGAACTTTTTACTTTCATTTTTATTGCGCGAATAGTGCGAATTCTCCGCCGGAAACTTACTAATGTGATTCATAATGCATGCTATTACATCCTCGTTAATTTTATGTGGTCTATTTTTATGCAATCCTTGTTTGCTTGGTGTTGGAGCTGATTGGCCAGTTTTTAGTTGGTTTTGTATATTTTCTACCTGTTTTCGTCCTATTTGGTAAAGGGAACAAAAAGCGTCTTTACACACCGTTATATTTGCCTTTTCAAAAGTAATGGAATATCTAAAGGAATATTGTTTCGGTCGATTTGTACTTGATTTAGTACGAATTCGATGCCGAGCAACTGGTTCTAGAGCAATGCTTTTAAACAAAATACAACACTTGGCATTATTATTTAAATTATAATATTTTTTTAAAATAGTTTCCCTTGCTTCTAGACTAAATTTAGATCCACACTGTAACCTGCATTTTTCTTTGCATAACGTTAACTGCTTGTTTATTACTTTTTTTGGCATAACTTTTCCTGTTTGCGAAATATATTCCAACCCTTTTTCTCTACACAGTGAAGATTTCTTTCGCTTCCATTCTTGAGGATGACGTAGCCTTTTTCTGGAAATTTTTGGTTTCATTTCAAATAGTTTTTTCTTATTCTTTTTCTGAGATGTTACACTGACACTTTGTTCGCCTTCTGCGGTAACATTCTTGTTTTTCAGCTCTTCCTTAGTAATATTATCATTTTCAAAAGTGTTAATTAATATGTTATTAGCGTCATTCTCTACTTGAAAAACTTCATGAACTTCATTTGATTCATTAATTTCGAGTTCCCGATTTTGAGTACTGTTAGTATTAATTTCTTGGCAAAATATATTTCTTTTTGCCTTTTCTCTTTCACAGAAGATTTTATCTTTAGTTTTTTTTAAACAATCGTCAACATCTGAGTTTTCACTAGAATATTCCCTATCTGAAGGGACATATTCGTCGCTAGATGAAATATTTTCTTCCTCGTCGCTTTCTGCAATTTCGAAAATTAATAATAACTGCCTAGCGAAGTAAGTATTTTTACAAATTTATAATAAACAGCTAAAAAATAATCGCACTTAAAAGAACTAAAATCTTACCTATTTTGGGAGAATTCAACTTTCCTTTTTCAAATAACATCTTCAGAATCCTTTTGCCTCTACTCTCCATGATACTTTAACTTTAACTCACAAATAAACACATTAATTACTTAACACTTTCTGGAGCTACGATAAACACAACCACTAACATAAAGATAACCTCAAAAGTGACATGTCACGTGTTACACCCTGTCTCACAGAAGCAGCCAACTAGACATTAGAGTTTTTGTAGTGGATAAAGGTGTTATGTCACATTTTAGGACATAACACCTTTATCCACTAAAACGTTGCGTATCCTAGTGCGACATACCACGTTTATCAACTAGTGGTTTTGTAAATGAGCAATTTTGGATATTTTATGCTAAATTAAAGATTAAGTAGTACCAAGGGGACTCAAAAATTAGATTAACTCATTTTTTTCAAAAATGTGACATAACACCTTTATCCACTTAGGTCTTCAATTGTAAGTTTCTAAATGTTTTCGAAAGTTTAGAAATATATAAAAATAAGTCATGTGTAATGAACTGTGACAACGGACCTATCCCGCATTCGTCATTGTTTTCGTTAATCGGAAATTAATGATACCTATCGGATTGACCGTGCATAACATTTAGGTTACCTGTATTTGTAGATTTTATTTTAATTTAGTTTTATTATCGCCTTGATAATGACAGCATTGCTGTTGAAACGCGTCGGTGTTTTAGTTAAAACTTGTTTGGTGTTTATTGGGTTAAAGTGTTTAGTGTTCAACGTATTATTATAAAATTTTTGCCGTGGGAAGACGTAAAACCTCGTCGACTAACTACACAATTTACTGAAAAAGGAGCCAAGTCTACGACTGGTGCAAAAAATTTGCCGATGGCCGACAATCAGCGAGGCTTATATTCATGCGACCCGTGAGCTGATTGAAGGTGACAGTCTTATAATATGGAAAATTGCTGCATACATCGGAATATCATATGGGAGTGCCCAATCAATTATTTCAGATGATTTGGATTATCGAAATGTATCGGCAGGGTGGGTCCCTCGACTCTTGGCGGAAGATCGGAAAGCAAACCGTCCTGCCGTGTGTGAAAGACTTATGACACGATATCGAATAGAGGGGGATGATTTGCACCGTACCATATTTAGTTCATTACTAAGAAATCACATCATAATTTAATTGCCTGTAGTAGTTTGACTGAAGAGTGCAGTTTGCATTTGTCAGATACCGCGATCCCAATCTAGGGTCATATTTGTAGTTCGTGCTTGAGGTTGTGTCGATGCTTGAGCACGTGATTTTGACGTAAATGTCATTATAAATGTATCAAAATCGCGTGCTTATAAAACCGACGTTTATTTTTACAGTATTAATAAATACATTTCGTATATTATTTCGTTTATGGCCTAATGAGTTCCTTCCTTGTTCAATTTCACTTCTGTTTAATTTAATATTTGACCTTAGTAATAATACGGCCAACCTTATAAATTGCAGGAGTGTCAGCAGCGACATCTACGCAGTAATACCCAAATTATACATTTTCGCAAATTTATATTAAATATATTTATTACCACAGATCAAATTTTACACAAAATACGAAAAAAACAACTAAAATCCAGAGTTACCAACCGCGATACGGTATGTAGGTAAGTCAGCTTTAATTAAATATGCAGATACGCCATTATAAGATGGAAGTACTCTAAATTGATTTCATTGGTAACTCATTAACTTAAAGGTTACTTTATACTACACCGTGTCCGTAAATGTGCAACGTTACTTTCTTTTTCCATTGATTATTAATGTCGGGAATTAAAAAAATCAGTAAATTAACTTCTGGACCGTACGCCACTGGTCGATTTGCTTGCCGGTGATCGATATTATCGATTTCGCTTGCGCCTTCGTTCACTGAAGATCCGGGCTGCGGCGCTGTATCACAATTTGACGTTTGACATACGAAGTTTATTTACGAATGTATCAAAATCAGATTAATGAGCAAGAAATAGTAATTATATACCAAGGGAGAGAAGACAATAATGCTACTCGGCTGAGAAAAATCTTCTCTGCCGTGGTTTATATACTATTTTTTCCACTACTAGCATATTTAACCGCTTTCTCAATAATAATGTAATATAATAAGCCGTTCCAATAAATGTTTAATTTAAGATATCTATAGAAAGCATGTTAGTCTGTAAAAACAAATGAATAAACATTTAATGTCAAATTGAGATTTTATTCATGTCTTGTCACAATACCAAAAAAAAATGTCAGACAGTAGTTGTACTCCTGCAGAAATCCGCAAGGAAGCAAATCAAATAGAGTATGAAAAATACTGGTACACTGGCTTGCAATAAAATCTCGTACACCTTAATGTCAAGCAAGCTAATTTTTGAAGATTATTTTTCAATGTAAGCTGACTTTAGATTTGACGGATGTGACACTATGCATAGAGGTTGTGGTGACTTATAAAAATAGTGTACTTTTGGAAATGAAACGTCACATTAGAAATGTCACAAAAGGTGAAATCAATATAGGTAAAACTAGGTGTACGAGATTTTATTGCAAGCCAGTACGTCAGGAATTAACATAACCTGTCATAATTGCGCTATTAATTATTATTTTAATAAGTAGTGTTTACCAAATTACGTATTTCCTACTTTGTTTATTTATGTTAAATGTTAACCTAACCTTTTTTCTTGAATTGCGGATTTCATTCGTGCATCTATACGACATCTATGGTTTTATATTCAAATTATTTCTATTCTATACATTTTTATTGAATAAATCATAATTTTATTACTGTCAATTGTTTTTATTATTTACTAGTAGGAGATAATTTTTATTATTAACTACTAGGAGAGAAATTCATCTTCTCGGCCCTAAAACATACCAAATAATGACGTCTTCTAATGCTAGTAGTGGAAAAAATACTTTAAAAGTGCCAGTAACGCCGAATTAACAAATTATAACCTCGGGGTAGCGGAATAAAAGAAAGGTAGGTTCATTATATACATGTATTTATGTACATTAAAATGCAGATGAACAAAATTTTCCAGATGATATATACAAATACCAGTAATCAGAAAAAAACAATCAAAGCAATAATCGGATACAACATAACAAGTGTCGGTTTGTACAGACAAAATATCAGTTTATCAATGGCAAATACATAATATTTACAGAAAGCGTGAGAAATAAATCTTACGTTAGATATATACCAGGTCCTTCGGCAGTTGCTGTGAACAATTCAAAATCATTTAATTGACATGCGGATATAATAATCAGGCAAAATATATATAGGTATGTAATAGCAAAATAAGTAAAAGAATAAATATCTCTGATATCGGTGTTGTGAACGGACAGATACATGCTGGCCAATTTTCTCGGCTCCGGCAAGTCAGACGGGATTTGATTGAAAATGGCTTGGATGGTCAGCCGCAGGCACCTAGGCGTCAGCCCATATCCTGCAATTTTCAGGTACCACACCGCACATAACAAGTTATGTGCCTTGAAACTGTCACCCACTATCTCACCGCCCGCACGAGACCGACACCTCTCGGAGAGGACCGGCGAGCCGGAGGGCTCCTCTCCCCCGTGCTACCCATGTTAGACAAGTTTCCTTGTCAGCGTTAGACGGGTCACCGCTGGAGACGCTTTAGCGAACTCCTACCTCACATCTAATCCCACGGGCTCTAGGCCTCCTTGCGGATGGCTACTATCGGCCAAGCGTGGGAAACGGAATCTGGCCGTGAGGTACAACCAGCCCGCCCGTGAATTAAGCCTGAACTACGGGGACGGCCGGGCCGAAGCCCTACCCCAATATGCCAACCACGCCAACTCTTTCGCCCCTCCGGCGATCAAGTATCCGCGGCAGCTACAGTGAAACTGTAGGGTCCCAGAATCACCGAGTTGTTTCAGGACGAAACCAAAGGTTTCCCCAACCAGACAACCAGCGGGCGGACTACCCCTCGGCGAACCGACTTTTGTCCTCCCCTACTATCTTCGCCAAATTCTCCCGCCACGCCCGTTTCCCTGAGTGTGGCCACCAAGGATGGGGTAGTGCAGCTGCAGAGTTCTCTAGGTAAGCGCCGTAGGGTGCCTCACTTACCCACCGTATATTCCGACGGTTAGCGGCCGGACACAGGAGCGTATGCCCATGCCTACGCCCAAGCATCCTCCCCTATATACGAAGTCTACTCCCGCCACGCCCCCTGAAACTATGAAATCAGGAATTGGGTAGTGCAGCCGCAGAGTTTTAAGGGTCGACGCTATAGGGTAAACGCCGACCCGTCAGACGGGATGGTGAACGCTAACTTTTCGGCCGCTTCATCTAGAAATACCTGCTAGCCAACTGTATCGGCCCCAACAGGTCGGAATAGGAAAAGGAATTCTTTTCATATTGAAAAATGCGGCGTTTATATAGTCGGACGGGATCGTTTTTGTTGCCTGACGTCTCCCGGAAAAACTCTGAAAAATATACACAGGTATCCAAAATATAAATACACAGGTCATTCCAAAACTATTTACAGCAAACAATATAAAATAAATTTTCGTTCCTTAAAATTTAAATCCAATTAAATAAAAATTGTTTCTGGGTACAGAGGTTCGTTACAAATGTTTGAAGCTAACGTCTCTCAAAATGTATGCAATATGTGTGCTTTAAGTTTACCACCCTGAAAATGTTAGTTGATTTATTCCTTTCTGGCCATAGTCGCACGTCTGTATTTTTAGTTTTTCTGTTCAATTTCCATTTCGGTATTAGTTTTTCGTTGTATTGACAATCAGTTATTTTCATAACTACTCAAATAGGTTTATAAAATTCGCGTAAGTGACATTTGATATTACATTACAGTCACATTATGTTTAAATATGCGTTTCAGATTTTATTAACGATATTGCCATGGTCTTTACGGCCGAGCAAAACGCTTTCATTTTAATGGCCCATTTTCGGAGTGCCACACACAATCCTGATGGAAGCTGGACTTATTCTTTGGAATCATGCATAATTAACACAGTTTAATGAAGCGTTTCCTGATGCAAATATTCCATATGATGTTTTTGTTCAACATAAGCGAAGAGTTCTGGATCGCTTTGAAACAAAGAATTGTATTTGTATGGGTAAATCGACTGGAAGACCTTCGCTTCTTACTCAAGCGGCTGTGATATTCAGCAACGTATCGAAGATGGTCCAAAAAAGTCGTTGCAAAAGTTGATTGTGTCAGGCAGTACTAGCTGGAGCTATTGCGCCATTTGTAAGACTCGTCTAGTCGGTACCCGCAGGAGAGGTCTGTCCAGATCAGGCTCTGCTAGATTTAGAATTAATTTCAGAAGCTGTAGACCTGTGTGGATTTGAGCGTTGCTAACGAGCCAGGGTGCTGCGACTATCATACCCAACACCCGGTTTTGCATAAAATTGAGACGTTTAATTTGTATTGTGCTGGCACTAGACCAAGTCAGGGCTCCATATGTTGGAATCGGTCGGAGAAACGTCGCAGATATCATGTTGAGGCTCAGCGCTCTTGTAGCAGGGAAGTAGATACAGAACAGACTTCACCCGTTGAAATTTAAGGGTGACACTCGAAAAGTGTTGTCTGAATATCAACTTGAAGTCGAGAGTTATACCCAGGTAAGTTACATGGGATCTAAACTAAATTACTATTTCCTGAGAATTGCATTGCTACGTGTGAACGCATCGTTACATAAATTTCTGGATTAAATTGCCCGTACTAGTAACTATACAAGAACATTTATAAAAGGGAGAGGACATTATTCAAAATGTAACGAAAACAGACTACTTAATTATGATTTATTTGCAGACAAACATATACTTCACTTGTGTGCAATCTTGTTACTAATATAGTCAATTATTAACAATAATGTACTTCATCAAAATAAATCATTTTACCTCTAAGCACATTTGAAAATAATGCCAATAAATAACTGTTAAATAAACACACAGTTTTCAATTCCATTTATTAAATTTAACCACAAGTAGGTGCCACCTATTTCATTGTTGTATCGTCAGCAAAGCATTCAAAGACGTTTAAATTAAACCGTACCTTTTGTTTCGAAGATTGCGAAGAGATCGTTGTCGCTGACGAGGCGGGGATTAAATAAAATTTATTACAGCGACGCCGAAGGTAGAAATATGTGTTTACTTAACCTCCGAAAGTGAGATATCAAAAGGTACAAGGAGGGAGGAATTGCCTCTTGCAGTTTCTCCGAAGATTCTCGGAGACATTGTCGCCCAATCAATAATTTCCCAGGGAAGTACTTCTCCGCCGAAATTGGCTTCTGTTTATCTTAGCGCTTAAATAAACTAGAGGGGTTCATTTAAAATTGCCAGCTTCAGAAATAGAATTAGAAATTTTGGTATTTATAGGGAACGTTTCGAAATAATTTCGTTATCTTTATGTAAGTGCGGTTTAAACAATAGAAAATATGAAAAAGGAACAAGAATAATGTTGAAAACAAACACGGTATTGTATTCACTCTATTAATTTACAATTAGGGTCTAGCAAGCAGCATCAGTTGAAAGCATTATAAAAGATCTACTGTTTTATGTACGGTCCGCAAACTAATTAGGTTTTTCCATGCCTCACATGGGTGGAATATTTAAAATAATATTCTCAGAGCTCTCTTACATTTTGCACACTTCGTTTCGTTAGTTAGTTTTTTGGCGAACAACGGCCTTATCCACAGAGGTAGAATAAAGGGATGAATGTGCTTTTGTAGTGATGCATATGAAGCAAACGGGGAATGTGCTGTTTATATATTTATTAACTCGTCTGTGAACCATATTATTGATGTTAGTACATAAGAAAATTGAAAATTTGAATCGCTTGCATGCTTTTGTAGAAGGACATCTTGCATGTACAGGAAAAATTTTGATAGCGCTGTCTGATCCTTAGTGGTAATGTAAATAAATTACAAATACGATCACAGATGCTTTACAGTTTTCACTTATATTTTAAAATGTGGAAGTTCTTTTTATAATAAGTCGATCAGACTTTGTAACAAATTTTTTCTGTTATTTTTCAAGTTACTTTTACGTGTTTTGTTTAATTGGTGATTTGCCTTTTCTCTACTCTCGTGTTCCACTGGTTTCGATTTTTGTGTCACTGTCACTACCCAAAATGGATTCAATTCAAAAAATGTAAATAAATCGAAGTTTTAAATGAAGTCCTCAATTTATATTGCCAACATTTTTGACCATCCGCTTGTTGACACGATATTACTTAAAACAGATGTAGAGGCATAAAAAAACAACCGTTTTTGTATTTGGAGCTTTAAATAGGTCCTCATGTCTATTACAATTAATTTTTTTCTAAATAAATAATATCTAACTATACAGGTGTCCCAGCTGACGCTGTTTCTTTGATAATTTGTTTATTTTCGATTTAAACGACACATAGCCAGAAAATATTTTCAAATATATAGGGTGTCAAAATTATAGAAAAATCGTATGTAACTTTATTATTTTAAACGAATCCCCTTATATAATATTATATTTTTTTAGATTCTACATGATATTTTAAGTAACTTTTATTAAGATATTCTAGACCTATGTGCTTTTATTTTCGAGAAAATAAATATTTTATCAAAAATTTTGCAATTGCAGCGCTCTCGTTAATCAGCTGTAGGATCAAAACTCAAAAAGGTAGAAATTTTGGTTTACGCAAATTGATACGTCTTGAATTGGTTTACTATTTCCAATATTAACATGTACGAATCCTTCTGTTGACATACAGTTACTGGCGCCAACATTTGGAAACTTTTAATTGCCAATAACTCTGTTTTTTTTAATAGGACACCCTATATCTGTTTACAGGGTTGGATGTAAAATTAAATTCTCTTTCTTTTGGTATTGGAATGAATCCATTTATCTTCAACCAGCCAACAAATCCTGGCTGATCAGACGATGTAGCATTCTAAACAGTCTCATTAAAACTCATCAATTGCGCATGCCCATACATTTAAAGTCAATCCATGCTGATGGTTTTTTTTTTATTATGATTTCACAAATATTTAAATGCTTTGCGATAGTCTAGGACTGCAAGGTTTCTGAAAAATTTGGGCACTGTGTTCCTATCATTGTTGTTGCGCCCTGCTTGAGTTAGTTGGTCTCCTCCTCCTTCAAGACAAAAATCTTGATTTATTTTATTCTTCCTCACTTTTACTTTTCTTTGCCTATCTTTGCATTTGGTTTGATATTGCAGTAACACCTGAAAGGCGCATACAAACGGTTTATGTTTCTGTCAACACATTAACTGTTTTTCCATCTAACATATGGTGCACATAAGGATATATCTGATCCTTGTAATCCTGTTATCTAGCTCGATGCATGTGAGTCGTAATGTTTGATTTAAGTTTATAGTTCCTTCATTTATTTGAAAGGAATCAGGCGCCAGTACATTGTACAAAACGGACCCTGGTTGTTCCAAAATATGTACAACTTTTTTTTATCTCCTCATTAAAAAATCGCATGAAGTGTAATTGTATATAAAATTATGTTCGAATCGGTGTAAATTGAATTATTCGAAAAATATGTTTACATATTTTATGATCGCCATGGCCATGCAGGGCCGAGAGTGTCGTTTTTAATCATGCACGATGAAATGACGTTTAAGTGCACCTGTATCACTATTTCAATTATGTGGTCTAGTAGGCTTTATAAGAGTGCCACAAGTACATTTTCACTAATTCGCAAATTTGATAGATTACACTTTTCCTTTGCATCTGCTAACACATGCTAAGAATGTATACAGGGTGAGTTTTTTTGAATGTTTAGCATTGGGATCTCAGAAACTACTGGAGATAGAAAAACGCTTAAATGGGGAAAGATGCGCAGTTTTACGAGTATGATTTAAAAGTGCTTTTGTTTCTCCGAAAACTTTCATGGATTATTAGATATTCAAAGAAAACTAAATTTTACGAATTTCTTTAAACATGGTTAGCATCGTTAATAGTAATTTTAGAGAAAAAGTGTTCAGACAAAAGGTTTAGAGAATTTTACGCCAAATAAAACTTTTTTTTTCGTTCACCATTATCGACTTATGACACAAACTTGTGTTTTTTTTAATAGAAATCATAGTAGGTTTTGACATCATTAAAAAGCTTATTTTTTGCTGATTACAATGATATAAGGTTTAATATGGTTATTTTATAAACATTCAAAACAGTTGGGAGCATGGAATTCCAGACAACTACTATAGCAGTTTTGTCAAAACATTTACTATTGTAAACGGGTATTTTACTGTCACTTGTAGCTTGAAGTGATATATCAATGTCATGCGTAGGTAACTCTAGGCATATTTTTAAATGTCAATAAAACATTAATATATGGCAAATGTCAATAAAACTCGATATGAAAGAAATATTTACAGTAGCCAATTATTTGTGTCTGGAATTCCATGCTCCTAACTGTAGATCAGATCTACGTAGTTTTGCGCCTCAAATACACTGTTGGAAAAAAGTGACGACCACACCCTGTATCATCTGAACGCATAAAGATACCTACATGCATAATTTTAGCGGTTCATAGAGGTTTCTCCTACACGAATTGATGCAACAAGTTTTGAATTTCTCTGTAGCTGCACCTTTCACTGAATGGCTCCGCCAGATGCAACATTTCACCGCCATGGAAACTGAAGAACAACATACAACCAGTTATTGATACCATGCCTCGTTGTCTAGTGATGATACGCCCCGCTACTGCAGGCTATTCTTGCTATTGACGCATTCTTCCCTAGCAGAGCTGCGCCTTTGTGCGAAGAGGAGAGGTGAAGGGAAGGGGGGGGGGTAAGTTATGCTACTTTAGTTCCACTTCCATACAAACTTGACGTTCCGCTGATCATACTGCCAGCTTCTTCAGAAGTTCTTTAAAGACTGATGTTGACGTCTTCTGCTTCTCTCTCTCTCTCTCTCGTATGCGTCTTCGATGGTCCTTGCTCCTTCGAAGCTGACAGTATGATCAGCGAAACGTCAAGTTTGCTACAACAATCACGACAACACCCGAAAGATACATCTTCATGGAACAATGGCCGTGAAATCCTACATTCGAGTTCGTATCTTGTCATTTCAATTACTGTAATGCGGCCAAGTTTATTGCTTTCTTAAATTTATCATGACTGATAATTTTTCAGAAACCAAAAGCTCAAATGGAAGTTAAAATTTACTTTTGCCTATACATTATATAAAACTTTAAAAATTATTAATATTTTAAAACCTCAATCACGATTCATTTAATAAACCACCTGAAGGTATGTAAAGACACATTCTCTAGTAATCCGTATTATACGCGCACGAGAATTTCTCAGATCACATCATAATTGCCCGGGTTCATCTTCTTTACGGTTAGTAATCCTCTTCGTCTGAAATCCCTAGATATCGAGATGAAGTAAAGCGAAAGCATCAGGCGTATATATTTGTATACCTATATACTCAGCGGTAGGCTTAACTCGACTTCCGCTGAACGCTGCAGAGAACGGCTTTTAATGGAATGTTAGTCTGCCGAGGAAACTTAAACTTGTTAAATATTGTAGAACGGTGGAGAGGGGGAGTCGTTTGCGATGGAAAGGATATTTTGTTGTGCGTAAACGTTCACTAATATTTAATAAATGACAAATTTGTTTCATTTCAGAATAGAGGGGCAAAGTGGCGAGCAGAATTTCTTGACAGAATTTACGTGTTTACGTGAACATAATCAAATGATGTGTAATTAATTTAATACATATCCCAAAAAATTATGTGGTAGATTTAACTTATTTCGAGATGTTTCCTAAACCATTGTGTTATATTAATTTTCTTTCAATAACAGTCTTTAGGAGATGAAATAATTTATTACTGCTCTTATAATGCTGTCAAAATCAGTTTCATTTATTCTCAATAAACACCTTTGCATCCCCGGTTTCGAAAATTACTTCTGCACGCGACAAACGAAAGAGTGACATGGACATGACGCAAACAATTCTCCAAATTTGTAACATCACTTCATGTAAACATATCGCTCATTTACGGAAGATTGTCAGCCTTCACGTATTCCATATATATACAAAACCGACGGATATCCACAGGGGAAACGCAATTTCCAATGCACACAAATCCGGTTAGTGAAGTTACAAAACGTTGATGGTTCCTTTGTACTCCGAAGCCGCAGAGCGACCGCTGAAACGTATTGAATAATCTCTACGATATGTTGTGGTGTAGACCGACGAGGAGCACTTGAATTGCGGGCCCCAATTTCGCTGCGCATTGTTAGTGGTAAATGTGTGTGCCCTGCGACGACAACAATAGCAGCAAGGATACCGCAGCTCTCCTGCGGTTAAAACGACGACGTCCCAGCTAGGGGAAAGTGATTGATGCTCTTACAAGCGTTACATAATCGCCAAGTATTAATTGCCCTACACGGCGAGGAGTAGTAACAATCATAAATTTATTTTCTAACTCGTGGCAAAATGTGCGTATCGAATTATTTTAGCTTTCGACCTATCAAAACATGATACATACATTTGCGTAGGTGGTGCTCTAGTAATAGAAAAATTCAGAAAAAAATATTCTCTCTGGATTCAAAGCATGCTCTATATATCCCTGCAATCCTGAGGTGGTCCTAAGTAAATTACCGGAGGCAGATAAAAATGCAGAAATGCGAAAGGCACAAGAAAAGCATTGGTCAGACAGTTTCATAGATCTTCTAAAAGAGACAAGAAAATTAGAGACAACAATCCATTAACAGCGGGGTCCAAAATTGAATGTAGCACCTGGTAAAGGAATAAGCTCACTGTCAGAGAGACCACCTGTTAGTGAAAGCAAAGAATGAGAATGTGAAATGGGGCTTGGATTCCAAGAAGGCGAAGAGGAAAAGTTTTGGTCAATTTCTTAAGGAAAAAGTCTTCATATAAAATTAACAACTGTTTTATTTTTCCAGAACTTAAAGATGAGACAGAAATAGAGAAGTTTGATATTATGTAGTATCTTTACGGCGTAATCGTTTCCAGAAGGCTTCACAATAAAATAAAAACCAACTTTCTATTTTCAATGAAAACCCTATGATATTGGAAGTTACAAGGATATAGGGATAATTTTTAGTTGAAGTTAACGACAAAATATATTTATTTTAAGTTTGACTGAGAAATGTTTAAGTTTAAAGTTTCTAACAATGACTGGTTCTCAACATATATTTATTTGTGTATGTTTAAAATAATTTATTAAGTTTGAACCGTATTAAATGGTTGTATTTTTATATTCTATAAATAAAATTAAAATACAGTTTTAATATATTTTATATATATATATATAATTTTATTTAAAAACTGTCCTAATTTAGGACTATTTGGGGTTTACCTTAAACAATGATACTGTTTTTATGAATGTTTAATGTAAAAAAAGTCTTGTTAAAACATGATGCTAAAATTTTTTTTCAAAATCTACACATGGCAGTCAATTTACAAGGAAACTTAAGTTATATATAAATTTTTTCTGAATTTTTGCTCAAATAATAAATTTTCAGGAACACACACAACTACAAAACTGTGTTCGAATTCACCCCGTATTACAGTACTCATCGTTTAATGACCAAGCGTCCTAATCGCCTCGCGCGTCTCGAAAGAATTCCGAATGGTTTCCATCACCCTGAATAGCTCAAACTCAGTAGATAGACCTACTTTGAATCCATACTGTACGTTCTGCAGGATTTTGTGTACGAACGGTTCCTCCTTCAGTTTGCCCAGGATGACGGTCGTGGGGACTTTAGCTAGTGTTGAAAGATCTGGGGCTGTAGTTCTGAGAGAACAAAGGATTGTTATCCCTTATCGGAATGGCGAGAACGTAGGAATATTTTCAAATGTTTGGGAAATAGCCTGACTTCAGAATGGAGTTAATACATTCAACAAGATTATGAATGAACGTGTCAGCGAATCTGGAGAGCACGTTGCGCATAATAATTGTCTCGATCAGAAGCCTTTACTTTTTTTCTGCTCTTAATAAACTGTTTGATTTTTTCTCTGAAGATAGGTTCTCCTTTTAAAGAAGGAAGGCTATTGATAGTTGCATTACAACGATTTTATATCCAGCTCCTTTAATATTAGTTGTGGGTTACCACAAGGCTCAAATTTGGGTCCGTTGTTATTCAATGTATACATCAATGATCCGTTTGCGCTCTTAGATTGTAATGTGTTGGCTTACGCAGATGACCTTAAAATATTTCATAAAAGTACTTCAGAATCGGACTGCATTCTTGTTCAGAACAATAAAAAAATTTGGAAAAATGTGCTGTATTGACTTTCTCGAAGATCAAAAATCCGTACGTGTTTAACTGCTCTGTTAACCGGATCCTTGTGCCTAGACATGTTCTAATAAAGGATCTAGGTATTTTATTTGACTCTAGCTTATCTTTCGCCGACCATATCACTTCAATTAGAAATTCTGCCTATAGATCTTACGGTTTCTTAATAAGAACCAGCAAGACGTTTACCAACCTAGCAGCTTTAAAAGCTTTATATTGTGCTCTAGTTCGTAGTAAATTGGAATGCGCCTCTGTAATTTGGTATCTTCACTATACCTATCAACAAATTACTTCCATCCCAACAAATACCTTCCCTGAAGATATTATCTAAGTATCTTAAATTACAAAAAATTTGTTGATAGGTATAGTGAGGATACCAAATTACAGAGGCGTATTCCAATT
This sequence comes from Holotrichia oblita, assembly GCA_023690525.1. NCBI lineage: Eukaryota > Metazoa > Arthropoda > Insecta > Coleoptera > Scarabaeidae > Holotrichia > Holotrichia oblita. The sequence goes on along the minus strand of CM043017.1, from coordinate 148,852,642 downwards.
TACTACGAACTACAACATAATATAAAGCTTTTAAAGCTGCTAGGTTGGTAAACGTCTGTGGTTGTTTATTGCATCATTGTATAATGTTAACATCTTGGATATAGAGAACAGATGTGTGAATAGACTCTTTCTAGAAATGTACCACATCAATAAACAACCACATACTGTTAATTTCAAAACTGATGTCAACCATCTCTGTGATATTTATTGTAACAACTTACATTCTCCACCTTGTTCTTTGAATGTACAATTTTCATGATAACCCTGTGGAACTGCACTCTCAATTTTACTTTCGAACGCCTGTGTATACGAATAGCTGTTTTTATACTTTGGTTTCTGTTTGTTGCAAATATGTTAACAAATTCAACATAGTTTACTATTGGTTTTAACGCTTGTGATTTTAATACACATTTTAACAATATTTTAAATTACAATTTTTCTGACAATATTAATTTAATGTTAACTCTGCATCCTACTGTGATGTGTTTCCGGATTCGGGTTGTCCATCTTTAATTAAGTCACGTTGTAAGTTATATCTCTTTTCATTATTTATTGGACACATTGTTTCAATTTCCTTTTTGTTTGCTTTATACAGTTTCTCCTGAACATGTGTTGTGACCTCGGTTGGGTCTAAAAAGTTTGTAATTGCTCAACACCAAACTTGTTAAAATTAACATTTTTAGAAAGGACTTTCTTGTAATTTGTTGATTTTACTGTAATCGCAAAATATTTAGTTTGTTCTAGAACTCATTCTAAAAAGCAAACTTTTCCTAGATCATCATATAAAATAACGTATCTTTTCGTTTTATAACAGATACAACAAACAGACAGCAAGGAAATTAAATGTAATTAAAAGTAAACAGTGGTCGTGTAAAGTAGAGAGCGAACGCTATACACGGCAATTGATTTTAGAGTTCCGTGATGTTTAGCGGAAAACGACCTCAGGACACGCCAAAAGTTCTACCTCCCGCTAATGGGCAAACAGTGGAAGCGATTACGATATTTTTTTGGCCAATAGCGCGTACTCAATATTCGATGGTCAAGTATTGATTTAGTGTGAAACCTTTACATATGCAGATACACACAGGCAGACTGTGTAAACGTTGTTTGTGTTATCTTCCAGGAACAAAAGAACACAAGTTAAATATGCAAACAGACGCCGATGGTCAGGGTAAAAGCTTTCGATTTATGACTTTTTCTATGTGGGTGTTATAGGCTTGATACGGTTCTTCTTAGTTGCACTCAACATTATTTGCATAAAATGAACCTAAGATCACCACTGTTGAAATAAGATTGTTTGTTAGATCTTGTATTTCGTTGCGTTATTATAACTGCATGTGACCTTGTTTTTTTTGATTTATCAGTTATTGTCACAACATGCTCTAAGGTCTCTGCAGTACACATCTTTTTAGGCTAAAACTATGGTTCAAGTTTGAAACTCGCAATAATATGGTGTCACGACCTTGAATATTGTTTTAATTAGGACATTATCATTTTTTCTATAGCTTTGTTTCTGCAGCCGTTTCCAACGGTTGGAAGTGGTTGGAAGTATCAGGAGCATGCGCACTACAGTAAAACCGAACGCTTTTATTGTAATGGGCATGCTCCTGATACTTCCAACCGTTGGAAACGGCTGCAGAAACAAAGCTTATAGAAGCTCGGTGGCAAACATATACAGTTAGAGTTGCAGTGACAATCCGATAAGCAGTGCACCTCACATAAAAAAGAAAACATCACTGCAGACAATTTAAGCGAGAATAAGAATAACACTAAACACTTTAACCCACTAAACACCAAACAAGTTTTAACTAAAACACCGACGCGTTTCAACAGCAATGCTGTCATTATCATGGCGATAATAAAACTAAATTAAAATAAAATCTACAAATACAGGTAACCTAAATGTTATGAACGGTCAATCCGATACGCACCATTAATTTCCGATGCGTATCGGGCGTAGCGGGCGAGTGCGAAGTGAGTACAAAAAGTTCGTTAGTTAATAAACGAGATGCAGTCATTTCCACGCATTTCCGCAACTTTTTTGGATACATACCTGTCGACATACAAAACTTTCGTGTGGGTGTCCAACTGACACTAGAAACGTGTTGTTAAGCGCCCCTACGTTGTCTATATAAGTGGTCCTAACGGCCCTAGAACCTAATCTACAGCCAAAGAGTTATGTCAACAGAATGATGTCCTGTTGTATTACATACGAAAAGACTCCATCCCTTCCAGGTAATTTACTTGATAGAAAGTACGAGTATTCCATTTACAATATGAAGAGCCTAGCTTAAACTCGTTGCCCTTACTATTCACTGTTCAAGATCCCGATTTTCTGCCCTCTTGATGCCACAAATAGTTTCAGACGGCTGAAAGTGCGTCTTTAATAGAACGTGCAATGTATCCACGCCTGTGTCTGTGAAGGTACCATTAATTTGCCCTTTATTTTCCTTTTTTAGAGCTTTGTGCACTCTACAACCGTCAAGGGTCTTCGCCATTTCTTCAAATTCCTCAGTGATGAATTTGGTTGGCCTTTCTGATGGCTTCATTCTCTACGGTCTTCTTTGCTATGTTGAAAAGTTTGCTCATTTGTCCCCGAAGCCCAATGATAATAATACTTAGGTAATATTATTTTTAATGAATTCCATGTAATTAGCTTATAAAACCTGTTTTATATGACTAAGAAAATAAACTCCTTCGCAATTTGACGAAAAGTTAATCATAATTTTGTATTACCACCTTTGTCCTTTTACGCCCTTCAAAAATTCTGGGGTATCTGAAATACCCCACAAAGGTTCTAAGCGATACTATTATGCACTCTATTTCTGATCTTTGTAATACATATTAGTCAAGTACACTTGCATGAAGTTGGAAAGGTGTCAATCAGAATGAAACTCGAAAATTAGTTAGAAATCTGACCAAAGATTACCTAACATGCATGGGGGCGTGAGGGTGACGACTAACAAATTAAACGAGATGTAAAACCTAGGCGAATAACACTTAGAAATATTATGTAACACGTTTGTATTCATTTCTGGACAACGTTAAAAGTTGACGAAGAAGTCGTCATAAGTGTGACTGTGCGCCTTGGATAGACAAATTCGCTTCCAGGCGCGAAATGGCTTACGTATGCAATTCAAATTTGCAAGTATATGCGACTGAAGGCTATATACATAATTCAGATATATCTGGCAGAAAGAAATGATGGTACCCCTGTATGAGGTTTGTCTTAGTGTAAATGAGTAGTGCCCAACCAATACCTAAGTAAGTACACACATGAAATGAATATGCGGTAGTTATGCTTATGTTTTTTATTAACTTAGTAGTGCCCGCGTGGCGTATAGGGATTTTCAAAATCGTTCTCGTACCAATACCAGTTGGGCACCACTGGTGTAAATGTTCAAGTAAGATTTTAAAAGGATCCACCCTCTTCTCTTTCACACCATATCTCGACAAAACCCAAGAAATCTTGTCTCCTTCGGAGACTGTGTCCTCAGTTGTTTAAATTGCTACGTTACCAGCATAGCTAGACAACTAGATAGCGTAGCAAAAACAGCTCCAAGTAATTTTCACATACTGCTACATAGTTTTGTTCCCAATCTGTCGCTTCTATAATCATCAGATCTTCAATACAGTGTATTAACAGAATTAATTAAATCCTAATATATACTACACTGAACAATTTAGTCCTTCTAGATTAGTCAAATTATAAAAGTACATACAGAGAGGAAACGTAGACGATATTGTTTTATTAAAGAATAGCCCGATTGACTGTTATGATTTATATATTCGTTAGGTTGAAATACATATATACAAACGTCTACTAACTTTATTCATCATTTCGCAGTAGGAATAAATACTTTAATGAAATTCGTCTTAGCAATAAAAGCGGTTACAGCGGTTGAATATACATAATACCACAAAGGGGTAAATTAAATACTTTGTTTTGAAGCGATTTAGTTCGCAATTAATTTCCTTGGACTTATTTCTAATGGGTTCGTTGGCTTGAGAGTAAGCCGTCATGGATTCAAACCGAGAAACTTTCTATACAATCAATCCGTTTGCTACAAACGACAGGATAAATTGTTGAACAAACTAATAGGTAAGTCTGAGAACGTGCTTTGTTTCAATGCATTATTATATATTATTATATCGCTTTTGAGTAGGTATTCAAGGAATACAAAAAAGCAAAAGTAAGAATGGGGAGTTTGTTTGTATAAAAGATTGGCAAGAAATTAAATGCTAGGTTACATAGAACAATACACCCAGAATTTTCATCTTTCTCTTTCTAACCGGTATTTTTCAACTAACTTTTCTTTGTAACGAATCTCTGTACCCAGAAATAATTTTTATTTAATTGGATTTAAATTTTAAGGAAAGAAAATTTATTTTATATTGTTTGCTGTAAATAGTTTTGGAATGACCTGTATATTTATATTTTGGATACCGGTGTATATTTTTGAGAGTTTTTTCCGGGAGATGTCAGGCAACAAAAACGGGCCCATCCGACTATATAGAGGCCGCATTTTTCAACATTAGAAGAATTTCTTTTCCTATTCCGACCTGTTGGGGCCGATACAGTTGGCTAGCAGGTATTTCTAGGTGATGCGGCCGACGAAGTTGGCGTTCACCATCCTGCCCGACCTGCTGAAGCCGAGAAGTTTGCTAGCAAGTATCCTGGGTGAAGCGGCCGAAAAGTTGGCGTTCACCATCCCGTCTGACTTACCGAAGCCGAGAAAATTGGCCAGCAGGTACCTGCCCCTTCACAACACCGATATCAGAGACATTTATTCTTTTACTTATTTTGCTATTATATACCTGTATATATTTTTGCCTGATTATTATTTTATATATCCGCATGTCAATTAAATGATTTTGAATTGTTCACAGCAACTGCCGAAGGACCTGGTATATATCCAACGTAAGATTTATTTCTCACGCTTTCTGTAAACATTATGTATTTGCCATTGATAAACTGATATTTTCTCTGTACAAACCAACGCTTGTTATGTTATATCCGATTATTGCTTTGATTGATTTTTTCTGATTACTGGTATTTGTATCTATCTGGAAAATTTTCTTCATCTGAATTTTAATGTAAATATATGTATATAATGAACCTACCTTTCTTTTATTCCGCTACCCCGAGGTTATAATTTGTTAATTCGGCGTTATTGACACTTTTAAAGTAATTTTCTTGCTCATTAATCTGATTTTGATACATTCGTAAATATACTTCGTATGTCAAACGTCAAATTGTGATACAGCGCAGCAGCCCGGATCTTCAGTGAACGAAGGCGCAAGCCAAATCGATAATATCGATCACCGACAAGCAAATCGACCAGTGGCGTACGGTCCAGAAACTAATTTACTAATTTTTAATACCCGACATATTAATAATCAATGGAAAAAGAAAGTAACGTTGCATCTTTAAGAAGCAAAACGTGCTCTAATATTACATTGTAACCAAATTTGTAATATTCATAGTGTATAAATACGTTTAGATCTACAAACTGTAGGATATTTATTTAAGTAAACCAAATTGTATATAGCAGTAAATGTAATCCCGTATTATTAGCATGTATACACATCTATGTACTTACATAGGAACGCACTCTGGAAATCCCAAAATTTGCATTAGTTAAGAAGGGACGCTTATTCGGATCTCTGTAAATAGAGACCTTCGAGACGATGCTAGACGATCTTTGCCGAAAGATTAACGTTTAAATCCTCAAACCTAAAAGGTAGTATGAAAACCGCTACAGTGTAGTAACTAGTCAATATCACAACTTCTTAAAGACGTACAACAATTTTAAAGATATATAAATTGTTGAAGTCATTATAAAATCCAAATCCGTATCGAAATCGCTTTTTTCATTCTTCAATATTGACAATTATGAGTACTAACGAAAGCTGATCTTTTTAAACCTATTGTTCCATTCTCCTTGAATTGCTGTAATACTGTTTATATCCTTTGAAGATATTAGAAAACTGCAGATAGTACACAATGGGCTTGTTCAGCAAAAAAATTTTATTTTAATAATCGAAACCAAAACTCATTTTAAACTGATTCTCAAAATTTTAGATTTTTCCGTCGACGTTGAAACCCTCAAATTAATTAAAGAAATTGGACTGAACGAAAACGGGGCGTGGTTACTTGTGACGTCACACCACACGTCTGTACTATAAGTTATTCGAGCACTGCGAGCGGACTGTGTATTATACTTACCGTGTTGTTGTGTAAGAGACAAAACGCTTGACTGTTACGTTTTACTTTATTTCATAATGAGTAAGAAGAAAGTGGCATATAAATATTGTTTGGTTCCTAACTGTCCTAATACATCCAAAAATGCCCCAGAGAAATTGTTTATTAATGTACCCTCTGACATTAAAACTAGAAAAGTTTGGCAGAAAACAATGCCTCGTAAAGTTTTTGTATCTGACAAATCCACTGCGTATTGCTGCCAAGATCATTTTAAAGTAAGTTATAGTGTATTTATCTAATAAGATCATTTTATATATTAACTAGCTGGCCCAGCAGACTTCGTTCTGCCTAGAAAAGTATTGATTTAGACATTTAATTTTAATGTATATTTACGGGCACCAGCCCCGCCCGTCCCGTACCACCACCCGTGTCCCGCCCGTCCCGTACCGCCCCCTTGTCCCGCCCGTCCCGTCCCACCCCCTTGTCCCGCCCGTAAAAAGATAACGATAAAGATGGCGTCGTAAAATCACTCCCTACAAAATGAATTTTCTTGATAATTTTTCTTTTCGGGGATATTTCGGGAATTTTCTTGTTTGGCCGGAGACCAGTACGCATTGGTGCGAATCATCGAAATCGGTCCAGGCGTTCTCTCTAAACGTAGTAACGTGCGGTAGGTAACTAACGGCTTTCTCTTTTATATATATAGAAGATAATGTTGGTATATGGGGTATTTGTGAAAAATACAAGACACTTATTATTTGAACACCTTTTTATTTTATTTTTAATTTTTATTTCGTCTATTTAGAATGGGAGCGTATAGTGACGACTGGCTTAAATTTTCAATCGTATTATCGAATCTTATACACAAAATACCCGCTAGCTCTTCTATGTGTCGATACAGTCAGTCGCGTACGACTTAAATTATGTTTTCTTTATGTTATTGAACGGAGTGCACCCTTCAGACTAAATAATGACATCATTGCAGTGGCGGATCCAAGGAGGGGGGGGCACGGGGGCACGTGCTCTCCCCTCCCCCCAAACGACCCGACTGTATACTAGATAAAACATACTATTTCTAACAGAAAAACATTTTTAAATACTTATCGCATTTAAACCCTAATGTTTAATGAAATAAAAACAATAGATTTACTACCGAGTAACCATTTTGAAACATTTCTTACGCTCAAATTTGGAATTAAACTTTAATTTTTAAGTTCTTGCATACGCCTATATTTTAGTTAGTTAAATACTTCAAAAACCACCACCGTGGGTTTTAAATTTAAAAATTTTTCCGCGGACACCCCTCTACCCGGGGCGGTATTCCATACCCCCTGGTTTTGCCCCCTCCCTCCCTCCCCTCCTCCCTCTCCTTCCCTAAATGGTTTTCTGGATCCGCCGCTGCATCATTGTATGACATTTTTGTATTATTTTCACAAATAATATCTCTAAAACTTAATCTAAAAACTTAGGATACGCACGTAATTTTTTTCAGCTTTTACTGATTTGTATTTTGAATAGCTTGAGAGTGTAGAAACTAGTTTATGAAATCATACTGAACTTTGTAATGTTAGGAATAAATTTAAATAAACGTGATCTTATAAAAATTTTGATTGTATCTAAAATAAATTAAATTGAAAAACAATGTGTATACATATTTTTCTATTTTATCTCACAGTTTGAATAACAAAATTTGTATACTTTGCAAAAATAGTGATAACTAAACCTCTAGTGTTTAACACAGAAAACTTGTTGTAGGTAGAGGACCACTAATACTTTTAAAATTAAAGATATTATAGCGCGAAGCACCGTCTTTATAAGAAATGCAATGGTTTGCTACTGAACACCGAACTACGACGTGTGGTATGACGTCACAGGCGGATCCCGCGCTTTTATCGGAATTCGGTTTTTAACCTTTAATATCTAAACAGTGGGTTAAGTTTAAGAGCTAAAAATTTTACTAATTATTTTGATGAATTAGTTTTACATAATAACGTAAAAAAAATCGAGAAAAATCGTCATTGATAACAAGCCTATTCGCAGTTCGCGTTATTAAAAGATCTTGCACATGCTTCTGGCTGCTGGTTGGTTGAATATCATGTGTAAAAGGAAACTGCATGTGTCGTGCTTAGAGTTTTGTAGGTGAAATGATGCTTTCTATATTTAGTCACATGTTGAAGCGCATATGATGTGTGAGTAACTTTCGGCATTCTAATATATATACAGGGCGAGTCACGGTCTCTTGTGTCTAAACGCTATAAGGTATGAGTTTCAAATTTTAGTCAAATATGTAGGACGATAAGGAGCACATTTTAAAATTATTTGTAAGTATACAGGGTCATTCGAAAAAGTACATCATATCAAAGTTAGATTATTTTTAATGAATCACCCTATATTGTATACCATTTTTGGATTCTATGTCATAAATTAGGATAACTTTGTTAATAATTCCCTATACCGACCTGCTGCCAATTTCGAGAAAATTTTATTTTTATGAAAATGTCGGCTTTCGCGAAAAAATTCAAAACAGGAAAACTGTATGACTTGGACGATTTACATTTGTAAGAAGTTATTTTGAGAAAGCCTGCTTTCAATAAACCGGTAGAGCATTTTCATATTGGCTACATCGCATTAAGCAAAACAATTTATACTTTACATTTGTCAACCATCAATAACTCTTTTAAGTTAAATGGAACATCCTCTGTCTATCCATCCTATGTGAAAGCACATTAAACCCCCTACCAAAAATATAAAGATGTCTATATCTAAATTTAACGATTAAAATGTTATTAACGAAATTCTTCAAAAACTCTCTAAAGCTACTCTACTAAATGCTCGTTTGAATTGAACAAAAATAAATAATTTATCTAATGAAAAAGATTAGAGTAGATGTTTACATTGATTGACTATCTTATTCTATGCATAATGTTATAGGCAAAAAAAGAATCTTCTTCCGTAAAATGGCTGGAGTGATTGAATGAAATATATTTTTTGTTAACATTACTTATAATACAGATAAAAATCGGTACAGTCAACAGCCCAACTCTTAATTAATTTATTCAGGACACATATTTCAGAGGTTAATAGGCAAATTTTTATTTGCATCATGGGAGACCACAGGCTTTGAACTAGCATTATTTCAAGCATTGTTTTTTATTTTAGTTTCATATCTTCGGGAATGTTAGGTGGAGTATTGTTTGTTCATTTTATTCTTCAGCTACTAGACGTAACAATTGTCATCTTCAGATAAAAAATCAAACAGTTTATTAAGAGCAGAAAAAAAGTAAAGGCTTCTGATCGAGACAATTATTATGCGCAACGTGCTCTCCAGACTCGCTGATACGTTCATTCATAATCTTGTTGAATGTATTAACTCCATTCTGAAGTCAGGCTATTTCCCAAACATTTGAAAATATTCCTATGTTCTCGCCATTCCGATAAGGGATAACAATCCTTTGTTCTCGCAGAACTACAGCCCCAAATCTTTCAACACTAGCGCTAAAGTCGCCAAGACCGTCATCCTGGGCAAACTGAAGGAGGAACCGTTCGTACACAAAATCCTGCAGAACGTACAGTTTGGATTCAAAGTAGGTCTATCTACTGAGCTTGAGCTATTCAGGGTGATGGAAACCATTCGGAATTCTTTCGAGACGCGCGAGGCGATTGGGCCGGTTGGTCATTAAACGTGTACTGTAATCTGAGGTGAATTCGAACACAGTTTTGTAGTTTTTGTGTACCTGAAAATTTATTATTTGAGCAAAAATTCTGAAAAAATTTATATATAACCTGAGTTTCCTTGTAAATTGACTGCCATGTGTAGATTTTGACAAAAAAATTCTTCTTCTTGTTAAAACATGATGCTAAATGTTTTAACAAGACTTTTTTGACATTGATGAATATTCATAAAAACAGTATCAATGTTTAAGGTAAACCCCAAATAGTCCTAAATTAGAACAGTTTTTAAATAAAATTCTATAGCTGGATAATATTAAGATCCTTATTTCATATATTTGGGATGTAAAATATATTAAATCTGTCTTATATTTTAATTTTATTTATGGAATATAAAAATATAACCATTTAATACGGTTTAAACTTAATAAATTGTTTTAAACATACACAAATAAATATATGTTGAGAACCAGTCATTGTTAGAAACTTTAAACTTAACCATTACTCAGTCAAACTTAAAATAAATACATTTTATCGTTAACTTCAACTAAAAATTATCCCTATATCCTTGTAACTTCCAATATCATAGGATTTTCATTGAAAATAGAAAGTTGGTTTTTATTTTATTGTGAAACCTTCTGGAAACAATTACGCCGTAAAGATACTACACGTGAGTTCATAATAGCACACTTCTCTATTTCTGTCTCATCTTTAAGTTCTGGAAAAATAAAACAGTTGTTAATTTTATATGAAGACTCTTTTCCTAAGAAATTGACCAAAACTTTTTCATCATCACTTTCTGTTATTTGCCCTACGTAGTGTACAAAAGAATGTGTTACGAGGCACATAAATTTAACAAGCACAAATTCGCCTTTGGAAAAATCTATTTGAGTGTCTGGCTGTACTTCCTCTTCTAGTTCCTCTTCGCATTCTTGGAATCCATGCCCCATTTCACATTCTGATTCTTTGCTTTCACTAACAGGTGGTCTCTCTGACAATGCGCTTATTCCAGGTGCTACATTCAATTTTGGATCCCGCTTTTAATGGACTGTTGTCTCTAATTTTCTAGTCTCTTTTAGAAGTTCTATAAAACTGTCTGACCAGTGCTTTTCTTGTTCCTTTCGTATTTATGCATTTTTATCTGCCTCCGGTAATTTACTTAGAACCACCTCAGGATTGGCGCATGCTTTGAATCCAGAGAGAATATTTTTTTCTGAATTTTTCGCTTCATCTTTCATGCACAAAGCCCGAAGTCGAGGAAATTCTGATTCGGTAGGACGCTTCTATTTTTTAACTTCCACTGCAGCAAAGTTTTCCGCCAGATCTTTTTAAAAGGACCGAAAAGGGCCACGTCTAGAGGCTGCAGCAGATGTGTTGAATCCGGTGGCAGAAACACAAATTCTATCTCGTTGTTTTTACATTCGTTTATTACATGTAATGAAAGGTGGGAGGCCAAATTGTACCCGATCAATACCATTTTACCTTCAAATTTCTTGAAGTATGGTAAACAGATTTTCTCAAACGAGTCTTCGAAAGTTATACCTTCAAACCAACCGCCTTTGGATCTGTTATAGATGGTATTCTTTCTTCTACCTTCCGCCCAAGTAGGATAAAGATGTGTTGGCCGTAGACAACATATGGGGCTACAAGTTCTTCAGATGCTGTTGGCGCAATCATTATTGAGGTGCTGGATTTACTTGAATCGAGAATCCGGTTAATATGTTTGGTGCCTCTTTTGCAAACCACTTTTGCTCGGCCAGGGTTGTCGCTTACATTTGTCTCATCATAGTTGATGATATTTTGACCAGGAACTCCCTCTACGGTCTCTTTTAAGTTCTTAAAATAGTCAGCTACAACAGATGTGCTTAATTCAGCTCTATCCATCTTTTAATATTCTGTGAGAGCTTTTCAGTCAGCTGTTTATGCCTTTTTACAAAATGGTAAAACCATTAGATCCCGGGATAGTTATTTCTGAAACGCTTTACCCGCTTGCCTTGTCGGTCTAAATAACTGGGTAAAGGGATGCCTATATTATTCTCTCAACTAAAGCATTTTCTTCATTTCGTGGAAGGACAGTTTGACCTCCAGAAAGATTGGGATGTTTATTTCGAAGCTTGTCGCACAGCGTCGAGGCAGGGATGCCGTAGGATTCAGCTGTAGCTCGTAGAGTTCTCTTTTTATTTTGAATATCACTTAAAGCCTTTTCTTAGTCACCTTTGGCTATAATTCTTGTATTTGGAATGCCCAATTTTTTTTTATAAATTCGCCCCCAAATTGGGTACCAAAAATTATTTTTTTACCTAAATTCAACAATAATGTGATTTCACTGTTCACCATAAGCTACTCTAACCTCAAAGAGAAAATTTTATCTGATTATTTGACTACATTTGAAGTGACACTAGTTTCTTTGCAGGCTTTAAGTAAATATAAAATTTAAGTACTTTCTTTCAAATTCAAACGACCTTCGAATTCACCCCAGATTACCTATTTGCTGCGGTCTGGCACCACGGTCTTCTATACAAGATGATCTCCTCTGGTATGAATCCGGGATTGATCAGAATCATCAACTCTTTTAATGAAGCTAAAAACCTCGATCTCTATGCCGAAATCTGTAACAGCGGTTCTCCATGAATAACTCCCTGCCCCCAACTTTATTCATGATATATACGCACGATGTCCTAAGGCATCGCAAATCCATATAGCTATTTACACCTCTTCTAAGAAATCCTGTGACGACGTCTACGAGACCAACTGAACCCCATCGGTCGTTGGGATCGAGGTGGACTTAACACGACCAAATGTATTATGATCCGTTTCATGGAAAAAAAAGCAACCCTCTCCCCCACGACAATATTTTTGTGGGGGATTATAGATTTCTGTGGAGACAATCGACTCTCTACCTCGATATGATACTTAACCAGAGACTGACATTTAAATTACACACCCAAAAGATCGTCAAAAGATTCATGTTAGAACCTGTTTTCAATTTCTTTTGTTCTTGAGAGAGTCATGAACGATTAAGTTGAATCTCGTGTAATATAGCGACATGAAATGGATTTTAGTCGATATCAACGTAACATCGCATTTGTACCAAAACCTCATCCATTTTCCAGTACCTTATTTCACCTCGTGGTAAAATAAACTTAAACGTGTCTAACATGAGCGCACCACGAAACTTTCTAACGTTTCATCTCGCCCAACGTGCAAGCGAAAAGGGTAATAAAAGACACCGAGCTATTTAAGTAGTAGAACTCTTTGACGTCTATATGTATGTACGACTCCTAGGAAATGCTACTTTTCGAATAAGAATTTACCGCAGCTTCCAAGGTGTATGACTGCAGCAATTAATCAAATTGAATAGTAAATGAAGTGGAGTTAATATGAAATGCATGATATGTAATATATTGTACAGTCATTAACAACATTAGTGGCTTAGAACTTCTTATGAAACCAGTGTAGTCTTAGGAGGAGGAAATAAATAAATTCAACGAGAGCTTAAGCAACATAACAGGGACTTAGCTGCTGTCGCATTTATCCTCGTTATTCATTTCTAAAACTCCTGAACACGGGTAACTGTATAAAATAACAATCTCCTAAAGTTGCTCAAAATTGGCTTAAGAGCTATTTATTATATGACACAGCAACATTTGTGTCAAGGTAAATAACGTTTATATTATAATACGCAAAATAATGAATCGCATGTAATTTGATGCCGTCCGTTTTCCTTACTTTTTTTATCGCAGAACATTAACTTTCTTATATTATTTCTCATTTTGTATATTTATTTTGCGAGGACGATCTCGTATAGCATTATTAAGTATGTCAAGAATAAGACAATTTCAGTCAACTAAAAAATGTATCCTCGAAACAGGCCAATTCCAGTTCCAATTCCTTTCAAGCAATAAAAAAGTTTTTCTTTATCTTTCATGTCGCTGTAATAAATTTGCTGTGTTACCGTGCATAATAATAAATGTAATAAAGAGGGTTAATTGAGGTTTACAGTCGGAATTTCGCTGAAAAGTCGAAAAGGAAAGGCAATGTAATGTACATACATACATATATATAATAATATGGTTTTTCCTCTAACAATGTATTTATAAGGTGAAAACTAGTTGTAGGTTTGATAAAATTTGCTTCTTTTGTTCTGTCTTCATTTAATGGAAACTTTATTTTGACAGCGTTCTGATATAAACACAAGGTAATTTGCTTTCTGTTTCAATTAGGTTTGCGTAAGTGAGCATCCAGGACTGCGAATTGAGACATATTGCATTTCATTTGTACAGTCTTATAGAATTTATATCCGGGTATGCTGTAAAAGTGCTCGCAACAATGTTTTGGTTATATACGGTGTCTTATTGTGTCTCCGTAGATCGTTTGTGATGAAATTGGTTAAATAGTTTTGGTATTTATCTTGGAATTATTGCCTTGTATAACTGTTGGTAATACGTCTAAAGAATCTTACAAAGCTAGTATTAGGTTTACGAAGATCATAATTTTGTCCTGGATTTTATACAGAAGTAAAAATAACCAAGAGCCCTAAATTGATCGCAAGAAGGAGTGTTTAATTATGCGCAAATCGACTCGATAGACCAAAATAAACTCTTGAAAACCTCGAAATGAATTTCCTTGATCCAGTTGGCCTAACATGCCCGAATCATCATCTGAAACACGTGCCAACGGTTTTTAGAGATTTTTCTAAATCGGTTATGGCTTTTCAAACCAATTTACTTGCCAACCAACAACACCAAGGTCATACTAGTTAATTTGAGCTATTCATATGACTTTGAACGAAATGTAATTCTTTTTTGCCAGAAATCTTTTGATGGGAGTAAAATCTATCCCATCATATACTGATCATCATGTGCAGAGTTCTTAACGATTACATAACCAAAGATTTATCTTTTAATTCCTGATTTATTTCCACTTAGAGGTCAATAAAACAATAAATAATTAAATACCAATTTATTATTATATAATTATAAATTGGTATTTAATTATTTATTGTTTTATTGACAGGTTGTTATTGTTGCCTGTATATGAGGAACTATCTACTGAAATCTATTCCTTGACATATCTTTGGTTATTAATATATGTATTTTTTGACCTTTATGTACTTATCTTTTAATTCCTGATTTATTTCCACTTAGAGGTCAATAAAACAATAAATAATTAAATACCAATTTATAATTATATAATAATA
Source organism: Holotrichia oblita (assembly GCA_023690525.1). Lineage (NCBI taxonomy): Eukaryota > Metazoa > Arthropoda > Insecta > Coleoptera > Scarabaeidae > Holotrichia > Holotrichia oblita. Next base: position 148,837,568 of record CM043017.1, on the reverse strand, counting down.
AATTGGTATTTAATTATTTATTGTTTTATTGACCTCTAAGTGGAAATAAATCAGGAATTAAAAGATAAGTACATAAAGGTCAAAAAATACATATATTAATAACCAAAGATATGTCAAGGAATAGATTTCAGTAGATAGTTCCTCATATACAGGCAACAATAACAACCTGTAGTCAAAGAAAGGCTGAATTGGTTATGACAAACTTTGTATAAAATCTGATCCTTTTAGAAATAGTCGATATGTATACAAATTTCAAATATGTGTGGGATGTTAGAGACTGTAACGAATTTCGTCATTTATGGACTGAAATTCAGTTTTTACATATTTATTTTCATACAATTTTCTTAATCAAATTTAATTTAAATCGTTTTCTGTGTATAATATATGTATACTTTGAACTAACCTGTATATGTGAATTGTAGAGGCATAATGTATATTTTTCAAATGTTATTGCTTGTAACATTATGTGACAAATATTCGCTGCCAAATAAATCACTTTCCATTCCCTTTTATTGTTTTGCTGAGGCCAAGAAACGTTGGCCAGCAGGTGTTCTTGTAAGGGAGCCGAGAAAAGTTGGCCCTCATGTCATTTTACCGTTCTGCTGGTGCCGAGAAGAGTTAGCCAGCAGGTAGCCTTGTGAAGGGGTCGAGAAACGTTTTCCTTCATATTCTTTTACCGTTCAACTGACGGCCGAGAAACCTTGGCCAGCAGGTGCCTCTTGTCAAGGACCTGATAAAGCATTGACCTTCACATCCGTATTTTTTTGAAATCCAGTACGACACCCTCATTATATCGCTTAGGATGATGTACATACATTATTAGATGTCATGTAACTTTGCTTTACCTGTTCCTCCGAGTACCTGGCCAGTATTTAAGCGTAAGAACCCGCGTAACATTTATTTGCTTCCTTATCTTTATCTCAATATTATGTGTGTTTACCTGCGATAATTTTATTATTGATCAGAGTCTATAAACAGTTGCATTTTGTATGATTTCTGTGTATAATAAAGTATTGGTTCTTTTTTTCTAACCATGAATGTAACCTAGAATTTTCTGTCGTTCGAAACATGTAAATATATGTATGCAATTGAATCCTACCTGTTTCATTTCGCTACCCCGCGATTTTACTTTGTTGATTGAACAGGAAGCAATGGTACAGACACTTTTTAACGATAATTCATTTTCCAAATTGTTACAAACACCAGCTGTTAAACGGCAGACTCTGATAGAGACCGCTACCCATCGCGTTCCTACCATATTATGACTCGAGATGTGTCAGTCCTAGTGAATTTAAGACATTAGAGATGAGTACATGATTGCTATGACACACACCTCTGTTAATTACATTTCCAGTTTATTTCTTTAAAAATTAAGTATCTTAAGTATAGAAATCGGGTAGTAAAGGATCTCACCAAGACTATTGAATTTTGAATTTTCCTTCCTCGTGAGATGCTTGAGCTAGGCGGCTTGAATTTGAAATAGTTGCGGTTTTATAATGGATTCCTTACTGCCCCAAAAACGGTTATCTAAATGTGTCATGCGAAAGACTTGCTATTGAGTTGTGAAGGTAAAGTTTGAATAACGTTGCCTTATATAGCGTCAATAAATATGGATCAATACTCTTTATTCATTTAATATATTCAGAAAAGCATATTCAAACATTCTGGTGGAAACTAATTATAAGGTTCGGAATTAGTTGCCAACCTCAGAGTAACAAGATTAATACACTCCTTCCTACAGTGTCAGTTTCATCATCAATTGAATTGTCCAACTACAATCAAAAGTCAACTTTTACAACCTGTAATTCTAAAGTGAAGGAAAGTACTCTCTTGGAATAGTGTTAACAGTACATCAACACTACTAGGCTGACTGCGAGTTAAAGTAATCCTGGTCATATCCTATAAACATCGTGACATTAATGCTGACCAATAGAGCTTTGTTAATACCTAAGATAATGGATGCTTTCATCGTTAGAAGTTGGTCTTTCTTTGTGGATTATATATAGGAATCCAGGTCGTATCAGTGATCAAGGTGTTGTGGAGGCTGGGGTTTAGCATGCCGTGTGCAATTTGTAAACAGCATCATATTTCAACACAAATTTTCCAGCCACTCTCTACACCCCATTTCCCCACCCCACCCCATCCTGGGTCAAAAATTACCAGAACAATTAAAATTGGCAAGTTTTGGTAAATCCACGATCCTACCTTGCAATGTCCACATTTAGTTACTGACACTTTCAAGCTCACTGAGTGTCCACTGACATTTACCTCGCTATACCATTCTTTAGTTTTTCCTGCAACGATTTAAAATTTATTCAAATGCGTGAATGTCTGCTGAATCATCTGCACGGACGAATGATTCTTATCCTTCATTTGCTAACGGAAGCTGACTGTTATTAGATCAAATCTTTTGAAGCAAAAATTTTCAAAAAGTAGTTACAAGTTCTGAACATTACCGATTGAAACTTAAAGTGTTAACCTTCCTTATTTTGAGTTGAAGATGTAACTGATTTATTTTATTGCATAAAGCTCGTAACAACTTTAGCCCAGTTTAGCTAAATATAAAGTTATATTCACTCATAAATATGAGCCATTCTTTTTCTAGTTAGACATTCAGATTTCTACGATAAATATCATTAGGTGGAGGTTTATAAGTCAATTTATACGCACCTCGTATAATTAAATTAACAGGAGCTCGTTTGGAAATCAATGAAAACCAGTAATAGAGAAAACTTCAAAACGAGCTACTTGGCAAAGTTCCCAGTATATTGTAGGTGTTATATAAATTACTGGTACTTGTTAACTTTAAAAGTTGGCTATCAACTGTACATTTTTATTGTTGTTTATATTCAATTTGCTTTGTAGCTGCAATAATTAATATAAAATACAATTTTTATTATTGTTATCCGACGCTGCTGGTTTAGCTTTTATTGAGCCATAAAATATAGGCGTTTCTTTTTATTAAAGCCATTAGATTAAATCAAGTACATAAGTAACAAGATTAGAAGATATTACACGTTCTACCCACTGAATGTGTTCCAAGGAAATTATGAAAACCACAGTTTTATAAAGATACAAAAAATATAGCTTTATTTACGTCAGAGGACGCCACTGTAGTAGGTATTTTATCTTTTGATTATACGATTAGGTTAGTTTTTATGATTATTACACGTATATATTGCTCGGAATGGTGTATATCGAAGCTGTTAGATGTTGAAGTAATTGAGAATTTATGGTGAATGTGGTTAATGAAATGTGCGAACGGTTTGCTTATGTTTCATGTTTTATTAGATTATATTTGAAATTTTCTTAAAGCAGAGAAGGACCGGTATTTTGAGCGAGTTAATTTACATTGTAATTAACTAACTATAGCTTCAGCAATGTGCTTTTATAACCACAAAGAGAAAAATCAGAGGAATGCGACACTGAAGGTAGGTGGCGATGTGAGGTTAAATAAATATTTATAGTGAGAGCGATGTTTATATGAAATCTATTATTGAGATATGAAAATAATTTAAGACTTTTAAAACTACATTTATAACAGCTTAAATTCAGTACGGAGCTTAAAACTTAACTTGAAATTGTCTCTTCATACAATCCAGTCAAGTTCAACAAAGGGTCTGTTTAGAAGTTAGGTACTCGTTACAAACTTTTAATTCAGTAAAAGAAGTAGTAAGTTTAGGTGGCAAGTATTAAACTTTCATGCCGATACTACTAACGAATAATGAATGAAAATCACCACCGAACTTTTTTATTTATGTATAATAAATAAATCCTGTACAAGAATCTAAATAAGTTAAGGAAAAATCTAATAAAGATCTAGATACGAAAATGACCCATATTCTAATTATAGCACTTCATTTCAGATTAGGAATTACATTTAATATCGAATTTACAGCTTAGTTCAACCTTCAACTATCAATTATTCCTATATAACGAAAGCAGGTAATATTAGAGTACATTCAGACAGATGGGCGATCGATAAAGAACAATTTAGTTCAATGTTCATATTTGTAACAGAATATTCCCCAAGGCGATATACCGCACGATTGAAACAAAACGAGCTTGTTTTTTAACATTGGCGTAAAAGCCAAAAAAGTATATACATATATGTATCATGTTTCAGAAAAGTTTTACAAAAGGTAGAGACAACCACGTTCATTAGAGTTTACAATTAAAACTTCGTTTCCACGTTAAGGCCATCGTGTTTAATATTGGCCGTTATTTTTTAGTAGTATTTTAATTTTAATTTTGGTGAACTTTTATGTTCTAAATGTACCTTATTTTTATTTTGGAACATGTTTAGCTGTCAATAATTTAAGATATCTCACATTTATTGTACTGTATTTTAATGGAACACAATTTACCAAGTTAATTGTAGCTAAAGTTACTCAAATAAAATTGTACAGCATATGCAAGGTTTGTTTGTACAAAATGATACCACTTAATTTTTAAAGATACTTCTTTTTGAATTTTATTATGCAGATTACGTGGAATCACCCAGGATAAACAGATTAGACCAGAAAAGAGGGAACAAACCAATTCCAAACACTTACGTTTATTACAGCATTTGAAATGTTTAAATGTTTGATAACAAAGTACATAAAACTGTCGAAAGTGAAGTATTAATTAATCAAAAGAGTAGCAGAATATACAATAATTTCATCTGAAAAAATTCCGATCACAGATCTCCGTTAGAAATTTAAAGCTATTATAGAAAATTAAAAAATTCGATGAAAGTGAGCAAGTGCCAGTTAAGATATTATTCTCTCCGACATAGATGGCGTTGATGTTCATAGTTGTCACTAATATAACTTAATTGTCAATTATTTTCGATTTTAGTTGGGGGGTATGTTACTGCGTTATTAAATTGTAGAGTGGATTGTCATAAAGTATTGTCCAAATTTCCGAAATGAACAAATTTGAGAACAGAGCGTTTAACAAATATCTCCACAAGAAATTCCTGTCGATATTGCACAAGTACTGGGTGAATCTGCACCTTTATATCAGGAGATGCGAAATTGAGCGAGGGATTTTAAACTTGGCAGAGAAACCTGCATTCGACAGGTCAGTTCAGAGACAAATTTGGTCATAGTCAAGCGAAATCCTGCATACTTACTAGCAAGACTCGTTACTGTGGATGTAACCTGGGCTCACCACTATGATCCTGAATTAAAAAGACAGAGCACGGACTGGGAGTACAAGGATTCACCACCCTGTCGATAATCTCGTGCAACTGCATCTGCGGGGAAGATCATGATCACAATTGTTTGGGATGCCGAAAGAATTATTCTTATATACTTTTTACCAGGTGTTCAGATTATAATTGGGCAATATTGTGCTGCTTTAACTGCAAAAGCTGCGATTCCATCAAAGAAACAGAAGAAGGGGACAACTCATGGTGTGCTGTTTCATCAGGACATAGCTCCTGCCCACAGGAGCTGTGTTTCAGTGGGCGCGATTCATAGTCCAGGCTTTGAAATTTTCCAACAGCTACTCTATTCTGCAGATTTGCTCCTATTGACTTCCATGTATTCTCCAAACTCAAAGAATATTTTCATGTGATTCACTGTCGTGACGATAGGACACTAATGGCAGAGACGAACGAGTGGTTTCCAGCCCAAAACAAAACATTTTTTTGTGAGGGCGTTAAAGCTCTGTACCATCGTTATACCAAGTGTATCAACGTTTCAGGGGACTATGGATAATAAAAAATTCCACCTTTCCAAGTCATTTCATTTTATGCTGGGGATAATAACATCTGAATTGTTCTTGTATAGTGTCTAAAATCTCACAACAGTATCACCGTTAGTATAAATGATATTAATTTGTGCTTAGGTTTTTCTTAAACAACCTCCACTGAAAGGAGTTTCAATGATATCACATATATGGTTCTATATTTCGATCAGAAAAAATATATATATATATATATCCAGTACGTGTTTTGGAGCTATCAAAAATTTGCTTAGATACCGTAAGACTAATTTTCTTTACCACATGTCTAAGAAAATAGTAGATCAGAAATTCTAGATAAGGAAATAAGAAATCTAATAGGTCGGCTTGGCTGTCTTCTTAATAAAGTGTTTTGATTTATTATTTTCTGTAGCAGAAACGGCCAACAATTTTGACCTTGACGAACGTATAAAAAATATCTAATTTCGTTCCTATTTTTCTACCAAACTAAAACATACGCGTAAATACAAGTAAGGACTTGTACTTATATTAGTTTGAAAGAAGTGACAAACCAAATAATATTGGATAGGTAAGGGCTCTTTTTGTATTTTAATTTATTAATTAACCAAACACCCTTACGGTTTATTAAAAATATCATGCAAACAAATTTGAACTTATACAAAGTGACCTGCCGGAAAAAAAACTAAAAAATTAGCCTTGTACCAAAATCTGTTCGAGACATTCAATTAAAATATTTGGAAGATGGCAACACCTCTCCTTACTGTTTCGGTGTGCTATATATTGTTGAACGTACTATACAAAAATCTTGAATTGTGAAAGAGTTTTCCAACTAGCTTCATCCTATCATAATTGCAGTTATCAGCTGCAAATTCATATTATTTTAGTCGATTGTTTGTGTTTCTTCTAGGTAGTCTTTCTAAAAAAGGTCATTTCATATTGCTATGGCTTGATAAAATATCCATTGACTGGTTTTGGATGTAAGGGTGATCCAGATTGGACTTTAGGATTTGTTCTTTGAATGAAACACAAGATATCCGAAATTTATTATGTATTTCGAGTGTAAAGTATAAACTAATCAATGAATTTATTGAGGACCAAAAAACCCGCAAAAAATTTATTAAATATGATATCGTCCACGACGCTGTTGACATGGTACTCATAGTACTCTTTTAGCGAAGTTTTCCGTAACAAGTTCCAATAAATGCGGTTCGATTTCAGTAATCGAAGCAGGTTTCTTGACATAGCCCCTTTCCTTCAAATAGCCCCAGAGGAAAAAGTCTAGTGGGGTTAAATTGCAAGACCTCGCTAGCCAATTGTTGTCGCCCAGCTGAGAAATAACATGACCTGGAAATTTGATTTGAAATAAAGTGGCTGTTTCCCGTGCTGTGTGACATGTGGTTCCATCATGTTGAAACCACGTGTCATTTAAGTTCAAATCATTGATTATACGGAAGAAAAAGTTGTTTAGCATCTCTCGATAGCGTACACCGTTGACTGTAACAGCGCTACTGGCTCCATCCTCAAAAAAGTACGGACCAATAATTCTTGCAGTCCACAATGCACACCAAGCAGTGCATTTTTCTGGATGTATTGGTTTTTCCTGTTTAGCATGCGAATTTTCACTTCCCAGATGTGACAATTTTGGCGATTCACATACCTATTTAAATGAAAATGGGACTCATCGCTCTATATAATTTTTTTGTAAAAATCGGCATCTACTTCTTTGTTTTGTGAAATTCACTTCACAAATCTACGGCGATTGTGGTGGTCCGCTAGTTTAAGTTCTTGAGTCAATTGAATTTTGCACGCCTTTAACTGCAGGTCTTGTTTTTAATTCGTTGACGTGGTCGGTTCATCATGCACACTATCACGTACACGAGTAATATTTTCATCTGAACGACCTCTTCGTTGATAGCGAACTCTTGGTGCATTAATAACAATACCACTTGTTTCAAATTTTTCCAGTAGATTACGAATTGCACAATCACTTAGAACATTATTGCGTCCAAACAGTGGTCGAAGTTTTCTTGGCGTAATCGTAACTGATCGCCTGTTTTCATAATAAACTTGAACAATAGTTACGCATTGCTGCACTGTTTAGGATGCGATGATGGATTTACCATGTATTTAGATAACAATTGTAAAAATGCAAACTTCCAAGATTCATTGAACAAAAATGGCGCGGAATTAAAATCCTAAAGTCCAATCTGGATCACCCTATAAGTGGTATAGTTAATGTATTTCCAACTATGCTGTCGATCTTATACTAAAATGTTTGGGATTTCCAAGCAAAACTCAATCTAACTGCGAATTTGTCCTGGTCGGTGGATGACGTACTAATTGCTGCGCCTTCGGATACTACACGCAAGCAATTGCTTGATAGGGGTTGGTAGTAATGCCTGTTAGTTTATTTATGCAGATTGATATACACGTGCGTTGGACTCACAATCAATGCTTTTGGAAAATAACAATGTTTAAATTGGGAAATGAATGTTATTTAAAAATATTTCTAGAATTTTGACTTATTGCCCTCTATTTGACAAATGGCTCTATAATACTTTTTCATCAAATCAAAATTATCATTATACATATTATACCATCAAAAAGTAGGTATTATCGTAAACATATTTTCCAGTTAAATATTTGCCACTTAATATACACGAATTCAAGTACATTTTCTTTTACTGTAAATAAGGAAACTGTTTTGTTTACTTTAACCTAATTTTATTAAGTGATTGCTGTTTTCGAAATTTATGGTTACAGTTGGTTATTGCTTACAATTCATCATCACATATTCTTTATTTGTAATAATTTTCCGACCTAATTCTTCTACAACCGTTAACCTAATTTCATCACAATATATGACGACTATACGTAGGAGTAAATATATTTTAACCTTCTCTACAAGAACATTACTTTTAGGCTATCAATTTTGTTTTTCATAGTAACACCCGCTCGTGTTTTCCATGTTCACAAACATATCGATTTGCTAATATTGCTGGTTATTTTTCCAACAAACATTTGACACACACAGTGTGCAAAATGAGTGACACAATAAAAAGTATTGCTTTAAAATTCCCGTAAAAATTTACGACTGCCAAATTGCGCAGTAAAACTGGTACACAGGAATGTATATTATATTATGTGGATGTATACATGTAGTACATATATTCGTCTATATGTATGACATTTACAAAGAAACTCCTCTCTGTATACACAATAAAACGCGGGAAAGATTGCCTGGTAGAACGAGCTTGCTGGAAGTTACGAGGTAGTATTAAATTTTATGTATGTACAGTACAAAACACAAGGTTAAAACTTAAAATGCGCGGTCTAAGTAAATGGTAGACGTCGCTTGAACCGTCACATTGAAGGGAGGATGTCGAAAATGGCGAAATTTAATAATGGTAATGGAGCGATGAAGGTGGTCTAGGGAATGCTCAAGGTTATAAGCGTAATGTGAGTTGCAATTTTGTTTTTAATGTACAGCGCGATTTGAATTTTGTTTACTATAAAAGACAGAAGTAGAGTAAGGAAGTAGAAAAGTAACGAGTACCTCCTTGACATGGGATTCTAACGCAATAAAATTTGGTATGGATGTAGTACTAAAGTAGCATAACTTTGCCAGGTAGTATACACACATTCTACACTACATAGTAGAGATCGCTTTTCAAGGAATGTATACAGGGTGATTGGTGAGCATGGCCTATTAAAAGTATTACACAAACGAAACGAAGTTCTAAAACAAAATTTTGCAGTTGGATATGCTTGAATATGAACTATTACACGAAAATATTTTTGAATAAATATCACTTCCGGTTAACCGGAAGTGGGCATCCAACTTCGACTATTTAAATAGTATGCTATAAAATAAATTACAAATTCGGCTTCTATGATAAATTTTACACATATTTCATGTATCATACCCTATACCTAAATACCATTCCTTCTGAGTTATTCGCAATTAATGAAAAAAAGTGACAGATACCGATCTTACTTTATAGTGATATTATGTCACGTAGGTGTAAAAGTGATGAATAAAATTTTGCATACGCATACCTGATAGTATGTAGTTACACAACATTTAAAGTTCTTCTGTGTAACGTTATACAGGATGTTTAAAAACGACGAATATATCGGTTGCCAAAACTTTTTATATCTTAAAAATTCTTAGAACTTTTGATAATCATTGGTTATAAATGTTAGTATCTTTCACTAAACGTTCGATGCATTTATTTTACTATTTGATTACATTCGCTTTGCATAATAAATAAATTCATGATTACTTGATTTGGTGTATTCTTAATGCTACCACCATATATTGAGAAAAATGTATTGTACAGAAACGAAGACAATGTCATTACAGGTAAAATAAAAATTGCAAAAAAACACTAAGATTACAAAATGTTTTGTAACAAATACAATAATTTGTTGATATTGTAAAGTGAATATTTTCATTATTTACCCTAATTGTAATTTTCCTTTAAACTTTCTTAAATATTTAAAGTATATTTTTTTTCCTCTTGAGGGCGCCATCCATCGAAGACTATTATTCTATTCATTAAAATTGCATATATCTTTCTAATTTATGTGATCTAATATATTTTTATGCTTAAGCGTACATAACAATTCATCCTATATCGTTTTAAGCTACAACTTTAATTATTTTTTCATTATTTGTCAAAACTGATTTTAAATTTCTTATTTTATAGCATTGCCATATCTACATAATTCTATTGATAATTTGCTTATCTTTTTTTAACTGTAATTTAAAAATTGGGCTTGATACACATATTTCTACAAATATTTTATATTTATATATACAATTTTGTCCATTAATATTCGATATTGACTTCACAATCTCTTTTCCCGTTTGGCTTGAAACGGGAATCGAGATTACTCCATTAATTTTTAGATTTAATTACTGAAATTTGGTATGAGCATTCAAAATACGTCTGCACATGTGTGTATCAAGCCCGATTTTAAAATACGTTTTAAATAAATTATACAAACATAATGTTATGAAAAAAGTGAAGTGTGGCAACATTGCCAGCTGCCAAACGGTAGTCCGGCCTCTTAAGAGGGAATATTTTGTAGAATCAGAATATTTTTGTTAACCAGAATATCTCTGTTAACCAGGAGTGTTGGAATATCATTAACGAACACAATAGGAAATTGTCGTATCGTATCAAAGATATTACAGGTGCAGATGGAACAATCATCACAAACACAATGGACAAATGCAATGCGTTCAACGAACATTTTCTGACAGTATCACATAACGTGGGTACAATTGATGCCAGCGTATCAAACACGCTGGAGCCGAGGTAATTTTTTCTACAACCGACATCTGCCGAAGAGGTCTCATTGATTATAACAAAGGTATGCAGAAAAACATCATACGGCGTGGACAATTTACCAGGAAACATAATATAAGAAATAAAACATATCATATTCTAGCCGTTGTCGGAGATAATGAATAGAAGTTTCATTGAAGGTGTTTACCCGAGTTTACTGAAAGAATCGCGCGTGATTCCAATATACAAAAAAAAGGCAGCCCAGCCGAAATGAGTAATTATCGCCCCGTGGCGTTGCAGAACAATTTTGGCAAAGTCTTTGAGTACTGCTTCAACTCTAGACTAACAAATTATCTGGAAAAAACACGATTTATTGTCGGAAAGCCAGAACGGCTTCAGAGAGAACCATTCAACACTCACAGCACTCGATCAAGCTATGGACCACATCTTTGAGGCACTAGAAAATAAGAACATGATAGTGGGTCTCTTCTTTGATTTCAGCTCAGCATTTAATACCGTAAACCACCAGCTGCTATTAGATAAGATGTCTAATATCGGTGTCAGAGGAGCACCATTGGAGTGGCTGAGGTCTTACCTATTTGGAAGGACTCAAAGAGTGGAGATCGACGGAGTAAGATCAATGGAAGCATTCGTCGACAAGGGCACACCACAGGGATCATGTCTGTCACCTACGTTGTTTAACGTGTTTATTAACGACATACCTAAAGTCCTGCAGAACTACGGTACCCCAATAATATATGCAGACGATACCAACGTTCTCATTCATGCGAAATCCACGACGGAATTATGGGCGCAATCTAACGCGTGTGTAAGTAGTATGCTTGATTGGAGCAAGTCGAACGGAGCTGTGTTGAACTCGACAAAGACGCATGCCGTACAGTTCCATGCGAAAAATAAAACCATCGACTCTAGCCTGCTTATCAGAGCCGAAGCAGGTAGCATTGAAAGTGTAACCACTACCAAATTTTTGGGACTGCGTATCGATAATAAAGTAACATGGGGGGATCATATCGACAGCTTATTGCCGAGGATAAGTTCTAGCTGCTTTGTAATAAGAAACATCAGGAGCGGGGCGTTTGGGCAATTGGGTATAATGACGGTGCAATCGCTTTATATCTATGCTCTAATATTATATACACGACAAAGACATTTTGCAGCAAAAAAGGCGCATGTCCACGATCACGACACTCGTTCGAAGGAAGAATTGTGCTCTGCATTCTGCCGTTTGTCGGTAACGCAATCCAGTCCGAAATACATGGGTGTAAAGTGCTATAACAAGCTTATGACTCTTAAAAATCTATCGCAAGTAAAAAACGGTGCTCGGTTTAAACACGAACTAAAAACGTTCTTAATAGATAGGTGTTACTACACTTTGGAGGAATTTTTTACTGATCATGACGCGACGTAACCGTATTTTGTATATATTGTATTTATTGTCTGTAATTGTACATATATACATATATATATATTGTGACGAATCCCATAAGGTGCAACACCCACGTTGTAACATTCTGAGAAAAATAAATGATTTGATTTGATTTGATTTGATTTGATCTAAGAAAATATGGAAAGGTATACATTTAAAAAATTTACTTTTTGCAGATTCAACTTATTTATAAGCAACTAAGTTTTTAAACACTACAGAAAAGAACTTCAAATGTTGTATAACTACATACTATCAGCTAGGCGTATGCAAAATTTCATTCATCGCTTTTACACCTACATACGTGATATAATATCACTATAAAGTAAGATCGGTATCTGTCACTGTTTTTCTTTAATTGCGAATAACTCATAAGGAATGGTATTTAGGTTATGATACATGAAATATGTGTAAAATTTATGATAGAAGCCGAATTTGTAATTTATTTTATAGCATACTATTTAAAAAGTCGAAGTTGGATGCCCACTTCCGGTTAACCGAAAGTGATAGTAATAGTAGCGTAATAGTTCATATTCAACTATATCCAACTGCAAAATTTTATTTTAAAATCCCGTTCCGTTTGTATAATACTTTTAATAGGCCATTCTCACCAATCACCCTGTATATTCAGTGTAGCAGCTTTGTATGCTGAAACTCGCTGATTCAAATCGTATCTTAGTATGGGCGATTGTAAAACAAAGATATAATAAATGAGACATGAAACAGTAATTCTGATTTCATGCAAAAATACTGCATTTTCAACTCTTACGGCAAATAAACTTGAGATTCTCTTCTTCTTGAAGACTTAATGTGGGTCCAAAAAAGATTAAAAATCTTCTGTTTTGGATGGTTTTTTGTACTACTTTCCATGTTGGTCACAAGGAAGTAAAAAATTTGATGAAATCTTGTATTTTTTGCAATCGATCTCTACTAATCCCATATAAGCTCAAAAACACTATATGTTATCAGACTTCTTTCTTTACTTAATCTAATTTTGTAATAAAAAGCGACAGTATGATGGGAGGAGTCATCATAGTCATCATGTTTGTTACGTCTAGATTCTCTTTGTTTTACATTTTTGTATGAAATAAAGGCAGTTTACTAGTCCTGCATATTCATATACATGAAGTTCTCCAGATACTTTTTGCTTTCTCAACCTCACCCTTTCCCTCGGCTTTTCAAGCTTTGTTATAGAACTTATTGAAAGTATATTCATGAATGATTCACTCGGTTGTTGTTCTACCGACGGAATATATCCTGAAACCTAGAGAACTATCTCTGTCCAGCTACATAACATTGATTTGGTATTCCCAGACCATTACAGACTTAAATTTATATTAGATCATAGCTGACTTATAACATATATTTACGTTCGAAATATCATTGAAGATGACTCTAAAGCTTTTGACAGCTTGATGTTTGGACAATGGACTGCAACTCTCATGCATTTGCTCATCTTTGAGCCGCCTGTATGCCACATAAGCGAGGGACTTTTGAATTTTGGTTAATCAGAGCTACATTGGCCGTAGAGTGGAAATAGCACAATAAATGATTCTGTTTCATTCGGCGTTTTAGTTAGTTTCGGAAAATTACACATATCATGATATCCAATTCTTATACAATAATCTGTCTTAGGAGTCTAAGGTGAAAATTTAAAACGGGATTTGCGTTGGGATGTGACAGCTTAAGACTAACAACTTTGAAAGCTTGATATTAGAACACATGTTTACTTTTTCCTTTAAAACATATTGTAATGTAAAATTTGATTTATAATAAAATTAAGAAAATTTGAGCTATACTCTTTAAATTAATATTGGGGGTTTAAAAACAATTAATCTCAGGGGTTCGCGAATTCTTAACTTTACAGCAGGTGTAGAGAGCAGAATACGAGAGCTTTTTTTTTTGTTATTTTAATTAAAATAAATAATGTTTTACGTTTTAACTTAGTTTACCTACTTAAAAAACAAAATTTTACTTAAACAAAAATTTACTTAAAAAAAAATTTTATTTTTAAATTTTTCAAATATAATTTTTGGACTTTACTAAGTTTTATTTTTCATAAAAAAAATATTTTTCTTAAATTTTTTTTAGAGAACTTAAAACTAATTAAAATTAAATTACCTTATCTTACTTGTGCGAGTGTGTGTGTGTGTGAGAGATTCTTTCTTCTTGGACGGATGGTGGATGGAGAAAGGAGGTCTTTTTCGTAGGGGTAGGTAATTAAATTTGGTGAAATTTTTGATGTTTTAAAGTATTTTTCGAAGATAATAATATTATTTGGGCCCAACGGTGCACCGTGGCTATTTAATAAATTTTACGGAGAGCAAACGTTCTGTTCAACAATCTATGTAAAAAGAGGAAGTTTGTTGCTATCGTATTGCTTTTTATAGATGATTCGCAATTGTCCTCAAATTTCTTCAGAAATATCTTTCGATAGTCATCTTTCAATAACGGTAATTAACGGTAGTTGATGGATTAATTTCTACAGGTTCGGTCAAAATTTGTGTTATACAGGGTCACCGAAAAGTTGTTGATTTTAATTACCACCTACTTTTTTTTTTTTAAATGCCCTTACTTTCTGGTTTTTCTTCTTGTATGTGTGTAATTTAATTGTGTGCATTTGTGTTCAAAATGTATGATATAAAATTAATTAATTACCTTAAAACATATGATTGAAATTATTGTCGTGCATTTAACATCTTTCTGTCCTAGTCGTTGGCTGGACTTATAATAAGACCTCTGCTGACCAACACCCCCTTTCTACGTCAGATGGCTACTGATGGCGCCAACTTGAAGAGTTGCGCATTTTCTATCATTGGGTAGTGTTGCATTAGATTAAAATGAATGAATTTTGAACAAATACTTCCCATGTGTGCAATCGTGTTAATGTTACTTATTTTTATAAAATTGAATTAAAAGAATTAAAAGAAATACGAGATAAGATAGTTGGTTATAGTTTCATGAATATAAAATTAATTTAGTGCTTTTTATTTTCCTAGATTACCTACAACTGTATGATCATCTGTCAAGTGAAAAATGGAATTGTAAATGTAAACAGGGAATAAAATGTAGAATAACATTACAATATATAATAATAATAATAATAATAGCGTCTTTATTTCCAGTATATATAACAAAAAATCAACAGTATTTCTATATTAATAATATTGATAAGAGGAAATATGGCGGAGTTCAGATGCGTCACTAAAAGTTGGCATCTGCTCTTCCACTCAACCATTTTCTAAACCTAAAGCCTAAGCCTAAAGCCTAAACCTAAAGAGAGAGAGTAGTTGCCTCTACTAAAAATGAGTGTATTTCCATAATTTAATATAAATCTTAAATACAACATAAAAAAAGTTCCCACAAAAGCAACACTATACCTGCGCTAGGAACAAATGGAGACAAAATTTACGACGGAAGGAGGAGGCAGACCGCAGAGTTCTAAATTCTTGTGGTATGTTATTATAAATGTGCGATATTTGGTACGAAAAACACTTTTTGAAATTTTCAGATCTATGAATTGGAGGAGTAAGGGTGCCCTTAAACCTGATATTGAGGTTATGCACATCACTTCTAAAAGAAAGTCTCTCATAGAGATATGGCGGCTTTCCTGTGAGGACCATTGCGTAAAATAATGTGGCAGAGTGTAATAGGCGCCGGTTTTTCATGTTCAACCACCTCAAATCATACAGCCTATGTGTCACATGATCCCGTCGTCTAATTCCATATATCAACCGTATGCATGAGTTTTGCAATTTTTGTAGTTTACGAGCACTCTCGTAGGATATAGATGCCTGATATAAGGAATCGCAATAATCTACCTGCGCAAGAACTAAGGTTTCACATAGTAATTTTTTGGTCTTGACATTTAAGAGAGCCCTGTTTACATATAAAAGCTTTAAAGCTGAATAAGCACGCTGTAGGGAAACCTTAATATGTTCCTTAAAATTCAAGTCGCAGTCCAACAATACACCCAAGCTCTTAACATTATCTTTAATTTCGATCCTTTCACCCTCAACAAAAATATTGATTTTAGCGCGGAGATCATTGTCGCGTCTATTTTTTTCGGACCAAAAAGAATTAGATCGGTTTTCTTCGGATTAAGATGTAGTGAATGACATTTGGCAAATTCGCTAATCTTAGACAGCTCAGTATTTAGACGTTGGCATGCTACATCTAACTGGGATACTGGAAAAGAATAATAAACCTGCGTGTCATCTGCATAAAAATGACATTTGCAAAAGATAAAACAGTTAGCCATCGCAGAAGTATAGGTAGAAAACAGTAATGGGCCAAGTATCGAGCCCTGTGGGACGCCAGAACTTGTGTATACAAAATTAGACACATGACTATCGACCACCACGCATTGCTTTCTTCCAACGAGGTAATCGTATAATAAATTTACAGAACTTTGCACTAAACCTATATGGGACAATATGGCGGCCATTAGCGAATGGTTAATGGTATCAAATGCTTTCGTAAAGTCAAGCAAGCACATAAGTGTTAAGTTATTCTTATCCTGTTCTCTAATTATGTCATCTGTGATATTAAGTAATGCCGTGTTGCAACTAAAGTTTTTCCTAAATCCCGATTGAGTAGAAGATAAAATATCATTATCTAGTACAAATTGCCTTAACTGACTCTCCATTACTCTTTCAGCAATTTTGGACAACACTGGTAAAACACTAATAGGTCGCAGATCTGCGTAAACCATAGAATTCGGTTTCTTTGGAAGAGGTCGGACAAGAGATTGCTTCCAGCACTCTGGGAAACGGCTAGTCTCTATACAGCAATTAATTATGTGAGTCAAAAAAGGAAGAAGATATGGTGTACACAATTGAATAAATTTTATGTTTAGTCCGTCTATGTCATTTGCGTTACTTTTAATCGAAAAGACAAATCTATTAACCGTATCCTCATCAACAGGTACGAATTCCAATTGATTAGTGTTTAACATATTGTTAGTAGTGCTATATAAGTTAAAGGCGTGTATGTCCATAGAAGACTGCGGGACTGCATTAACAAAAAAATTATTTATTTCATCAGGATTTTTAAGATGAGATTTTAATGAATTATTTTTATTCTTACATAATCCACTATTTCTAAAAAACTTCCACAAGTCTTTACTGGACGTTGCTTGATTTATCTTATACTGGAAGTATGCACGTTTCTCTCTTTTTATTGCCGATGTTACCAAATTGCGCAAGGATCTATAATACTCAAGCGAAGCGGTGCTACCACATCTTCTATATGACTTCAACGCATTATCTCTTAACTTCTGCATATCTTTAATGGTATCTGTCAGCCAAGGAGCCGGCGGTCTAGAAAATCGAGAAGTTATAACGGGCATATGATGGTTCATCAACGTTACCAAGTTTTGTGTTAAGAAGAAAGCTTTCTGGTCAACATCTTCCATGTAGAATAGAAAGTGAAATGGAATCTGCTGCAAATCCCTAAAGAAATCATTGTAATTGAAATTACGTAAACTTCTATACGTACATACACGAGAACCAGACCCACCACACTCAATGCCGAAGGTAGCAGCAACTAATTCGTGATCAGACAAATGGGGCACCGACAGAACATTAGTACACAGTAATGAGTCCTTATCAGAAATAAAGATTGGGTCAATTAGACTAGCTCCAGTGGGAGTGACGCGCGTAGGCGCTCCAACTATCTGTATCAAACCAAACGAGCTTAGTGCATCCAAAAGAGTTGTAGCGGGAACTGTCTCGACATTGAGCAGGTCGATATTAAAATCGCCCAATAAAATTACAAAATCAGATTCAACTAGAATCGTAGACAAACTATCCTCCAATTCATTGACAAAGTAGCGATAATTACAAGTCTGCGGTCTATACCCAACTCCCACAGAAATAGTGTTACTACCACATTTTATAAGAAGCCACAGTTGTTCAATATTTTTGCTAGTGTTATATATTCTAAATGCTAAATTACTCTTAATATAAACAGCCACCCCACCACCACGCGAACCTCTATCATTCCTAACAAATGAGTATCCCTCAATTTTCAAAAGATCATTGTCTATACTTCTATCCAACCACGTTTCACTAAGGCAAAGTAATGCATATTCTCTCTCAAACAATAAATCACGAAGCGAATTTAATGATGGTAGTAATGACCTTATATTTAAGTGCGATACAATTAAATTTTCAACCATGTATAATTCTTAAATAGGAATATTATTGAATTACAATTACTATTATAAGAATTATCAAGTGTTATTAGCATAAAGACTAAAAATAAAAAAGTAAATGAAGTAAACAAAAGACAACAAATACTACTATACTATTTCACTTAATATTTAAAATATAAGTTCCCAAAAACTTATCAGTTACAAAACCAAATATGGCAGGGAACGAAAGAAATATGACATCATTTATCACAAAATAGAAACAAAAGGATATTTAATTACTGTTTCATTTTGAAAATGCTTTCGTAATGGTCATGCTAAAGATTTCCTTTATATTTAATATAATCCATTCTTATTGTTACTGTTGAATGCTGACCTCCAAAAGACAATATCTCTAACAGCACGGAACCTTTAGAGCGATAACAAACACAGAGACAAGTAGGTCATTCGGAGAGCGAGCATATACATTTCCCTAAATGCACCTTCATTTGTCAAACCCTAGCCACTCGACAGATTTACTCGAGCTCTCTTACATTAAGTCCTTGTCGACGGCAATTCAGTAGCTCCTGCCATCTCGGGTTCCCATCTTGTGGAACACCGAACGTACAATGTCCTCTTTCAGCTATCGTATAAATAACCGAACCTTGAAGGATTAATGTTACTGCTATGATTCTTTTTCGTTTAAAAGGAGTTTGAAATTATATTACGAAAAACTTGCAAAATTATATTTGACCTACAGTTAGAATTTCATTCAAAAACTTTAAGGAAAATTCTATTAAGTATAAATATATCCTGAACATTACTAGTTACATAACAAAAAATATCCTTGCCACAATCAATTCTTATATTAATATAATTTTTGTGGCCTGTTGGGAGCGTAATTCTATCAACTTCACCGTAGAAAAACACGCATTTCCAGCAGAGTCCTCGACGCCAATTAAGTTCGGTGTGGAACGCGATACACCGCCGCAAATAAATTTTCACAGGACACAACCTTGCGTCACGGAGGTCGAGCATGGGTTGGGGGAAAGTGGCAGACGCGTCCATCAAGTCCTCATCGACCTTCGAAACGAAAGCACGAAACCAAAGACAGACTTTGTGTAAATAATGTTCGCGTATAGGTTCGCGAGTAGATCTAGATATTTTTGTAGCGTGCTTAGTTATATAAACAGGATCGGCCAAGGAAAATAAGGTTTTGTTAAATTCACGTCTACTGTTCATCGAATTACGTCGTTGCTCTTGTTTAGTAATCATTAAAGGGTCCTTGACTTTCATGTAATACAAAAATATAAATAGGCGTATGTGTGATTCCGTGAAATATGACCCTTGTACAGGAAGATTGTAACAAGCGTCTATTGAAAAGGAGATAGGTTGTTTTCGTGATATGGCGCAGAAGATTCATCAATCAAAATACGAGTTATTTGGAAGTAACACCAAAAGAACAAAGAGCGAAGGCGCATAATCAAAACGACAATCAAGGAATGTTCTCGTTTGAGGTTGCATATCTGCGGCAAAAGCTGGAATTTTGATGAAAATCGATTGAAACAGTTGTATGATCACTCCAGTGGATATCTATTTTTGGTGTCTTATGTGTAGGGCAAAACAAAACAGTTACTGCTTGAAATATGATTTAAAAAGTACTGTAGACTTTTTCTACAAGCTTTTAAATGACCACCAATTCAACATTCTTTTCATTTATTATCTTCTCTCTGTTTAGGAACAAACTTCTTTTATTGCTATCACTTGATGACCTATTTGGGACGTCTAAATCAGTGGAATGGTTAACGGAATAATCAGATTCATGGCAAGAGAATGATCCTACCTCCTCATTTCTTTTACAAATTTTCTTGCCATTGTTTTTTGACATAAAATTATCAATTTTGCTCTCCATGGTATCTCTTTTTTAATCGATCTTTCTATGTTATTTTTAAATTCATTGAAATAAGGAGACAGGGGTAATAATAGATGTTTCACCATATTTAAGTTTTTTAGATTTTACTTATTTGATGTTAACTTTTGGAATCGGCGTAACGTCTTCCGGAGTAATGTGCCTAATCCTTCTAGTAGTATAGTTTCGTTTAAAGTAGAGGAAAGACGTATCTCAGACGTTGCAGTAAACGACTCAACATCCACATCCACATAGAAATCTACTACTAACTAACATGATCCCATCAACTTGTTTTGATTGCTCTATATTTGTTGTTTCACTGGTTCGAAGAACACGTCTGGAAAGATGTGGGAATTGAAGAGACAAATTTTAGTTTTGTCTAACTAAACTACTTATCGCATTTTTAGACTTAGCGGTCCTGCCATAAGCCTATCGGAATAATTTTCCCGGATCTTGCATTGTCATTACAAGATCTTTCCTGGACCTCAACCTTGTAAGCATAAAGAATAGATGCAGTAGTTGTAGCTGATGTGAAGTATGATGAGATACGACTCTAATATGGATGTACTCTTTTGCATGTTGTTTCAATTACTTGAAGTCTTCCGGGTGTTGTCACCTACATAAGTTTGCACTTGACGTTTTGCTGATCGTGCTGTCAGCTTCTTCAGATGGTTTCTAAAGACGTTTTCAAAGATTCATCTTAGCCTCAGTCTTTAGAAACCTTCTGAAGAAGCTGACAGCATGATCAACTCAACTATTGTTTCAGTTAGATCAAGATTCTTTTTACATAGGTTGCATGACTACCTAATATTAGCAAATGATGGTGTCATCCTTCGGAATATTTTTGTTTGCATTCAACCGTAAAGCATGGTGCCTTGGTTCCTTGTGATAATACAATTTCTAACAGTTGGGTTTTAAACTGGTCCACAGTTTTGCAGCATATTTCAACAGATCTTATTGAACATCACTCTCCTGAAATAAGAGAACGAAGGGTTTTTTTTCCGTCTCACGGATAGTATCTTCGTATCTCATCATGATTGTAGGTGGAGCTTGAACTAAAATAAAATTTTCTCATTAGTTCTCACAGCAATTAGAAACAGCGATGTAGTGTCAGAACATATTTGGTTAATTGTACAGTAATGTATCAATGCTTTATTGTTAGATAGTACAATGTAAATATCGCGTAACGCTCCATCAGCTTTTGAGAACGTCGAAGAATGAGTGTAGCGACCACGCGTAGAATAGAATAGAATAAGTATTTAGGCGTAGCGAGTAAGACATATTAGCATACATGAAATAGTAATCAAAGTATATAAAAGATAACGTGAGTTTTAATGAGTTAATAAAGAAGAGCACCAATTGGTGATATATTACAACGATTAATATTTGATTTATCAATGGCAGACTCTCTGAACACTTATTTTTTTATTTTGTTTTATAAAACTGGAAACCCAATTTCTTACTGCACTTTTTGATTTTTGTGAAAAGCTATGAGAAATGTTGAAGTTCACAATTTTACAATTACAATGAAATATGTACACATCTTTTACACATCAATAAGGAAAAAACCGCCATTTGCATGAAGGAATTGGAATGTTCTTGAAAAAAAAACATAAATATTGTACTATTCTTGATTACTACTTACTCTTCTGTGATTCCTTTTCTGCCTGTATATCTAAATATTGGGTTCCATTAGTAATAATAATGCAATCCTTCTCATTTCCAATTTTGTAGTAGCTCAAGTAAACCGACAAATTCTTTCTGGGCTTGTTCTCTGGGCTTAATGTGTCGTAACCGCCTGAAATGCTTTTGCAGCATGTTTAATTGACATGCAACAGAAACTTAGTGTTCTATTGACATGTTATTAGGCACTGGTTAAAGGGCCATTATTGAGATATCTGAAGCACCCAGTAGTGGTAGTGTAAGGTGTCCCCTATAATTCCATACCATTAAGGCATCTACTTTTAGTGACTCTATGGGAGTGTTGCTGAGACGCCGTCATAATATATACAATACAACTAGTTTATCCTCACTCTAGCCTAACAAATTTCGTATAAAATAGAAATTTCTCAGGAATTAATCAGGAAATTTAATATTTGCTGCACATTTTCTTATACACGTTCCAAACACACTAAATTGTCATGAACGAGGAATTGATCTAAAACTAACCATCCCGAAACTTACCCCTCATATATTACTTTCTTTCAGTTCCCACCACCTCTGCGATCCTTTCCGGACCTTGACCTTACAACATATTGGTTTTCCACAGTCTAGCCTATATTACGTCTCTCCATAATTTGATATTATTTGACCTCTCAGTAAAGCAGGTTCTTTCGTCCATTCGATGGAGTCCTCTTAAGTGGTTCTTCAATATCATATCTGCTGATCCTTGTTAAATTGCTTTACTTCGATGAAATCTGTTACATGTGGCTTAATTTTTTTATGAATTTCGTAAAATTCTCATAGTTTAAGGGTATAGTTGCTGGTGTTTCAATATGTTATAACATGAAGGATACTAATTTTTAGCTAATTATAAATAACAATGTTTTTACTCAAAGTACTTATTCTTTCGCTAAATTAATGAAAGAGCACGTTTTGAATTAATTAATTACGAAGTTTTCTTTCCGTTTTGTAGCTCTGGGAATTGCTAAAAGTTTTATTGTAGCAACTCAGCGCCACACAATATGAGTTATACAAAAGAAAAGAAAACTGGAGTAAAAATTGTTGTCAAATGTTTGAAATCTCAGTGGATAACGAATACTTAATAAAACGTTAGAGTAGGTTGAATGGTTACGTAGTGCTTATTATAAAAAAATAAAATTTTAAATGTACATATTAAATAGAATAGTAAACACGGATAAATTTGTTAATCTGAGTATTGATTTTGTCTCCGCAAAACTATTCAGTCAACCAAATTAGAAAAGAAGAAGATGTAGGAAATACAGTGATATTTCACTGAAGAAACAAAAAGATACTTTTCGTGCTAATTCATATTACACAATTGATCTTGGATCATTAGTTCAACATAAATGCACCATTCAAACCATGTAGGTAATCACACCTATTTGTGTTTGTTATTGAAATGATTGTAACCTCATTTTTTGACACCGAATTATCATTTGTAATCGTTTTGATTTTAATGTTGTTACGAAAAATGGAATGGATAAACGAGTTTTCTACTATCCAGCAAAATGAGACCGAGAATTATAATTCCAGTCATAATAATTTCTAGACAGTCTCCTAAGAACTTGATGTTTATGGAATCGTTCAGATGTACAGAGAGTCTTTAATGGCCCAGCGTTACACCCTAACGGGTATACCTACCCTAAACAAGTGGAAATTGCATTGAATTACTGTGGGACGACAGGCCATTGTGTAAAATTTTGGATTGGTAGCACAAAATTTCAAACCAAAACTTTTGCACGAAAATTTTGCGTGTTTTGTTTGAAACAAAATTTTCCAACAAAATCGTGTTAGAAATTTATCACCTATTGATAACTTTTCAATTCAATTCAATGCAGAAATATAAAAAATTTGAAATTTTTGTGACAGCTGTGGGAACCAAAATAAACTTTTGACGTTCAGAAAGGTTAAATTACTGGCTACATTGTTGTGCAATTGAAAGTTACTTTTTTCCAATTGTACAACATGGGATATGTATCACTCCACGCAGAGTGGTAATGTTGAAACAGAGTTAGAAAAAGAAACTGTTTAAGTGCTTAAATATACCCCATATCTAGACACAATAAGAAAAAAAGGTGACAACTGGAAGGTTTTACATTGGAAATCTAAAGTACAGAAAAAAAGGTTAAAACGTACTAAAGGATTCATATTCACTGAATCACTGAAAGTATGATTTTACAGATCCAATTTGGGTGACACTAAAGCAGTTACCAAGAGAGGAAAAAAGATCCAGACGATCAAGTTCGAAGGACTTCAAATAGAGTTTCTTTAGAACCAGAAAAATGTATTAGTACAAGTTATCTGTTGATGGCTCATTTTGGTGGTAATTGGAAATAGGATCTGCAAATCCAATAATTTGATAATGTTTTTAATAATAACTCTTCTCTCTACCATTCTGAGGTTTTTCAGAAATCTCAGAGAAAGAAGTAAAGTAATAAAATTTAGTGCTTTTTTATTGTTTAGTTTGTGATTAATAGAAACGAGATAGGTATATCCATATGTATTTTGCAAATAAAATGTCCACCTGTTGCATGCAAATGGTTTATTTATTAATTTTAAGTATATTAAAAAAAGGTTTTTGTAAATAATTTCAAGTTCCAAAGTGAACCTACCTAGATATTAAGAATCCATCAAGTAGACCTTTTGACAGTCGAGCTTTTTGTCTTTTTCTATGAACATTTTCGTAGATTTTTTGCTTTTCCTTCATTATTCAAACTAAACAAAACTTGCACATGCATTTGAGGCTATTATTATGCAGCAAGCTTCCCACTTTCCAGTGACCAACCATGTTTGCCTTCAATATATTGCTATCATTAGAGCTCATATAATAGAATATTGCTCAGGACCAATATAAAAATCTGACTTGAGCTACGTAAGAACTGAAACGACTAGAACACTGAAATGTTTTCGCTTTAAGATTATAGTTACTAATTACAAAGGCTTCACTAGAGTGACTGAGAGTTACAAAGGCTTCACTAGAGAAAAAGCCAAGTCAGACAAAATCTTTGATTTATGGATGTCTCAAAAATAAAGAGTGTTGGAAGTTGAAAAGGAGGAGAATTGGCTGGTAGAAAAGTAGATTTTTTTGCAAAGTAGAAGTGTTGAATGTGCTGAAAGCTCTGTTCTTATACATTGCTTTTGACCCGGAAATTAATTTTTCGTCAGGGTATAGACTTTGTTTGCCTGGGACACAATAAATTTATAACGTCGACTAGTTGCATCATGCATCACTATATCATAAAATCAGCTTCTTATTATGAATAATTTTGAATTAGTAACAATTTCTTCCTGTATATTTATTTAGGTTTGGTAAATTTCTTCTGGTAAATCTACTTGTTCTGTAGCAAACAAAAGAAAAAAAACAAAAACAATTTTGAGGTTCAGGTAACCATTACGTACCAAGATACAATTTTTCTCTACTGGTCAAAACACTAAAGTTGCTACAAATGACAGTGTTCATGTTGACCTTTTCGCAATACTGATGGAACACAAGCTTACTTCGAAGTTTTGTGTTTGTATGTTTGTAGTCTATGCGAATAGGTTTGCATCTTTTTTATGATTATGACTCCATTCTAAATCTAAAATAATTTAATGTTGATGAACATGTAACAGTATAATTCTTAGTAATTTCTTGTATGTATAGGTATAAAATTTTTAAAGAGATCTTAAAAGCGATTATAGAACTAACTCACTGAAATTACAAGTTTCGCAAGGTTTTCAAACCATTAAAAGCGTGTATGTAATCTTGTTTAAACAAGCCACTTTGGATCGTACCTCCGATAGCGTTGAAATCAAGATTTTAAAAACACATTTTCAACCACGCTACTCCATATACTTAAATTTGTGGTGAAAATGATTTTATTTTCATTGAAGGTCTAAACTCCGATAATTGCAGTACACGATTGCATTTTCCTTGGCCTATTATGCCGTCAAATGTTGTTCGTTTATAGGTAAATTTAAATAGCGAAGGTTGTGTGCCTATTTAGACGATCTAGTTAATTTTCTGATCAATAACAGAATAAAAAAGCGCGCCAAATTCCTTTGTATAAACTTGTATAGTGCAGATGTCTTCTGAAGGTCACTCTTACGTTATTAAATAACGTCCTTCTTGTGGAAATTTTCCTTGGAACGACAAACACAATTTCAGGATGTCTACGAACACGTAATAGAATCTTATTTATTTTCAATTGAATATCCACGCCAAGGCAAGTATAATGGCACCGCCTTTAGCTCGCAGAAAGATGTATTGTAGCAAAGAAGATATATTACGTTAATTTACAACTACATAAATATGTTTGTAAAGGTAGTAAGAGGTTTTTATATAACATGCGATATTACTATTAAACAAACTCAATGTTTAAGGACGTTTTTTATTTCGTTGCTTATTTATTAGCAATAAATGGAGTTAGGTTGGATATCTCATCAACTTTATTACGGTGACAATAAATTAGAAGGTATACGAATAGCTAGATGACATTCTGGTATGAAAGCTTGAATCTAATTCAGTAAAGTATCGCAATTTAGCGCATAAATAAAAAAATGTTTCGAACTAGATGCTTTCCTTTAGACCACATCTCCAGATCTCAAAATCATTTATTTCAGAAAACACCCGGAAAGTCACCCGGAGAAAATTGCTTTATATTTTCCATTTGTATACAAACATTGTATAGGTATGCTGGTTCCTTCTTTAGATATCCCCTTCCCTTTTTCTTCGTCATTGGTCTTCCTTATTATTACTTCTGTCTTCTATCTTCTTATGTCTTCATTATTCTTCGTTACTCTTCTGCTGCTATCCTGGTTCTCTCTTTTTGTGGTTTTCTTCTTTCTTTACTTCACTGTTCTTCTCTGGATGGTCGTTCTTTTCTTGTCTAGGGTTGGAAAATACTTTTCTGTAACCTTGTCATAACTAGTTGTGCGTTATCTGCTTAAGAGGTTTGTTAATGGTGATTTAGGGGCTTGGAGATATTTATGTATTGAATGTTGTTCTCTATGCGATAAAGGTTTTTCCTGGGTTAGTGATCTAACCTATCTAAGATCTAATCTAGGAAAGAGAAATAATTTGTTACAGGCTTTTTAGTTGTGCTGCCCGAATGTCCATCGCCGATGTAAGGTTATGCCAAGATGCATGAATGTGTGGCTCTACAGAAGTTATCCACAAAGGAAAGCCTATGTCTCTTAGTGAAACAAATCGCCACACATTTATCTTGATGATGACGTCAAGCTGTCCCTGAAGTCTTCGACATATTACCTCCTTGCTTCTGGAAGACGTCTATGTCGGCGCCCTATATGGCTAGATGAACTTGAGGGGTAAATTTTACGTATAAATCGGGAACAGAGTGGGTGTAAGCATCGTCTGTAAAGAATTTCGTATGGCTTTGCTCACCCTGAACAGCTGGCATTTCGTGGATAGGTTTTTCCTAATTCCGAATTGTTCATCTTCTTAGATGTTTAGCGCAAACAGAACTTTATTCAGCCTGTTCAGGATGACCGCCTTGGCGACTTTTGATAGGCAGAAAATTAGGGCAATTGGGGAGAGGGGGAGGGAGATGGTAATTCCGTGGGAGCGTGTGGTCTTGGTCACGCATGGTGATGGCGACAACGTTGGAGTAGTTCCAAATTTGTGAAAGATATTCAAGTGTTAGTATGGCGTTGATCATCTGTTATTCTTTTCCTCGCTTGTGACCCCTTTTTGGCTCCGTTTCTTACTTGTGTTAGACTCTACAGTATTTTTTCATGTATGTTAATTAACAATTTATTCTTGAATCAAATGCTTGGCAATTATTTTCGACTATAATATCTCAATAGTCATATTTTATTCATTTTAAAGAACTCAAGTTAGGGTCATAGGATATTTTATTTAAGGTACAGAACATGGAGCCTCTTAAATTGTTGCATATAATTTTTCTTTCACCCAAAATTGATTTATACTGACTGATTCTTGTTGATCATATTTTAGATTCCACTCGTGTCTTTTTTGGTAGGTATTTATTTTGTACTCTAGTTTGTTGTTTTGTAATAAGAAGAGTCATTTCAAATCCGAACCAAGAAAAAGATTATATGGTTATCTAAAGAACACATTGATCGTAAACATTAAGCTTTAAGTGTAGAAATTAAAAATAAAAATGTGGAGATAATATATGATCCGTTGAAACAGCCTCTGGACAAATAAAATTAGTTTAATACAGTTTTCGCATATAACAATCAACTACTTCTCAATTTTATTAAGAACAATTATAGATTGTTGCAGTGGGCAATACTATAGTCCTAAAATCTTTGGTTATATTATTTCTCTATTGCAGACTCTGAAATAACAAATCAAATAGATACTTTTTCATGCACAAAATATACTTGTACAGGGTGTCCCGTTTGAACGTGGATATTAGGATATTATGCCATATTTGTAAAAATAGAGAAAAAGTTATAAAGAAAAATTATCCCCATTTATGTTCTGCATAACCTGAAAATATTTTTAACTATGCAGAGTATCTCAAAAGTAGGTAAATACCTACATACATAACTTCAGTTTTTAAATGGCACCCTATACATTTTGTTAAATCGATAAATGGCTCATTTCAATACCTTTCCATTCATGTATATTAAGTAGTATTATGATTTCTTTTAAACTTTTCAAGATATTTCATAGTTTTTACGCAAGCTACAAAAATTTTGTCCAATTTCAAGGTAACTTTGAAAAGATTTCGAAAACAAAAGAGTACATATGCATACATAATGTTCATCAATCATTAAAAACAAAAAGAAACTATAATTCTTCTTTGAAAATTGATTTCAACTCTCCTCGACATTAGGAGTTATAGATGTAAACACTTACGCAATTCTTTCTCGCATATTTTCTTCAATCGTCAGTGGCGTTCGGTGTACTAACTCTTTCATGTATGCCCATAGGAACAAATCATATTTCTTTAAGTTCGGTTTTTTTTTCAAGTCGATACCTCCCTGACCAATGCATTTCTCCTCGAAGAAGTCATTCAGAGTTGCTCATAGATTCTGTAAGTTATGGCCAAGAGCTCCATCATGAAGGAGCCACATGTGCTTTGGCACTTCTATTGCTAAATCTTCCAAATAACGAAATAGCTCCTGTAGTAGAAAATTACTCTTTCTGTCATTATTTAAATTGTTTCCGTAGAAAAATGGTCCAATAACGTATTGTCCTAGAACATTTCCCACACATTTATTGGCTACTTGATGTTGAACAAAAGTGTTTGTTCTTTCTGTTAGGACAGTTAGAGCTGTTGAACACCTGTACAGTAGCAATTGAGGCGCATGCTTACAATCAATGAGAATGTTCCGCAGGTGAAAAAGAACTTTTTGGTGCTGTTACGTATAAGAATCTGCAGGATAATTTTGACCAAATCAAAATTTGGATTTGTCGAGAGAAAACATTAATAGCACAGGTACGAAATAAGAAAACCAATCAAGGATGGTATGAAAGAATTGGTCACATTAATTTGATTGATCGTGGAAAAGTGTTTTACGCAGAAGTAGTTAGCACTGTGGTGCATACACTAAACCGACGCGACGTCTATATAAGCCAAATAATAATAAAACTTCGAGAAAAATGGACAGATAAGAAACTATTTCTAAACCACCTAAGAAACTTTGATTCAGAAGCTAGGCATAAAGCTAAAACTCCAACTTAGAGACTGATAGATCCTTAATCAAATCAATATTTCTAAAATCGTCAAATTTAAAGAAATTACGCCAAAAAGTGATCATATCTTTTCATAAAAACTGTACATAGGAATTGATCTCCTAGCGCTGTGATAGAACGCCAGTATTTTGCAAATAGGTCTAGAGAACGGCATCCTTAAAGCAGCAATATCAAGCACAATTGTGTGGAAAAGCTTATTCGCGAAAGCCTAGATGTGAATAAAACAGGACTAAGAATATTAATTCTGTATAATGTGGTGGTTGTAAAATAATTATTGGGCGAAAACTTACTTCTAATTCCGATTCTTGATTCAGGACACCTACTACATTTTGAAGGAGCATACCTTTCAAGCAATTCATATGATAATTGTTTTTATCATTATGTTTCGGAATATTTTTTGTTTCCTCTTTCAAACGTGCGTAAGAAAAGTGCATTTAACTAAAACGTACTTATAATTTTTAGAAAAAAAAAAAATTAAAACAACCTCAAAGAACACAATGTCATATAGGTAATAATTTAATAGAGTGACACATGTACCATAATCATATATGCTGCATATTGCCTTCAGTAGTAAAATTCCTATTAAAATGCCATTATTCCTTCATTTCCATTCATTATATTTATAGCGGAAACTATCGCCTTCCGCAGTCTATGTGATCGATATTTTCTCCATAAATTTTCCTGCTTGCCCTAATTAGGTATTGCTAAAATCCAAAATACAATTGAGTAGGTGGTTATTTATGTCCATGCTAAAAATATAACTCTTTACGCTGTTACACGTACAAAGATAGAAGGTAAAAATCGGCACGCAACCTAGACGCCCCATGCATACCTATATTCATTATCACAAAAGGCAGGAATGCCTTTCTTCAACGTGTTCTTCGCGCAAAGAATGTTCGTAGCGGAAAATGCTGTAATTAACGGTAGTCGTTATGTCCCGTCGCAGCGCGAAATTATACGTCTGGCAAGGATTTTGGCTCGATGCCATTAATAAATGTGTGCAGTAACTGAAAATTCTATTTCATTAATAAGCATAATAAGGTTTTAAAAAAGAACGAAACTGCAATTAATAGAATTTGGAAAGACTGCTAGAAATAACTACCAAACTAACAACTAAAAAAAACTAAAACCTTTCACCACAGCACTATATAATTTCCGATTTAGTGTTTCCAATGTGAAATATATCAACTTTATAGTGGAAAAATAATTAATACCAGTGGTATTATTTTTTTCTCGTTAAATAAATTAAATTAGCTACAGCCAAACAGACGTATGAGCATGTGACGATATTTTCGGTTCCCCCATTTGTTCCTCAACGTTCCACAACGTTCCACAACGTTTCCATACTTGATGATGAAAACGCCCTTTCCTCATTTTTCGACACACCTTCACAGATTTGTCTTAGTATGAGACAATCTGAATCCTTGTCGATAGTACTTTGAAATAACATATAACCACAATTTTTTATCTTTCTATTCTGCTTTAATTCTTCTTTCAACATAGTCACTAGCAGATGGCATAATGGTTCTTATCGATGTCCGACTTCATAATGTATAATCCGAACACTTGCTCCAGAGAGGAACAAATATTTCTTGGTCTATTAAAGTAAACGCTAGATTACATAAAATAAAATATAAATAGCCGTGAATAATGTTTTATACTTTTTAAGTGGCGATCACACTTTCAGCTGGCATACTTGCTAATACGTTTACTAGTTTCTTCAAATAAGTATAAGAAACAAATAAAATAATTTAATTAAAACATATTTAATGGATATAGCACAAATCACCGGTATTAATAACATCGAAAATCAAGAAGTACAAGCAGAGTATGGAACATCATACCAATCCATTATTATTATTATTAAATACATCAAGAACAATAAAGGAAAAACTAATCATAACGATAAATCGGGAGTCTATAAGTTAACTTGTGGTACATGTACTAAAGGATATATAGGTCAAAGAGGAAGAGCGTTTAAAACACGGATCGCTGATCATTACTCCACTTATATTAACCAACAAAATGATTCGATCTACCCAAATCATTAAATAGATAATAATCGCAGTTTTAATACAGATATTGATATCCTTCTTGTAGAAAATAAAAGTATTAAACTAGATTTACCAGAGATATTATAAATTAGTAAATATAAATATTCAGACAATTTATTAAACGATAAAGGGGACCTAAACTCATCACCATTGTTAAATATATTCAGTCAGTAATACAGTTTCCCTAATTTCACACATAATATCTGTTAGCAGTATATCTAATTGCACGTACTTTCTGTACAGACCCGACACTTTTAGACAAGAAATTGTTTTTTATATTTTAGTTCTTAAAATTCCTAATAACCACACATTATAGAGGGTGTCTCAGCGAGACAGTTCATTAGAACTTTATGGCGTTCTGGGCAAAATATAAATTTGAAAATTTAGAATTATGTACAGTCAATTATGTTCTCTTCAATGCAAATATTATTAGATTTCTAGCGCTGAAGCGCTAGTGAAGTTGCCATCTACTTTATTATTTTTAATGAACACCCTGTATATTTTTACACATTTGGATTCACCTATTTTTAGGCTTTATGAATATCTTTACTTTTTGCCATTTGATTCGTGCGTTTTGTAGTTATTCAATTTTTTTCTGAAAAAAATTGCTCTAGCAGACATTTATTTAAAAATGTAGTCCTCAGGCTTTGCAATTTTTCAAAAAAATCTAATTATCTCCTAAAGTATCAATTTTAGGTATAGGACATGTGAGACATAAAAGATGTAGAAGTGGATCCCGGAGACCAGTAAGTAATAAAATATGAAGGGTTCCATTTGAAAAAATGGAGTTATGATTCTTCAAAATTTCAAAGAGTTAACGTGCCATAGTAAAATATCCACGCAATGTAGACAGCTGTACTCGACGCTAAAATATACTCCAAGATGTTGTTTAAGTATATTATGAATTTTAGGTTGATATCCAAAAAATCGAGTGTTCTATGGGTTTTTGAATAAATGTCTGCTATAGCAAATTTTTTCAGAAAAGATCGAATAACTACAAAACGTCCGAATCAAATTGCAAAAAGTAAAAATATTCATAAAGCTTAAAACTAGGGGAATCCAAATATCTAAAAATATACAGGGTGTTCCATTAAAAATAATAAAGTAGGTGGCGACTTCCGATATAGCCGGAAGCGCTAGAAATCTAATCATATTTTCATTGAACAGAGCATAATCGACTATATATAATTATAAATTTTCAAATTTATATTTTGACCAGAACCCCATAAACTTCTAATGAACGGTCTCGCTGAGGCACCCTGTATACAGGCTAACAACTTCAACTACGAAAGCCTATTGATAGGAAAGAGTGGTGGAAGTTAAAATTAAACGTACCCATTTTACTATTGTCAACTTTTCTATGACAGGAATGTCAGTGGTTATGTCAAATGTTTCACGCACGAAGTTTGTACAATATTTTTTGTACGAGAACTATAATAATACTACATATTGTTAAATACGTTATCGTTTATGACCATAT
This sequence comes from Holotrichia oblita, assembly GCA_023690525.1. Taxonomy (NCBI): domain Eukaryota; kingdom Metazoa; phylum Arthropoda; class Insecta; order Coleoptera; family Scarabaeidae; genus Holotrichia; species Holotrichia oblita. The sequence goes on along the minus strand of CM043017.1, from coordinate 148,804,205 downwards.
TATTAAGGTTAGGGATTTATGATTTTAAAATGTCACTAAATTAATTAAGTTCCAGGAAGTACCAACTTTACTTTTACGCACTCGTGCTTAAAGTGACTTTTTACGCACGCAAATCGAATCGTGAAATGACAGGTTTTGATAGGCGAGTACAAAAAGTGGTTTTATAATTTGCTATAGTATTTGACATAACCACCGACATTCCTGTCATACAAACAGTTAACAATACTTAAATGGATACATTTAATTTTACCCCCACTACCTTCTCCTATCAATAGGCTTTCGTAGTTCAAGTTTCCTGTATAAGAGTCAAGGGTATGTAGATAGTTATTATTGTATATCTCAACCTGACGAAGCTACAGTGTAGCGAAACAGCTGCCGTTGTTATTAAATATAGTGTAAATATTAAACATTTGTTTGTTTTATTTCACATGTTAGATTACTAGATTAGATTATTAGATACCGATTTTGCAGTACTATATTCAAGTAACATAAATTGCACATTTCAGAAATATTTTCGCTAGGGATACGAACACGTGTTCTACCCTCAACCTCGTATTCATCGAGGCCACCGCATTGATGCCAATTTTATACTGCAACCATGACAATATGACGTCATCACTGTTTGCGACTTTCGGTCGTAGCATTCGTCATCATTGCTACGCCATCGAGTTGTTTGACTTTTCAATATCGCGTGTTCTAACCCCTTACTTCTATTTCACAGAGATTGTCCTACTAGTAGTATTCATGTTACTAGTCTTCACCGGCGGCGGCGTTTCTCTTTTTTCTGGCGTGATGTTTTTGTTCAGCGATGCGTTTGTCGTTTTATTGAATTACACGAAGTGGCGGTGTGGTTCTCCGCCCTTTTCCCTGCGCGCTCCTGTTTCCAAAGCCGGCGTCGTCTGTTTTCCTGCGGTTTTGAGTGACGTGACTTACGAGTGTTGTCGGTTACCGACGCTGCCTCAGACGCGCGCTGTTCTTGCCGCTTGAGGTTGAATTTAATTACCGTAGAAACGTAATTCATTCCTTGTGCAGCGAACGCGTAGAAGGTGTCAGCGGCATATGTGAGATGGCAGGCAGGGTGGTCTCTTTGTGTTACGTGTTATAAATTGATTTTCTTTTCTTTTTTAAAAGAGAAATTGCGCTTAAGAGGTGGTATAATTTTAAACGCCAACTTTTATCGTGTGCTTCTAAATGAAAAGCGATGACAAAGGAAATTAATTGTTTTATAGAAACTTGTGTATGTAGTATAGTATGTACCTTGAACAGGTAACAAATTACCTCAGAAATACGTTTATTGTTGATGCAGATGATTAAATAAACTGGATCAGAATAAAGGAAGCGATCGTAACAACTTAATTATGTTAATCTTGATCTGTTTGAAAGAGACTAAAATCTGAAAAAAAAGATATCTCATGAATTTTGTTTGGAAACATGTAGGCTTAACTTTAGCTTTAATAATAACATATTTAGAGAACAGTTTTATGTAATTGATACATGGAAATATCGCAATTACTTGATAACTGAAAAACATAGCAATATTTGATAGCTCACCAGAATTGAGAAAAACAAACAAAAGATGGACTCTTTTGTGAAAATATTCGAACGCACATGTCATTTTAGTATCTTTTCTCAATTTTGATCAGTTAGAACACCTATTGTTAATAATAACAATACGTCGTAGTACAGTAATATACAGTGTGGTCATAAAGTTTGGAACCAAGCTTATAACCGCATTATTTTACATTTTTAGGAAAAACGCTCGGACAGGTAAATTTTCTTTTTTAAAACGCCATCTTTTGACATCTTTTTTCTATGACGTCATTGGTTTTTAGAGTGATGACGTCATCAACCCTTTTTTAAATGGCAACCATATTATTTTGTTATCGTTTTTGGTAGATCTTTATATCCTCCAAGTAGTGATATAAAACAATTGGTATGTTGCATCACAATTTTTTTTTAATAATATAAATTTAGAAAAAAATAAGAAAATTTTATTTTTGTACAAAATTAAAATTAAATTAAAAAAAAATGCATCTGAAGTTAAATTTATTGTAACAGTTAACGTAAATTTTCAAAATGGACCCCACCAACCAACTGACACTGTCCCAGCTGAGTGTAAATGCTTTGCGATCAATAGTAATCTGCGTTATTCGCTCCAGATCAAAACAACAGAAAATACAACCAACAAACAAAGCGGATCGTAAAAAGCACATGTACTGTTACTATAACACTAAACACTTTAACCCACTAAACACCAAACAAGTTTTAATTAAAACACCGACGCGTTTCAACAGCAATGCTGTCATTATCATGCTGTTGAAACGCGTCGGTGTTTTAGTTAAAACTTGTTTGGTGTTTAGTGGGTTAAAGTGTTTAGTGTTCTACGTCTGCACCAAGAGATCCAGTGACAAACTTCTCATGTGTTTTTTCGATTCTGCCTGATGATGGGAATTTCCTGAAACCCGTAGCAAATTATTTGTTAAGATAGAATCTTGTGAGATATAGACCAACCTTTTTTCCCTTCTAATTCTGATCATCTACTCACACGAGTCATCATGTTTGATTTACTTCGCATGTTACTATGCAAAAAATTTACAAAAACAAAAACACGCACTCTTGGCAAGATCCTCTTTATGACATTCTTTCTTCTTTTTATACAAATTATGTACAACACTAATATTTTGAAATTGTTTCTATGGCGACAACGTTGTTGAATTATTCACTTCTATTTTTGACGTTAAATTAGTTAGACATTGCGTAAAAATGGTTCATTTTCGCTAATATAAAAAATGGCACATTTATCTGAGCGAGAAAGAATCGAAATTTTAATTATGGTTGGGTATGGGGACAGATAAAGAACGGATGCAGAAGCATGCGAATTGTTTGACCATGAACATCCTGAGAGACCTTCAATTGCCAGGTCTACGGTGACAAAACTAGTTGGAAAGTTTACCGAAACTGGATCCGTAAAAGATCGACCACGGCAAGGTAGACCTCAAGTAGGAGAAGATGTGAAATTAAATGTGCTTCTAGAAGCAAGGCATCATGTTTCCACCAGACAACTTGTGTTAGCCAATCAGGTGGCTCACTCATTTGTCGTCAACTTATTCAAAAAAAGAACACTATCATCCTTACAAAGTTCAGCTTGTACAGGAATTAGATGAGGATGATGAAGATCGTCGACTGCAGTTCTGTGAAGACGTAATGTTAGGTTGTGACCAAAATACAAATTTCTTGGGAAACACCGCCATAATTGCAGATATTGGTCGCAGACCAATCCGCATTGGACTCAAGCATCTCATACTCAGCGCAGAGGAAAAGTTAACGTATGGGTTGGTATGATTGGACGACGCATTTTAGGACCATCTTTTTTTGAAGGAAATTTGACTGCTGTGCAATATTTAGAATTTTTAAGATTTGAACTGGTTCCAGGGCTCGCTGTTATTTTCCCAAATCACGAGGATGATGATGTACCCCATTTAAATATTTGGTTTCAACAAGATGGGGTACCTCCCCATTATGGTGTAGAGGTTCGCCACTATCTTGACGAAATATTTCCTAATAAATGGATTGGATGGAGAGGCATAGAATGGCCACCTCGTTCTCCTGACTTGACTCCGTTAGACTTTTTTTTGTGTGGTTATTTGAAATCGAAAGTGTATTTTAACAAACCGAATAATTTAGAAGATTGAAAACAACGAATTCGCGTAGAAATTGCACAAATATCCACAGACATACCTAATTGAGGCGAGTATACGAAGTGTTTGCGCTCGGCTGGGACATTGTCAGTTGATTGGTGGGATCCATTTTGAAAATTTACGTTTACTGTTACAATAAATTTAAGTTCAGAAGTATTTTTTTTAATTTAATTTTAATTTTGTACAAAAATAAAATTTTGTAACAAACCTATACCGCGGTAGTACCAATGCGCACCGTACCACCCTCTACGTTAGCGCCCTTGTCGCCAGCGACCCGGCTTCGCCCACGCACCCCCACTACCGAACATTCCCGAGCCCTCACGGACCACGGACTGGGGACTACAAAAGGAGGCCACCCGGGCCGTAACAGTCAGTCTGACGCCGGACTCGCCCCTAAGGGAAACCAGGAAGCACTGGAAGGTCTTCCCCTTTGGTCAGGTGCACTGTTGAGGTCTCTGCCTATGGTATCCCAAGATTAGGACGGTGAATCTAGCCGACACGACGCCGACGTCAGGTGCCGTCCCGACGCGTCCCGCCGACCGCTACGTCACTTCCATTCTTTTATTTAATGACTGATGTGTATATTATTATGTATGAAATAAAGCATTTTAACAATACTCGTGAGTCGTTACAATTTTCTTATTTTTTTCTAAATTTATATTATTAAAAAAAAATTGTGATGCAACATACCAATCGCTTTAGATCACTATTTGGAGGATATAAAGATCTACCAAAAACGATAAAAAAAATAATATGGTTGCCATTTAAAAAAGGGTTGATCACGTCATCATTCTAAAAACCAATGACGTCATAGAAAAAAATTGTATGTCAAAAGATGGCGTTTTAAAAAAGAAAATTTACCTGTCCGAGCGTTTTTCCTAAAAATGTAAAATTATGCTGTTATAAGCTTGGTTCCAAACTTTATGACCACACTGTATATGCAATACAAAGATAAACTAAAATACAAAATAAAGTAAAATAAAAGCACAGAAAATACAAAATCAACTCGATATTTTGTCACTAATACAACTGGCTTCTTTAGGAGCAAAAAATGGGTAGGGGATGCCAAAAGGTCACAGTAACACGATCTGTACGTGTAGTGTAAACCATGCTAGAAGCGAAAGTCTTCTAGTAGCATACTTTGTACATTATGAGGAATATGAAATCTCAATTTTAAAACTATGCGTCAACTGACGCTCAACACACTTGTTAAACATCATTGTTTGCACAATTTTGAAAAGAAGTGACGAACACCTTGTATAGCCTAAACGTATCGTTCTAGCGCAATGAATTTGTATGTGGAAGTAGTACTAAAGCAGCATTACTTACCGTCACCTGGAGAGTGGCGCAGGCCTGCTGGAAAGGTATGCATCAATACCGGGAGTATGCCCACAACGAGACATAAATCAAGAAATCGTTTTATGCTAGAGGCAGAGTTGGCCGACCATGTTGCTTCAACTCGCCTCTACAGCTCCTCAACCTTAGCCGGAGGAGCCAGATAACGTCGAAATGTCCGACCGATCATATCCCAGACATGTTCGCTTGGATTCATATCGGGAGAACGAGCTGGCCATGAGTGCATACGTATGTAGTGATTTTCCACGAAGATCTGTATAACACGCGCGTCGGGCGTTATCGTGCATGAATAGCAGATGTCGGCGCCGCCGAACGTGAGGAAATGCAACTGGTTGTAACACCTCATCTATGTATCGCCGACCAGTCATCGTTTGCTGTATGCACAGTGGACGTATACGTCCACCACGTGTAATCACCCCCACACCATAGTGCTAGAGATGCACTGCTCGAATTGTCGTTCACCACGCTTCCGATGGACCAAACTTCGCACGTTACCGACGTTCATTTCAAATCTGGATTTGCCCAAAAACAGAATGTGCCTCCACTGAGTAACCCACCGATGTCTTGCCTCGACCCACTGGCGTCGTGTTCGTACACGACGCCAGTGGGTCTCACGAGTGCTCACGAGTTAATGGAATTCGCTGCAACGCACGGCGTACTCCCAGTCGACTCTCTAGCAAACGTCCCCGTACAATTGGCGTAGTGAATACACCTTCGCTTCCTGCTAGTTAAACAGCTCCCAGTTGCCGGTTTTTCCAACTCATTTATACACCGTAGATATATATATGTATCTTTCCGCATTCAGATTATACAGGGTGTGCTCGTCACTTTTTCCCAACGGTGTAGTATGAAAACAGATTTAATTTTATCATCTTCTACGTAGTTCTAGCATAGTAGCTTGTTGAGATAGACAACGAAGGACTTCTCAGCCAAATTCTAATCTTTAATTAGGTTCCCATTTATATTTTGAGCTGTGAGTGATACTGTGCAAACATGTCCTGAAACGGTAAACTATTCTTAATTTTATTTGTTTGAAGATTTTTCGGAAACCTTTGGTAATAGAGGGAATATAAACAGGAGAAGTAACCGGCAAAGATTCCAAATTTTTATGTAGTAGGTTTTTCGAAAGTGTTCGTCAACGCTGTCTGATTAACATTTTGTGTTTTGTTGGTAAAATAATGCATTTTTTATTCAATTTTTGTGCTAGAATATCCAGAGAAACTTCTATTTCTAAAAAAGCTCTAACAAGAATTTTGTTTAATTAATTACCATTTCTATAGAAACAATGACAACAAGATGTTTTATTATTTTGTAAATGGGTAAGCAGCAACATTTGATAGGAAAGAATTAAATTTAATTTTTTGCAATATTATGTCAATTTTAATTCATTTATTTTAATATTTTTAGAAAAAATATTGCCACTATTAAAGCAACCTTATAAAACATATTCAGGAAATAGCTTTGATTCTGCTATCAAAAGGTATTCTGCTATTAAACGAACTACCCTACTTTATGGTATTATTGAAACCACTTTAAAAATTACAAAAAGAAAAAATTTTGAAAGACTGACGCTTATTACAAAAAAAGATGTAGATTATTCATGCTTTCAGTAAGCTTGCTGCTTTAAGATTTGGCTTTGACATGGCGCAGCTACAACGATGCATACATGATTATAAAATAGTGGTAAAACGAAAACCATTCAAAAACGGTTTATATAGAAAAGATTGTATGGCAGATAATTTTAAGTTGTTACTCCGAAAGATAAACTAGTAATAAATTTATGTACTTGCCTTAAATTATCTAGAAAATCAGCCACATAACATCTTTAACTGTGACCAGACAGGATTTCAAACGCAGGTTTTTAAATGTGTAAAGAATTCGTAGTAAATTGTTAAAAAAAAATATAACCTCCAAAAGGGATGTAACAATCTAGACGAATTTACATTTTCGAATGCTTTTTAGAAACTAATACAATCGGACAATTGGAGGGCTCAAGATTTGTTTCATGCAGCAAAGAAGACATATTAAGCAAATTTAAAACAGCTTCGATACTTTCTTCTACGGACAATTTAGAGTTAAGTGATCATAACATAACAACACATGCAATAAAATCATTAGGAAACGATGTACAATGGATGGGGAATTAGCAGGTTCATGACTAAGGGACGGGTCTAGGTGGTTGTTAAGATTTATCTGCGTGTCTCCGAACAAAAGGAACAAGGAAAGTAAATACTGCTAATAAAAACATGATATTAAAAGTAGATCTGAAAGTGAAGTAAATTTAAATAGACGATTACTCAGTAATGGATGTCTATTAACTAACTAGAACATAATACAAAAGAAGCAGTACTGGAAGAGAAGGAAATGAATCAAATCCTCTTCAAGTTTGGATGTTGAGTTCTTATTAAGTTTTAAATTGAAACGAATGGAAGAGCAAAGGAAACTATTTTTCCAAGAATTCAGAAAAAGTGTTTTGTATATCCCTGATGAGTCAACAATTTCATTGAACTTACATTCGACAGTGTTCACCCCTTTTGTCGTAGATCCAATATAAAGGGCGGTTTGACTTCAAGGCTTGCTTTTTTAATACTAAAAATGCTATTGTGGCAAAATAAATTAATTACTCATTAATTTTCCCATTTAACTTCCGTTGCCAGTGAAAAACCAAGCAAATATTTATTAATGTACTTTAATGGCTGGTAGTATAAGTTAAGAAGAAACCCAGTTCTAAAAAAAAATGAAAGTAGAAAAAGGAACAAGGAAAGTAAATACTGCTAATAAAAACATGATATTAAAAGTAGATCTGAAAGTGAAGTAAATTTAAATAGACGATTACTCAGTAATGGACGTCTACTAACTAATTAGAACAATACAAAAGAAGCAGTACTGGAAGAGAAGGAAATGAATCAAATCCTCTTCAAGTTTGGATGTTGAGTTCTTATTAAGTTTTAAATTGAAACGAATGGAAGAGCAAAGGAAACTATTTTTTCAAGAATTCAGAAAAAGTCTTTTGTATATCCCTGATGAGTCAACAATTTCATTGAACTTACATTCGACAGTGTTCATCCCTTTTGTCGTAGATCCAATATAAAGCGCGGTTTGACTTCAAGGCTTGCTTTTTTAATACTAAAAATGTTATTGTGGCAAAATAAATTAATTACTCATTAATTTTCCCATTTAACCTCCGTTGCCAGTGAAAAACCAAGCAAATATTTATTAATGTACGTGTTGATAATACCAATTCATATCAACAGTTTGCTATTAATCTACACTTCCCCTAACAAAAATTGCGATAACATACACGTGCGTCGCCTCTTCCATTACAAGAAAAAAAAAGAGTACCTATCGGTCGTATTTTTTTAACGCATCTATTGATTTTGTTAAACATCCTCCTAAAATTTATAATCCGGATTATCTCCGTATCACAATCCGCTGCGGTATTGAAATTGACGAAGGTTGTCGAACGGAAGGAAATACCCCAAATCCGCCTCGATAAATCATCGCTTTTGGATCATTTGTTAACGTCGCAAATCATTGGCCGTTACTGCTATTCGGGGAGAAAAAAAAGCGAAAGGAGAGCCTGTGAAATGGTATTCACCAAAAAAAATGTGCTCTAAATTAGTGTTATAGGTCGGCACTATAAATTCGATGGTATTATCATGGAGAACTGCATGTCTAATTTTTTGAAAACGCGATTTGTTCGAAGGAATAAATGATATGTATCAATTTGGAAATGAATGTAATCTAATATAGACAAATATGTCGAATTAATATCATAGAAGTCCTGATGGATTAACTTGCGATAGAATTCTTCTTTAAACAAAAATTTTAATAATGCTTTTATTTCTTTTTTCATTCCTTTATAAATGACGAAGTTATCTAAAACAATGTCACAGTCACCATATGAGACCAGTCAGACGCAGAAAGTGAGCACTTTGTACCCAGATTCAAGCGAGAACATCCGAGATGAAAACGTTGAGAAAGACAATCATTTTAATAGTTTTATCTCATCCAATTCTCTGTTCTAGCAAAACACAATTCTAATTAATTCTAAGATTATTATTCGTCCGCCTGAGTTCTCAAATTCTGATCCGTTCAATTAAAGCCTTATTAATCATGAGATATACGAGAACACTAAAAAGTCCGTCTGCGGTTATTACCTCCGTACTATCACGTGGAGATCTCCCCCAGATGAAATATAGCATCCTGAATAATGTATATACGCTTCGGCGACAATAACAATAATAAAACGACACCATTCCGTTGGAAACGCGCGAAAATCTCTCGCTCCTTGCTGCTATTATTTATTATTTCTCTGTTTCAGAAACCATTACGAGAATTGGGTCTGAAGCGATTCTGGTCGGCCGTCCGGTCATCCAACAGCAGCTCCAGTTCGCAGTGCGAACAAGGACTCGGCGATTCGCCGGTGACGGACGATGGATCGAAACCACCGCCGAATTGTTCCCTGCCGCTCTTACAGGTGATTACCGCCATGTTTGTAAACTAATGGTTGTGTGCAATTCCGCGGTTAACGTCTTTAGAGCTTGAGAAAGGCACTCGTGTTGAGCGCCTAAGGTTTATTTAGTCTATGTCTATGGGAAGCTTTGCACCGAGTTTGAGATACGGAAACTTTTTAATCATTAGTATACAAAGCTCTTGTTTTGGCGGCAGGTTGAATGTTAAATCTTCCATGCCCTTAATTCGAATCGTTGAAGCATGAAAAAGATATACTCGCATTGAATGCTTAAGGTTTATTTATTTTATGTATACTGCTTTCGAGATGTGTTGTTTTTATTAAATTTTGGTAGCTTCGTAAAAACGATTGTGAAATCCACAATATGTTACACAGCTACTTCTTTTAATCGCGAATAAACACAACATATTTGCTTTTGTGAGAATTCGCAGATGATGTTGTTTGTATAGTACTGAAACATTATTAATTTATGTTCATAAACAAATCGGATTCATTTCAAAACAAGGAAAAGAGAATGAAGGGCTGGAGTGGTGGACAGATTTAAAATAATTAAAAGAATGATTTGGTAGTAGTTCTTACAGCTTGTCTCTGTAATAATCATTTCACCACATCTACACATTCTATTCACATCCGAAACTGTAATAATACACATATTAGGTAATGGGTAGCTGTGATGATGGCTCCCTGATTTTGACTACAAAAATAAAATAAAATAAAAACACAAAAGATTAAATTAAAAATTAGATAAAAAAACTTATTCAAAACCGACGTTTCACTACTAATGTAAGTTGAGTCTTCAGGAGCAAAAACTTGGCGAGGGGCTTTCCTCAAAAAGTCATGGTAGCTCCACGTGTACAGGCCTCTAGCATTCGAGTTTTAGTATAAATAAGGAAGAACGAAGGACCATCAAATGCCGCATTGAGTAGGACAACAATACAACATACAGGGAAATTTAAATATCTTAGAAGTGTTATTGATTGAAGAAATATCATTAAAAGAAAGGAAGTAGTACTATATACGACTAAACTTGACTAAGACTCATTTTATCTCTACTCTTCTATGGAGGCGAAACATGGCTTATGAATAAACAACAAATTAGAAAGATGAGAGAATTTTAAGCGAAATGTTTGAGGAAGATTGAAGGAGGAGAATTGATAGAGTAAGGAATAAACACAGACAGAAATTCAACGTGAAGTCTGTGATACAAATTATACAAGTAAAACAACTTCAATGGTTTGCTCATCTTGTAAGGTTATCGAACGAAGAAGAAAGTGAGGAAAGTCTCAGAAGATATTGAATGACATCATCCAAACAAACTAGGTGAAGAGAAAATGGAAAAGTTTGACAGAATCCTAAAGTACACAGGATCCTCGACACCCAGCGGATAGTACAACAATCCTTATACAGTGTGTAAAAGCCAAATGGAGTAAATTCATTATTTCGGTTACTGTACATATTTATAAAAAATTCCGAAACACGTAAAATTTAAATTATAAATTGATGTGAAAATGCGATCCCTACCTTCAACCCTCTTCGAATGACAGCTACAACCAAATTCGGAAGATTCCAGGAATTTTCGAAAGAGTGCATCGATCTTTCATAAGAAGGCGTGAAGCGTGCTTTGAAATGAACGGTGGACATGTAGAACAATTTCTTTAGTTTTACTATAAATAACCGTTTGTTTAATTTACATTGCGATCAGAATTTCTTTGAAAATTTTTATCCTATTAAAACAATATGCAATCGACTATATGTCAAAAACAGTTGAATTGCGGACCCATGTTGACTAAAACTTTTTTGTTTATTTCCACCAGTACTATAATTGGGTAAAATATCCGACAACCTTTTTTAACACCCGGTATGTCAAAAAACTAATCTAATTTCATTTAAACCACTAAATATCAATTTATGACAGTTTTAAAAGTATTTACTTTGTAATGCACACATATATTGCGCTCTGATATTGGAGAGGCAATTGGAAATGTGTATACATTTCCAGTGAATGTCTGTAACACTTTAGATAATACGGATTATCAGCTTATTTTTTATTTCTCATACGCATACCAATATCATTATTAGTATAGGTCCACCAGAATGCCGTGGCAGTTGCACTCAGCTGTTACATTAACAACAGATCACTGCCACGGCATTGTGGTCGATCTGTAAATATACAAAGAAAAATCACTTTTGGAAATAATGTTAAACGTACTTACATGAGTTGAGTTAACACGGATTTTGCAGATTTGTAAGTAAACAAACAAATTACATAGCTATGTACTTTAAGTCCAATAAAAAAGATTTTGTAAGAGGCATATAAAAAGGTATATCTTGCAGATGATAGCTGGTTATTCAGTTAATCATCAATGATGAATATTAGTAAGCAAAGCTTAATCAGGATAGTATTTAAGCCTCTTGTACATGAAAAGGAAGACATACATTAACACACGATTAAATACAGACATATCTTGTATGTCACACAACTCCTTTTTGGACTTAAATCAATATAGCGTAAGCAGTTGTTACTTGTGTATAATAAATTGTATAAATTTCGAATAAAAATTTTAGTCTAAGCCTGCTTCTCACGATCAGATTATTTGGTTAAGTTGGTTGATTAGCGTGATGATACTTAGACGTCATGCCCATCCATCAAGACAAGATTTCACGCATGGGCGATTAAACAAATCGAATACAAACACTTCAGTTATTCATGCATATAAAGTGTAGCTCTCGAGCCTACACCCAGAGAACAACTTCTTTTCTCAAAGGAAATTCTAATAGCATCAAAGAAAGATAGACTTAAAATAGGGTTTAAGAAATATCATCGTTAACAGAAAGACAGATGCGATGTTTCCTTCACTAGTAAACAATGATCTATTCTCCAGAAACTAAGATTCTCTTATTAATGATTTAGGTATCTTTAAGACAAAGAATACAGTTTTGTTACTTTCTTCTTTTTGTTTATTTTTTTTTCATGTACTAGAAAAATGCCTTCTATTTTATTGTAATTTATTCAATGTCTTATATGTAAAAATAAACAAAAAAGAACGCTATAAAGTTCCCTATTTTTAATGCAGAGTTATAGAAGTGTTTCTGACTTCTACCACGCCATGTTATTTAGCATCTAGTCCCTCCTTCTGTTAGTTTGGTCATCGGCATCATTTAGCATCTAACAACGTTATTTGTATTGAAATTTTAATATCTTTTTTATTTCAATTGTTTGTCTGTCAGACTTAACTAAAAAGAATATTTTGCAATTTTTAAGAAATATGTCATGGGCTAAAATAAATTACGTTTTATGAGAAGGAACTGATTCAAAATTACAAGAAATTTAATTCCGCCTCAATATGTTTATAACAAAATTGGCTTATTCCGATAAAACAAATTCAGTTTCTGGTTAGTCCTGTCTCGTGATCGTTTTCAGCGTATGCTTAGATGGCTGCGTTTTGATAATCGTGATCCTAGAGCAGAAAGAAGAATTAGCTTCAACTCGAACGTCATTCAATTCTTTTGTAGAAAACTATAAAAAGGCATACACAATTGTGTATTCTATCTGAATATCCTCAATAGGTAAAAGATAGTGAAGATGTAACATGTTGAATCAAAACAAAACTCTAAAAAGTGGTCCAAAATAATTAATAACACTAACAGCGTTTTCGATTTTATGGTATTGGTAATATCTCAAAATGTCAATCCAATACATGGGTAGGTAGTTGTTTTTTTTTGTTATTCACTAACGTTCTGCAAATAAAAGTGCGAGATTTTTTGGACATGACTTCTCCGCCGCTACACCGCTACGAAGACTGAATATCCACTACAGATAATATTGGATTCTCTATCTTCGGCCAATATAGGCCAAAAGCAGTCAAATTTATATTGGATTTTCTATGTCAGGCCAATATAGGCGAAAAGCAGTCAAATCTATATTGGATTTCCTATTTCAGGCCAATATAGGTCAATATAGGCCAAAAGCAGTCAAATCTAAATTGGATTTCCTATTTCAGGTCAGTATAGGCCAATATAGGCCAAAAGCAGTCAAATTTATATTGTACTTTCTATTTCACGCCAACATGGGTTCAATATTGGAAAAAGATAAGATAACCACCTTCACCTTCAAGATAACCAATATTGGCACAAGATATCAATATAGGACCGACATTGCACCAAGTTTCTGCCAAGATGATGTGCTACTTGGGAATTGGAGTATTTACCACGATTGACTAAAAACTGGAGTATTTTAAAAGAAGATGCTCTTTTAAACAGAATAATATTCCTATTAAACCTAATCGATATGGCGGAAAAATTTTTGCTTTACTTGTTTCTGCTACATCTTATACCGCCAATCTGGAAGCATACGTTAGGCAGCAGCCTCAAGATCTTTATGAAAACAGTAACAATCCATGTAATATAATTCTAAAACTAATAGAATCAATATCCGGCACGAACCGAAATCTTATGTGTGACAACTGGTTCACAAGTATTGGTTTGATTTAATAAATTACTGAATGACCACAAAATTACATATTGTGGAAACTATAAAAAAAAAAAAAAGAGCGTTGCGACTTGAATTAACCAATACAACAGCTAGGCCTGAATATTAATCAGTTTTTGGGTTTCAATATAATCTGACAGTCGTTTCCAACATTTAGAAAAAGTACAGAAATGTCATCTTGGTGTTTAGTTTACATCATGATGATGTGACTGATACAACTACTGCTGAGAAATCTAAACCCGAAATTGTAACATTTTACAATCACACAAATGGAGGGGTGGACAATTTGGACAACCTATGCCTATGTATCTAGAAATACCAGAATATGGCTGATAGTAATTTTTTATAGTTTAATGAATATGACATGAATCAGTATACAACGAAGATTATTCCTACGAGATTTGACCTTATCCTTGACCAAAGATCAATTGGAAAGGCGTTCCTTGCAACAAAATGTACTACCGTCTATATGAAAAAGAAGACAGGAGGTGGTCCTAATGTACAAGTAAAGTAGTACAACACAAAAAAGCTGTTTCTTCTGCAAGAAAGATTCAAAAACAGAATATTTTTGCATAAACTGTAAAAAATTTGCGTGCCTAAGTCTAAGGGCCTAAGCCTGGGGCTGCCTCATGTGAAAATTTGAAGCGCTCCGACTGAAGGGTTAATGAAATAATTCGTTTAGTCACTAGAAACTGATTATCTAGGTATAAATCTAGCCGCTTAGGAAATAATTCACCTTGTTTATTGATAAGGAATAAAAGTCAAATAAATGAAAAGTGCTATCATAAAGAAATTGTTCTATCGGTGTACCAAAACGCACTATGCGGAAAATAAAACCCTTACTAAGGTGATTTTATCTTGTCCTACCTTCTCAGTTAATCATTCTATGGACATTCCGTATATTTATAAACTTAACCTTATATTTACTATTTTATGGAAAATACTCTACGTCTTTGGAATCGTCAATAAGCATAGTAGAGTTAATGCAATCCAAAAAGCTTAAAAAATATGCTTTTGGGAGTTTTGAAACTACTGATGAATGGTTTGTTAATCCATGGAGGTGGTACTAGAGGGATTACACTCTCATGGTTATACCTCGGGTTTGCAAAGACGGATTTAAATCATTTTATTTAAAAAAGAAGATGACCAAGTATTTTCCACATCATTTGACAAATCATTAATTTACTGCGATACTATATTGTTTGATAAATGAGCCAGGTCAAGTTTCTATGACGCCTCTTCTTCGTGATATCTTTTGCTTGTTAAGATTTTGCAATTCTCGAACTTACTTGAAATGATGCTTTGAAATCCATTTTGCTATCTTCGTTTAAAGTTGTCAAGCGAGAAATAAATTTAAATTATAAGGAAGATGTGTAATTATATAGAAGATTCAGTTTATTTATTGAAAATTCAATTTTGTCAATGATTTGAAAACAAACTCTATTTCATTATTCCAGTTATCTTTTTCTTTTTAAAGATAGCCGTTCATCTCAAAGCATTTCACGTTTTTAGTAGATTGAGTTCGTTTTTGTTTTGTTTTAATAGGCGTATATTTTTGTTCTTATTCATTTGATGCGCCTTCATCGCTCAAAACATTGAAAAGGAAATATTACGGTGTTAACCCCATAACAAAGTAGGAATTTCTGTACACACGTATTTGATGACGGCATGGGATAGTTTGTCTCTGTCACAGTCTTTCTTTTTTATTAAAACAGACGTCCTATAAACCTCTGCGTACTTTGACAGTATTACTAATCCCTTTATTTATTGCCCTTTCCGAACTGCGAGTCGGTTTTACTGTTGTACAGTGCTCAGGTGTATAGTGTTGTCTTACATATCCGCTACGACATATATTATATTTGCGCGTTTGCCTTCAAAATCTTCAAACGTGTTACGTTTAAATATTGCCAATAAAGTGGTTAGGTTTAAATAACAGTCTAATAGGCTTGTGTCGAAACCGTAAATAGTAAAGTAAGATTATTCACACTTGCGTCATAGACGAGAATAATGCATTGTTTCAAAATAGAAACGTTGCCAAATATTTTAACGCCAATTTACCGCCGTTTTTCTAAAATAAATCCCATTGTCAGCACCGATATTATGGAAATCATTACCGAGTATTTTACTAGCTTATTACTCCTATTTTATTGATCGTATTTTATTATTCGTTTATATAACGCATTTCTGGTCTAATTCTGGCATTTAACGCCGGATATTGAGTCGAACACTGTGGCAAATATCTACACATTTGCGCATTGGAACTGTTATATATTGCAGTAAAAAGACCACAAATTAGTAACGTGATATAAACATGCATCGACGTCTGTCGACAAATTATGAGGCGATTTTAAACGAAATTTCAATACGAAATACCTTAGAATCAAATATCTTTTTAATTCTTTAAGATGAAACTATAAAATTGTTGTTACTCACGCGTTGAGGTTTTAAGAGATTCATATTTCCCTGTAGTCTGCCAAAATGTAAATTCCAAAAGTCCCCATTCCAGACCACGTTAAGACGTGTGACGCCATCGTAAACATCACGTTCTGATATCTGTTGTGTATTGAATGGATGTCATTCAAAGACTTTGTTATCTTCTATCAATAAATTGTTCTTCTGTTACAATAATAGCTATTTTCAAGTGACAGCACTATTCCATACTATACTGTTATTTAGAAACATAAACGTTTGAAAAATATGACCGCTCGTAAAATAATTGTCACTGATATTTCAAACGTCCGCACATTCTAGGTCCGTGAAGTTGGCTACCACATTTTCGAAATTTTAAAGTTTGATCTAGTTCTTATCGTTAATTTTCTAAGGATTATTACACTTCCATTCATATCATTTCCAACGTTGCTCATTTAAGTGAGTACATACCTACATATCTATTTTAATCAAACTTTCATTACCTCACCGTTCATTTATTACCTCATCGTTCTTAATATTTAGAAAACCTGAAAAGTACAGCATAAAACTGGAACAAAACGTTAACAAAGTCAAACTAACTGAATTTCCGTTTCTTCCTCATTCTTCTATTCTAGTTGACTTTGGACCATTTCTATGCCTAATTCTAAAGCCATAGTCGACAACTAAGTCTACCTGGCAATCTGGGGACTAATTACCTGCTTAGCGTACATGTATTCCAACTTCTGGCAATCAGCAACACTCTGCAACTTTATGTCGAGCAGGAATGTTATAAGTTTGATAATGATCCACGCAATAGCAATAATAATAATAATTCATGCCTTAGCATCCCCCTATTAGCTTTAAGCTAGTAAGCGGCGGCATCGACTGACCATGAGTTATTATTACGCCCGCGGTTGTAGACTGACTTAAGATGTTACCTTTTCGCATTTGCCGTGGAATTTGGAGAACTACAGAAAACCAAACACAGAAGGGAAGCACCGGGGTTCGAACCCGGTACTATCGGACTACGAGGCAAGTGTACAAGCCACTAGGCCACTAGCCTCCCAATAAATTCTGGTTACTTATGCACTATACTAAACGCATTTTTTTTCTATTCGTCTGCATATGACATTATATATACTAGCCAGCCCTTGCTTGGAAATTTGCACATGAATTTCTATTGGCGCCCAATGGGAATATATCCCAGCGTCTTCTAAGCGGAGATCAATGCCATTAGAAGATGTGCTCAACTGAACCTTGACAGGTACTATCGGAAGCAGAGCATTGTAATTTTCTCCGATAGTCAAGCAGCCCTAATGGCGCTGAGCTTTAACACTATCATCTGGAAATTAGTCTGGGAATGTCTTACTGGGTACCAGGACACACTGGAATCAGAGGCAACGAAGAAGCTAATTCAGTAGCAAGGAAGGCCGCCACGGCTCCGTTTGTGAGACCTGAACCGTTCTGTGGTATAGGGACGAGCACATACAAAAAAGAACTTAGAACTGAGACACTCCAAGATCTTCCTTGGAAGCTACAATAAGCATAGAGCAAAAACTTTGCTGGAACTTAGCAGGAATAGACTGCGCATCCTTACAGGGTTCCTTACAGGGCACTGTCACTTTGGTGAATACATGACAAGGATAGGTCTGAAACAGAATAGCGACTGCAGATTCTGCGAGGATGAAAATCCGGAACACCTGACATCTTACTGCACCGCCATCACAGAAACCCGAGCCAACCATCTCGGTAAAGACGTCATAGACGAAGAAGATATACCTTCTCTGAAACCATCACAGCTAATGCAGTTTATCAAAGCTCTTGGACTGGATGGGGAGCTTTAGGAGCGGGCATACCCCAGCAGCTTACAGGTCATGCAAGGTCGCAGCGCAATATCACCCTAATTTCAAATCTACAAATCTATTGGCGCGTAATGATACTACCCTGGAATTGAAGACTCGTTTCTCGAAGCTTTACTTCTTGATAATAAATTATCGCCTTGATAATCGTTCCACCACAACGATTGTCGTTTTGTTGATTCGAAAAATCATTTTGACAGACGAAAAAAGAACGAGCCCGTTGTACGTTAATAGGAAACGAAAAGGATAATTTATCATCAGATCCTAATCAAACACAAAATTTAATTGATTAATTGCAGAGACGGTTACAAAAGGTTGTAAATTGGGGGTCATAGCTCATTTAATATTACATAATGACATTTTTATTGAATCGACTTTCTTAGTCCTTTTTCCCCTCATATTTCAGAATGGTGATTTATACATTTCATAAAAACCCCGACCACAACCTTTGTGATTACGATTTTGATTTTTCATGTGGCATGAATTGACTTTCATATGTTTTTGCATCTATCAATGTGAGTGACGAGTTTAAGTTTAAATGTTTACGGTTTAACAAAGCAAAGTTTACATTTTGTTGCCACCAAGTGTGCTTTGCATAATGTAAAACGCAGATTGGGATATCTGCACCTGCACATTATCACTGGCCACTATCAAAGGCAATACATTTAAAATGTATTGTATGTATTAAACCATGTATGTACATTTTTTTTATTTGTTATGAGTGCAGTTGTTTGTATAAATGTGTTTTATCGGCTTTGTTACAATATTACTTCAACGTAAGTAATATTTCGCTGTTAATTGTTTCCCAATAACTAATGCTACTTGGTCCAGGAACCGCTGCTAGCGAGACGCGCCACAACACTGCGGCCAGTATTCAATTCTCAGAACGCTGGAACTGTCACTGCCATAGAACGACCGTGATATAGCGGCCACTGAGTATTTGCAATTTAATTTAAATAACCCAACCATTTTATACAATTTACACAACAACTTAAAAACCAGTCGATCAGAATCAATTGCATTTTTCGGAATTTATTCAAAGAAAACCATTATAGGAAAATAATATATAGGAAATATGTCATTAACAATTAAAAATCAATAACGGATGCTAACAAACAATAACAACGCACAAATGGATCGATAGCCGCAGTGGTTAGACGACTGTCTGTCGTTGTGGCAGAACGATAAGAGCCGGCTGTCAATTCTCTGCAGGTACGGTGACATTTTTCTCGAAGAATTGGATTCCGGTCGATATACCATTCGCTATTGAAAGCAAAACGATTAACAGCGCGAGATTATGAAGGCAATAAAATGATGTCACGCCATTTGAACACAATTAAACACACGCAAAACCATGTAAACAGCTACAGTTACATTGATAGTCATACAAGCCATACACGAACACAAAATCAATTTAAACATATTCTAACATTATTTAAAGCCACCTGTGGCCAAATATACTTTGTTCAGTCGTTAATAACAAGGAAATCCGAAATTACTACTCAATTATCCAGCGTCAGTTCTTTTACTAGCGAAAAATAAAACAGATGCACAACCAGCTATACGTTAACAGACCTCATTTAAGGTAAATTTATTAATTAATTTAAATTTTCGATTTAATTTGCCATTTCAGTTTTTTGTTTAGTAAATTGGAATTATTTTTTAATCTTTGCCTGAGTTCCTAAAATTAACCTTAAACAAAAATGTATTATCGATAAATAGTTAATTTTAATAATATTGCTAATCTACTACTATTGTTATTATTACATAATATTATTTTCATTATTCTAAGGGTTATTTATTTTCTCCATTTTCTATCATCTAATTTTTTAATCCTTATCCCTGCTTTCTTCCACAGACTGACATTTTCCAGGTGCCCCTATCGGGCTTCCTCCATTATTGCTATCTAGTGAATTCTCTTTGTCTCTTCAGTGTTTGCTGGTCCCCTCTCGCCATCGTGTTTTCGTATTCCAATTATTTTCTGTAGTTTCTCCAATTGTCCTTTTCTCCTCCAAAACATCCAATGTTTCCTGAATCTTTCTAACTCCTCCATTCTGCTAGTAACGCTTAAATGTAGTTCGCAGACAATGAAAACAGTAATATTTTATTCTGTTGCGATTAACATACTTACGTTGTTAATTAAAAGTTATCATTAAGAACTTAGGATCGATGGTCGCAGTAGTAAGGCAAGCAGAATTGCGGGGATCGAGTCCTGGTCGCGGCATTGTGGCTTGTTTTACTAAGATCGGTTCTCTAGCTGAGAAAATGTAACAAAACCTACAAAATATTTAAAAATACACAAAAATACACAGCAAGAGCTGCTTGATGAAAATCATTAACCTCCAGCTTCGCATTAAATGCAACTTTTTACACCGAATATCATTAATCAAAGACCAATTTTCCAGTCTGTAGTTAAGTGCATCCTGGACTTAACTATTTCGGTATAGTAGAAAACGGTTGATTTCGGCTTTGAATATGTTGGCGAGTTATTTGTCTTGTAGTTTAACGAGAGGAATTTTCTCGCTCGTGTACATTACATAAATTGAATTTGTGTAAATTACTTCTCATTACATTTACCGTCTGTGCAATATCAACTATAATCCATTAACTTTAATTTAGGCATCCTACTTAAATGGACTGAGTGTTTTATTGCTTTCACGTACTAATAATTGTTTATATATCAGAAGTTAACGTAACCCCAGTCACAACCTTAATGAAATTCGTTTAAACAATTAATAGTTTCTACTATTGTATGCTGCGCCAATGTTTTTGGGATTAAATTGAATTTAAAACCATTTAACTCTTATTAAAAAGCGTACATATACTTCTGTTTTATTTAAGGAAAGCGCACTTTCATTTGAAGTAATCACCAAAATAATCCCCAAAAAGCATCCAACGTGAAAATCCTGGATTACTAAAAGTTAAAATCGATTGCTAATCTGATATGATCAAGTTGTATTGCTAACTTTTAATTTAATAATTGACGCGTTTTGTCGCCACTTGGAAACGAACAGTAAAAACGTCGCCTTCTTCTGAATAATTCGGATACCTCGATGGTCTGAACATGTTTCTATTACGAGAGTTCGCGAAACATTTGCGGACCGTTTATATATTTTTCGAGGGCTGATATGGGATTTAATAATGCAGTACTGCTACGCTAGTGCGTTGTAGATGTGACCGAGCATGTTTTCTTGCTTTGCAGGTCTGGCCGAGTTCTGATTCCCCAAGAGGCGAGGCAGATGGCCAGAGTTTTGTTTTTCCGGCCTGCGCGGAAGATGCCACATCACAGAATTCCATATGCTGCGAAGGAAATCACCACAACGATTCCGGTATCGAATCAACGCAGGTAAATTTGATACTATTCGTTTTCGTTTAGAAAGTGCTTACTTCTACCGAAATAGATGTAAGATAGGAATATAGGTGTATGAGCGGATTCAGCAGTTTGCAAATAGTTTCGGAATCGACAGTGTATAAATATAAGATTACTTCTTTTACCGTTATCAAGACAAAATTGTTGGTGTTCCATGATGGTTAATATACAACGATAAATAATAATTTATCACTAAAAATATCTACAATATGGCAGCAGGGAAATGACATTGATCTCGTTATTTTAAAAGGAATGATACAGTTTTATTAAAATGATGTACAGTAACAATGGTTTAAATGAAAACTCTAACGAAACTGAGGTTATGAATAGAAGAAAACTTGATGTTGTGCAGTAGTTCTTAGAAGTGATGCTGTCCAAAATTCTGTTTAACTTTAATCTGTTACAACTTTTTGCTAATACAATAAACCAATTCTGTTTCCATATATTGCAGCACTCTAGGGAAAGTGACTAGACTACTGCTTAGACCAATGGCATCTACTGTTTTGCAATTATTGTTACATTTCGACTTCTTCCCAGCGATGCGTTACTGCTCCACTTGTTGGCTGCCTTTTATGACAAGTACTTTGGTTGGAGCATGAACAACAGTCAAACTAGCTTCATCAATGTTCGAAATTGGTTGCGGTCGCAGTAGTATTGTTTGCTTCTTAAGTCAGTTGACGATAAACTCATTTAACAGTTCTAATCTTATAAATCTGGTGGCCTACAAAAAACTAGATTTGGATGCCTGTACCAATAGTATCTTGCCACTTTAGCAATCTTATTTTCACTAAACTCACTTCTTTGCTACCCAGTTTCGCGAACTGTTAAACTAAATAATGTAATCTGGCATATTGAATCCAGTATTGGGCTAATTAAAACTAAATAATGGAATCTAGCATATTGAATCCAGTATTGGGCTAATTCTACTTTCTCAATTTAAAAAAATACTCCTTAGTTGTCAAACCTAGCTATATAATAATTATAAGGCTCACTGTCTATGAATAGTAACTGCCGTTGGAGCATGAACTCAGTTGCCCTGTTTATTACCGAATTATCGGAATACGCCCACATATCACTACCCCTCGGAACAACACCTTCCTTTCCTTAATAATGAGCAAAAAAGTTTGCGAAACAATTTTAATTAACAAGGAGTCCTTTGTTTTCGATTTTCCAATCGAAGGTAAGTATTCATTTACACCACAGTGTCCTTGGATGAAGTTGCCAAGAGGAAAAAGAAGAGAAGACGAATATTTTTATTTTACGACAAAATCATTCTTGAAAAAAGAGTGTATGAAATTGCATTAGATATAGAGGGTGTTAATATACTATACGAACATAAAGATGCTTCTATTGAGAAGTATCATTATCTTAGATTTTAGAGTTGACTATTAGCTAGTTGCGTAATTGTGTGTGTTAAATGTGTTCAAAAGGCCTTGTTACAGCACTAGTTTGTCATTTATAATGTTATGTTAATCACTTGGCTTCCGACAGCAATGGTAGATCGATCAGAAAATAATTTTCCATCTTCTCGAAGAATTGAACCCCTTCTCCCAGCTTTCTCTCACAACACTAGGCGGATACCTAACCACTGCCGCTATCGATCCGTTTAATATAGATAGTTCTTAATTTATTATCTTACAGATCACAGGCGGTTTTTTGGAGAATATTGAACGTCTATATTATAATGATATATATTATAATGTTAGTAGCTCCTTCAGGAACAAAAGTGGATATCAGGAAGTAATGGTAACAAAATCTGTCAACCGCGTCAGGGGCTACTTTTTAGTAAGCGAGGATGATCTTTACTTTTAATATTTCATACTTATTTTTGCTCTCGAGGAAGCCACCTACATTAGTGGTGACGTTGTCACATTTTTTTAATTAATTTTCTAGTGTTTTTACCAGTTGTTTCAGGTTATTAAAAGTCGTCGATATATCAATTATCGAACGTAGAAAAGATTGTAAAACCTAAACTATTGATTAACTATTATTAACCCTGGAACACTACCCGGGGTACAGGTGTACCTCAGCCTTTCTTGAAACTTCTGTAATTTTTCGACAGATGGCAGCACAAAATGGTGGTGCCTGGTAATCTTTTATGTGCACACGTCAGTTAATTTGCTACAGTCGTTGCAGTGACACGTGTTTTTGTTTGATGTAAAAACTCTGTTTGGGGCTCCTGGGCAGTATTAGTGACAAGTTTATATTTTTATCTAATCAGGTAGGATTATGTTTATTTATTATTATATTACATTTTATATAGTTAAGGTGTTTCTTTAGCGTTCAGCATGACATATAACTCTTCTAGACCACTTACTCAAGAAGAACTTGCGGAGATCATTGAAGATTTATCTGACTTAGAAGCAGATGACAAATCACATATTTCAGAAGAAGATAAAGTAATAGAAGACTTTAAAAATGATTTTGAAAGTGATTTTTGACGACGAAGAAAATTTTAATTTACCCCTATTCCTTCCCCAACAAAAATTAGATACAGAATGTCGAAGTGATACCGCTGGAACAAGCAGCAGTTTGGTAGAATGTGAAAATATAGAGGAAGTACAAAATAATAAAGAACGAACTGCAAAGGAGAGCGACGTAAACAACGACAACATATATTTACAAATTGAAGATGTACCAACTAAACTGCGTGGAAAAAACTGGTTCAAGTGGAGTAGTAAACCAGGAAAAAAGTTATTTCGAACTACTAGTCGAAAAATAGTAATACGCTTTCCTGGAAATAAAGGATCTGCTCGTGATGTGTCTAGTGGACTCGAGGCATGGTCTTTGTTTTTCTCGGATGATATTTTGAACAACATAGTTAGATTCACAAATATGGAAATTTTGGTTCAACGATAGAAATATGCAAGTGATCGCCCCAATGATGAAGATGTAGCAAATACAATAGTGCGTTCATCTTATACTAGATATACTAATTTACTCGAAATTAGAGCTTTGTGTGGGCTGTTCTACTTTGCTGGTGTAATGAATATGAATGCTGTTACTAGAAAAGAACTTTTCGACAAAAATACAGGAATCCCTTTTTTGTCTGTCTCCGATTTGATAATAGGGACACCAGGGCAGAACAGCGAAATAATGATCGTTTTGCACCATTCCGTGATCTGTTTGAGGCTATTATTTCCAAAAGCTCTGAATTTTACACGCCATCTGAGTATTGTACTTTAGATGAACAATTAGTAAGTTTCAGGGGACGGTGTCCATTCAAAATGTATATACCATCAAAGCCAGATAAATATGGTATGAAAATTATTACATTTTGTGACGCGAAAACCTTTTACCTTTTAAATGCTGAGGTGTATGTTGGTAAAGGCTCACCTCCAAAAAGAGTTCCTGTTGCTGAATATTATTCATTAAACCAATTCATGGCACTAACCGAAATGTTACCTTGGAAAATTGGTTCACATCAATTGATACTGCTAGAAAGCTTCACGACCATCATTCTGTAACCATAGTCGGAACTCTAAAGAAAAATAAAACTGAAATACCACAGTTATTTGTTCAGGTTAAAGAAAGAAAAAAGAATTCGGCTATGTTTGCTTTCAGTGATTTTAATACCGTACTTTCTCCTTGTCCCCCAAAATCAAAGCAAAAGAAGGTTGTTCTTCTGTTATCTACGATGCACCCCGAAGGTGATAAACCAAATTTGACACATCTTCCAGATTTCGTTAATTTTTATAATAAGACTAAGGGAGGCGTTGATTCTTTCGATCAACTGACTCATCGTTATACCGTTGCAAGGAAAACAAGAAGCTGGCCATTGAGGATGTTTTACAACCTTCTAGATTCAGTTGGAATTAATTCATATATTCTCTGTATTGGTTCTAGTGCTAGAGCAAACAAAAACACGCACAGCAGACGAACGTATTTGAAAAAACTGGCCGTAGATCTAATAACTCCGCTTATGATACAACGCCTACAAATATGTCCGCAGAACTCCGAGCCGTTATTGAACGAATACTAAACTTGGAGCCAGAACCTAATATTCCAATACATAGGCTGCCATCGTCTGGCAGATGTTCATTCTGTCCCCGAAAAAAGGATCGCAAATCGCGGATTTCATGTAAAAAGTGTAATAAGTTCATATGTTTAGAGCATCAAAGCAAAGTTTGCCCTGAGCGCTCTAAGTGACTCTAAAATTGGTAACATTCATTTACACAGCCTAAGTTTGTCACAAGATATATTTTTAGTAATAATAATAATAATAATTCATGCCTTAGCATCCCCCAACAGCTTGCGCCAATTACAGGGGGCATCAGCTGGCCATGAGTTATTATTACGCCTACGGCTGTAGACCGACTTAAGATGTAACCTTTCCGCATTTGCCGTGGAATTTGGGAAAACTACAGAAAACCAATCTCAGAAAGGAAGCACCGGGGTTCGAACCCGGTACTGCCGGACTACGAGGCAAGTGTGCAAACCACTAGGCCACGAGTCCGACAATAGTATATAATCAAAATAAAAAGTTAATTTTCTATGACTTTTTTATTAGGGTACATCTGTACCCCAGGATAGTAAAATAGAATATTTTTGATGGGTAGTGTTCCACGGTTTTTTTTTTAATGTGTGGTGAGTGCTTAGTTGCAGTGACTCCGTAAGCTGTATCGCTTGTCTGGCTATCAAGACAACTCTCGCGGTGTAGTTTTGTGTGTGTAAATTGTGTTCAATTGGCTTTGTGACAGCATCATATCGCCTTTTATGGCGCTGTTAATCACTTTGCGATCCGGGATTAAACTCTCTGAAAAAATGTCACCGTCCCTCCAGAGAATTGAACCCGGGCCCCCGTCCTCCCACAACGATAGTCAGCCGCCTAACCACTGCGGCCATCGACCCGTTTAATAGCAATATTTAGACGATTTAAAATATAATTACTTATTAATATCAACTTTTTGAAAGAAAAATTGGTATATGACACGCATATAGATATTGCTCTATGATTGTAGTTAATCCCCCTATTCTTCGTAAAACATGTGCATCTATAAATACATCTTTTGCAGTATTAATCGTAAGGCAAATACCACTCGTATTAGCGCAGTATTTCGTAATGCGAACGCTGCTTTCGCGTAGAAGTCACCTCATAAACTCTTAATTATGATACACCAGAGTATTTCAACAGTGAAACGATACACTTACGTAAACCTTATGTGTGTTAAATTTTGCGTAATACCCACGAGGCAATGCAGGGGTGTATGCCAAACAACAGCAACAGATTCTAATTGCTTTGAACTTTATACACACGTTTATACTATAATAACGTTGAAACAATAATTAGTTTGCACAACTGACTTGCGCTGCACGAATGTATTGGAAATAACCCTTCCTTCCCTTATTTTACTACAAGTTATAGTTTCGGTCAATGGTATTGTGAGACAGGAGACCACACGTGCTTTAAAATTAGATGAATATTGGTAATATTATAGTGGTCTTATTATATGGAAGAAGTTGAATTATTGGCGATGAGCGATTTCCATTGTTGTCTTACTTGTTCTGATCTTTCCTTAAATTTTTGTATTTCTCTGGTTATCTTGAAGAATAACATAAAGTTCCTCTAAACGTATGAAAGTTTGTATATATAGTTTAGGACATTCGAAACCAGTTTCGTTTAAAATCTCTAGGATGAAAGGAAGAAGGAGCCTTAACGACTGTATTAAACATTTAGATTTATTTATAAAATAAAGCGTAACATTTTGATACCTCCAATGTCCGAATAAATACAACCAATTTTCATTTGACTTTGGGCATTAGCCCCATTGTAACTACTTCAGTGTATAAATTCCTAATTGCATAGTTTGGTTTTGCTTCATCTTGGATCGTTATGCTAAAGTCTATCAGTTTGATATCAGTTCTTTCCTTTTGTGCTCGGGGACCCAAAATAAACATTTTGGCCCTATTCACAACCAGTACAGAAATACAGGGGTAAGTATTTTATGTACCGTAAATGTAATAAGGATTGAGAATAGATTATAGACCATCTCTGTATGTATTATGGTGTCATCACCACTTTTATTGACTAGGACTCTAATTGCTGTCAGGTAAAATATTACTGTACATGCAAATATAAACTTTCTTGAATCAAGATAGCCTAAAAAAGTTATCATTCGTATTTTTTGTCAATTCATTGTGGCTTTAAACTGATTTTATTATGCCTCCCACATTCTCTCATCGTGCCTATGAATTTTGCAACGGAAGCGCAAATCTTGCGGTCGCCGAGCACCAACGTCGATTTCCGAATCGGAAAGTAACAGATAGAAGGGTTATCCACCAAGTTTTTACCACTGCTGGGGAATCGGATATGTTTCCTAGTGCAAGAATTGTATCTGAATGGGAATCTGGACTTGGTGTTGAACAAGAGGAGGCTTAATGCCATCGAAAATGATCCAAGAGAGAGGAATCTTCACACGAACTGTTTACATTCATTTCGTTTACAAGGAGTTCAACTTTTGCAAGATGGTGATTTGCGTTATGGATACAATTCTGCAAGTGGATAAATGAAAATCGAAGACTGTATAAGCATGTTCCAATCACCGACGGAGCGCAGTTCATCCGTGATCCTTTTATATTGTACCTTAAAGGGTAATTTTGATTGCTTGTTCCAGTAAACTTTTGTCGATCAACCTGAAAGTCAGTAATTCAGAAGCGTTTTCTTGCCAGATTGACTCATACTGATTGAAAAGTCGATAAATTGATAACACTCCTCTGTCACCTTCATTAGTATCACAAGGGTGAAGAAAGATTTCTTCGCAGAAATTTGGTTGCTAGCAATATATTAGGATCGACACCTTAGAGGGTAGCAACGTTGACTTGACCAGAGTTTCCTGAGGGATGTTACCCTTTAACTGCTTCTTATTTTAGGCTCTCCAACCTCCATCATTCCCTCACTATACCGCACCATCCCCCCATCCCTCTCAAATGAGACTAAAATTACTCGATGGGCCTCGCCTAAGGAACATTTGGAGGGTTATCTGTATTCGGAATAAAATTAATGCCGTTTGTGGCTAACCATTCTCTTGTTCTTCTAGCGTAATATCACGACCCTAAGTTAGTCCAGAACATTATTTGGTCGTTCAAATGAGGTGAATTTATAAAATTTCAAAGATTTGTGAGGCATTTTCGTATGTAAATGTCTGCATTGTTAATGACTTCATCTCGAACAAGTCCAACATGCGGCTGTGAAACACAAGCCTCTGATATGGCATAACGATGAGTTTATAACGAAAATGAATAGCACCTTACAGAGCCTAAATCAGAATAACTCCACTTGCTACTGTTACACTAGCAATATTCATTACACACTAGACAATAACAGTCATCGTGATTTTTGGAATCCTTCCAAACTATTGGTATGCCGACCTTCAGCTTTTACGTTTTCCTGGTGGTCCATTATCGTAAATGCTTTTTCCTAGATTTACAGACCCTATGCAGTGAACGGTTTTTATCCTGTTCATAGCCTAACACCAAAGTATTCAATATGAGTTATTTTTATAAAGTCACCAATATTTTATTCCACCGTTCTTCTTTGTTCTATTCGAGGGCGTATTTTTATGTTATCTACCTAGCCATGAAAAAAGTACATAAGAGAACAAATTTTTTTTTTCTACATAACTCTCTTGAACACTAATACACTTACACCATCTTTTTTTCCAATTGCCCCATACGCTCAAAAAAAATTACGTCGGTAACCCCGAAAAATATTTTTCAGCTTCTTTAAGTTGTTCATCAGACGCAAAATGCTTTCCTCTCAGATGCTTTTTTAAATTTTTGAATAAGGTGAAGTCTGACGGAGCTTGGTCGGGGCTATAAGGTGTATGCCTTATTTCTATAAACCCACAGAACTTTGTTCGCCTTATGAACCCGGCAATTGTCATGCAGCAACAAGAGTTTTTGTGGATAAGAATGCGAGCGTTTTTCCTCTAGAGCAGTTTTTAAATTATTAATTGTGTTTGCGTAGGCCTCTGCATTTATGGTAGATCCTCTTGGCATATATTCAATAACCCAGACACCTTCAACATCCCAGAAAACAGTTGCCATCCGTTTTTTTTTCCAGAAAATTGTGTCTTGGCCTTTTTTTGGTGGTGGAGAGCCCTTATAAACTCACTGCATGCATTCTTGTTTAGTAGGAGGATCCCTATGATGTACCCAAGTCTCATCCCCGGTGATAATTCGAGATAAAAATGATTTGTTCCCTCTCCAACTCGGCCAAATTTTCTTGAGAAACTTCTTTTCTGTACATTTTTTGTTTAGATATAAGCAATCTGGGTATCCACCGTGCAGACACCTTCTTCATACCCAAATCGTCAAGCAAAATTATGAGGACACTCTCTTTGGATATACAAACTTCATTGACAATGATAGAAATCTTTACACGCCAATCTTTCAGTAGCAAATTTTCGACTTTTCGCACAATGTTTTCAGTTCAAGCTTCAACAGATCATCCGGACTTTGGGTCATTGATTAACTCTCCGCCCCATCGAAAGAGTTTAGACCAGTATTTTACTTGAAAATACACAGCAACCATTCTTCCATGAATTGCTTTTGGACCATTCCTTTCTTTTGTCAGGAACTTTATTACGCTGCGATGTTCAACCTCATTTTATCGAGAAGTAGCCCCTCTCAAATCTCTGTAAACAGCACAAACTAAACACAACTTAGCACATGTACTTCTAACAGTGACAGCAATTTGTCAATAATTTGTTTGACATCATCACTCTTTTGTATTATAGATAGTGTGGGATCACCGAAAGCGACTACCAGCCCTCGGTGGAGAACGGGTCGGCGGCAGTTGTGAAGACGCACGACGGCCGAAGGGACGTTGTATTATATTGTACTATTTTGACTTGTAATTTTGTTGATTAAGTGAAATGTCAAATGACATAACA
Organism: Holotrichia oblita; assembly: GCA_023690525.1. NCBI lineage: Eukaryota > Metazoa > Arthropoda > Insecta > Coleoptera > Scarabaeidae > Holotrichia > Holotrichia oblita. Next base: position 148,773,656 of record CM043017.1, on the reverse strand, counting down.
TAGAGACATGTCATTCGATATTTTAACTGTCATATAAAAAAGTTGTCATAATAAACGTATACTTCTCGAAGTGTCATAAAACGTATCCCACAAAATTGGGGGCTCAACCGGGATATGTGCATTTTCGGGAAGGAAAAGACGAAAGGTGTTTTAAGACGTGAAAGTAAAATGTTAATGTGAAAGACGCGGTAAAAGAAGTACGAAGACGACGAAGAAAAAGACGAGTGTAATATCGAAGTGTAAAGACCAAAAATATTAAAAGGTAAATAAAATAATAAAGACGTGATAGAATAAATCTAATTACATTTTAAACGAGCGAAAAGAAGGAACTTTTAAGTGAATGTAATAGGACAGTAAGACGAACATATCCATTGAGACGATCGGGCAACAATGACAACATTAGGACAAATATCTCGAGTGGCCGCGAATATTAAAGCTGCACCAACAGCTGTCATTAAAGCGATGCACAAACTAATTTTTGAATACGAGGGTGATCGGAGTAATCGAAAACGACTGCGCGCGTTCGAAGGATTTACGTTTGCGGTAGATTCAGGAGAATACAATAAGAAAACTAAATACGCTAAAGATTCATTAAGTGAACGTGATTTAACATCTATTGCGAATATTTTATGCGTAGATTATAATCAAGCGAATAAAGACACTTTAATAGCAAAAATTTGTAGTGTTTTGATGAACTTGGCACAACTGGAGAACTCTATAAAGAATTCGGAAGATGAAGAAACGGATGATGACGTGGTAGAAGAGGAAACTACTCAAAAAGTACAGCGTGCTCCAAGTCCAACAGCATCAATCAGCGCTACTACAGTACCAACGTTTGGTATCAGCTTTCGAGACGTTGAAGGATCGATAACTCCATTTGACGGCAGCAAACATCACTCAATTAAGAAATGGGTAGAGGATTTTGATGACCTATCTTGCTTACTTGGGTGGGGTGAGTTGCACACATACATTTTCGCAAAGAAATCCCTACGTGGGCTAGCTAGATTATTTGTTGATGGAGAAAAAAACATCAAATCATGGCCATCCTTAAAAGCAGCTCTTATTAAGGAATTTTCTAAGAAGCTAAATAGTGCTGAGCTACACAAATTGTTATCGGATAGGAAAATGAAAGTGAACGAAACTATTCAGGAATATTTTCTCGTAATGAAAGAACTAGCTACCCACGGGCACATTGAAACAGAGGCATTAATTAGTTATGTAATTGATGGGATTAAAGGCGACCAGCATAATAAAATAGTATTATATGGAGCTACTAGTCTAGAAGAATTCAAAACTAAACTGGATGTCTATATTCGAATGACAACAAAATCTCAAAACAATAACGTAAGAACGCATAATGATCATTCAAAAGGCCCGCAATCTCATACTACTAAAGAAAGCAGGTGTTTTAATTGCGGTCAAATTGGCCATAAGTCAGCTACATGTCAGTCAAAGCATTTGGGTGTCAAATGTTTTAAATGTAATGGTTTTGGACACAAGGGCTTCGAATGTAGATCTAAACGAAGTTCAGCATCTGAGACATCTACTCATTCAAATGAACAAGCAGCATCACCCACGGTGAACAAAATTTATGCAGCAGATTGTAAGAAGATGACGAAAGTAGTAACAATAGAAGATGTAGAATTTACAGCCTTAATTGACACGGGGAGCCAAGTTAATGTTATTAATCAACATATATATAACCAGCTGCATAACCCCAAGTTGATACCTAACTCCATCGTATTAACAGGTTTTGGAAAGAGTACGGTTAAGACAGTCGCATGCATAGAATCCCAAATTATCATTGATGGGAGTACATTTCTTACCAATTTTTATATAGTACCAAATGATGTTTTATCTACACAGGGTATAATTGGATTAGAATTATTAAAACAAGCTGAACTAAGTGTTGACAATAATGGCGTCCAAATAAGTAGATTACCAGAAGATGTACCAGTGATGAGCATTGAACCTCAAATCGAGTACGAACCAGATGTAGGTGCACAAGTAGACTGCCAAATACGAAAGCAAGTTGAACAAGTAATGTGCAGTTATCGACCCGAGAAGGCCAACAGTGCAAATGTGGATTTGAAAATAACATTAGCGAGAGAGGGCGAACCTATTTTTCACAGTCCACGTCGTTTGCCATTCGCCGAGAGAGAAATTGTTGATGTACAAATTGATGAATGGTTACGACAGGGGATAATAGAACCCTGTAGTTCTGAGTTTGCAAGTCAGGTCGTCCTAGTAAAGAAAAAAGGAGGGTCACATAGATTATGTATAGACTACAGAAAGATTAATAAACTGATCATCAAAGATAGATACCCTCTCCCCTTAATAGAGGATCAGTTAGATAAGTTGCAGACTGCCAAAGTGTTCTCAACAATCGATCTGAAAAATGGATTTTTCCATGTTAAGGTAGCAGAAGAGAGTCGCAAGTATACATCCTTTGTTACGCATAATGGACAGTATCAGTTTTTACGAGCTCCTTTTGGACTATGTAATTCACCAGCAGTTTTTCAGCGATATATAAATTGCGTCTTCAGACAACTTATTACAGAAGGCATCGTGTTACCATATCTCGACGATTTAATCATACCATCTCGTGACGAGGAAGAAGGCCTTAGTCGATTGAAAATGGTGCTCCAGACAGCAAAAGAGTACGGATTAGAAATAAATAAAAAGAAATGCCATTTATTGATGAAGAAGATAGAGTTTTTAGGCCATGTTATCGAAGAGGGTAAGTTATACCCATCCCCAGACAAAACGCGAGCAGTAATGAAGTTTCCCCAACCTAAATGCGCTAAACAACTCCAAAGTTTTCTTGGTCTAACTGGATATTTTCGCAAATTTATAATGAGTTATTCAGTTATCGCTAAGCCATTAAGCGACATGCTGAAAAAGGACAGACCATTTGAGTTTGGAGAGAAACAGATAGAGGCATTTAATAAATTGAAACATCTATTGTCAGTAAAACCAGTTTTAAATATTTATCAGAGGGACGCAGAAACGGAACTTCATACTGATGCAGCTAAAGACGGATATGGCGCTATCTTGTTGCAGCGTTCTGCTGCTGATAATCATTTACATCCAGTCTACTATATGAGTAGGAAAACCACCGAAGCAGAAAAGAAGTACACGAGTTATGAGCTGGAAGTGCTTGCGATTATTGAAGCACTCAAAAAATTCCGTGTGTACCTCTTAGGCACTAAATTCAAGATTATTACAGATTGCTCTGCATTCCAGAAGACAATGGAGAAGAAGGACTTAGCAACTCGAGTCGCACGATGGGCCCTATTACTAGAAGAATTTGAGTACAGTATTGAACACCGAAAAGGTAACAGAATGCAACACGTCGATGCCTTAAGCCGATACCCTATCATGACCATAATGGCCACAGATGGTCTCCGCAGTAAAATAATGAAAGCACAAGGAGCGGACGAAGAGATTCTAGCGATTAAAGAGATTTTAAAAGAGAAACCTTACGAGGACTATCTAATCAAGGCCGACATCTTATACAAATTCAGAGACGGTGCCGAAGTTGTCGTAGTTCCCAAAGCGATGCAGAATAGTATCATCAAATCCGTTCATGAAGAAGGGCATTACGCAGTAAGGTGTACGGAGGAAAAGATAAAGCAGGACTTTTACATGCCTAAATTAAGGGAGAAGATTGAGAAAGTTATAGCAAACTGCGTGAAGTGTATCTTATACAATCGGAAACGTGGAAAGCAAGAAGGATACCTAAATCCCGTACGTAAAGAAGCCATACCACTCCATACCTATCACATTGATCATCTCGGTCCTTTAGAATCCACCCACAAGAACTACAAACACATCCTAGTAGTAGTTGATTCCTTTACCAAATTTGTTTGGCTATACCCCACAAAATCCACAACGACGAAAGAGGTTATATCAAGACTAGATATCCAAAAAACAACGTTTGGTAATCCATCTATTATCATATCCGATCGTGGAGCGGCTTTCACAAGTCAAGAATTCGAGGATTACTGTAAAGAGGAGAATATTAGCCACATTCAAATCACAACTGGTTTACCGAGATCCAATGGGCAAGTTGAACGAATGAACTCTTCGATCATATCTGTGATATCGAAATTATCTGCAGATGATCCATCCAAGTGGTATAAACATGTGTCACAAGTACAACAAACCATGAATGCCACATATCATCGAAGTATCAACACAACTCCGTTCGAATTATTAGTTGGTTCAAAGATGAGAAGCAAAGCGGATTTACGAATGTGCGAACTGCTAGAGGAAGAAGCAAGACGACAGTTTAATGACGATAGAGAAGATCTGCGAAAAGAAGCGAAGACACAAATCGCCAAAGTACAGGAAGAGAATAAAAGGACATACAACTTACGACGCAGAGAACCGAACAAGTACCATATCAACGATCTGGTGGCTATCAAACGAACACAATTCGGGCCAGGATTGAAGTTGAAGGCGAAGTACCTGGGTCCTTATCGCATTGTGCGTGCGAAATATAATAATTCGTACGACGTGAGAAAAGAAGGGTTTCACGAAGGTCCCAGCATCACTTCAACCTGCGCGGAATATATTAAGCCGTGGTGCACATATGAAGATGATGCATCATCCGGGGCAGATGATGAACAGGACGGCCGAACTGTGGGATCACCGAAAGCGACTACCAGCCCTCGGTGGAGAACGGGTCGGCGGCAGTTGTGAAGACGCACGACGGCCGAAGGGACGTTGTATTATATTGTACTATTTTGACTTGTAATTTTGTTGATTAAGTGAAATGTCAAATGACATAACATAGAGACATGTCATTCGATATTTTAACTGTCATATAAAAAAGTTGTCATAATAAACGTATACTTCTCGAAGTGTCATAAAACGTATCCCACAATAGGTAGATAACATAAAAATACGCCCTCGTACATCTACATCAAAAAAAGTGAAAAACACTTTTTTGTTTCCTCAAACATTTGATTTTTGCCTATAGATCTACGAAGTTGCTCATTTTCCTTTGTCAATGTTTCATCCTCGTTTTACAGCCTTCCCAATTTTTCATTAAACTCCTTCCCATCAGTTTTTATTAATGAATAATCGTTTGTTTGAAGCATATTTTTTAAATATTTTTCTTAATATAGCCAAAAATTTACGGTTTCGTAAATAGTTTCTATATATATCTTCTTCTATATATAACAATGATATGTAAAATGTATTAATACTCATATTTTCACAAAAAGCATACCCCGAGTAGATTTTACTTGTAAACATCCTTTGTAAGGCTCATATGTGTCTATCCCGCATCAAATGCCACTGATTATGTCAGCGATAACACGCGTTTAAATTATGTAACATTACGTGTGAAGAGAAGGCTGGGGAGAACCAGTGACGTCAATGGACGGGACGTTTAAAATTTGCATAACTGAAAACTCCACGCGTTCCTGTGTAGCTAACACCAAGGGGGTGGTTCGCAGAGTTATCCTTTCTTTTTATGTGTTTCACTACATAGCTGATGTTGCCTACCATCGTTACATTGCCTGTACGGTTGTACTCTACCTGCAACAAGAAACGGGGATGTATCAATATTTAATTGGAAGCGTACAACGCACGTGTCAGATATGGTCGCGGCTGGGTAATAAATTTTCCGGAGTTTATGTATTGGGAGATAGTAGAGGGCGCACCTTTAGATAAGCTCGTCTCTATGTGTGACATACAAAGTCCACTTCAAGTAGGTACCAAAAATAGATACTATCAATTCTTTATTCATAAATCTTAACTTTAATCCTAACCGAATACCTTTTTTCTCTCAGATGCCTATTGGATTTTTGTAGGTATTTACATTGAGTATATACATACATAATTTGCGTGGAGACATTGTGTAGTCAATTTGTATCCATCACTTCACACTCTGTTCTAAAATTACATTTAACCGAATACGGTCGAGACAGTATCCGGTTTCGCGACGAATTAAGTAGCTACGTCATTGTCAGCTGATGTAAATTCTACCTAGCTAATTCGGCTTTAGCATAAAGGAAGAGGAGATTTCTATGTCAAACCTGTGACGGTGTAATGCGATGATGTTTTCTGATTCCCTTGCGTTGTGCCCGTATCTTGAAGGTTTCAACTAACCGCTGAAACGTTAGAAGGAATTGTTTCCGAATAATGGATGCCATTATGTTATTCAAACTATGAATTAAGCTTCCCTTTTAAGCTTAGTGTATTTTAAATATTTACTTACATTTTCTTTTATAGTCCTAAATTAAGCAAGCAAGTTAGTACATATTTGAAGATAAATCGAAAAATAGCAGTTGTTTCTATACCTACGCAGGTCTACGGCAGTACTAGCGCAAAATGAAAGGAAAAATAAAATTTTATAGATTCGTGATATCTCTACGGTCTTGTGTAATTTTAACCAAATTCTCAGAATTCTTCATAAGTCTGGAAATTAATTGGCACTACAAAATTTAGGATACTCACAATAGATCTTAAAGGTCGCTGTGAAGAAAAGCAGCATTGCCTACACAACCCCATCTAATCTAATGATATGATAGCACTACTTAAATAGATGTGGAAATCGCAGGGCAAATTTACAATTTAGCCGACCTTGAATTTCTGAAATTTAGACCAGTTAGTATGTGCCATTTACTGCCGTTTTGTCTCGTTCTACATTCTTCAAATAGATACAGACATTATTCGTTCAATAAATAAGAAGGTACTTTATATTTCTAGAAAACCCATCATTTTTAATAATATTAAGAGTAGGTATTAATGTATATTAAGATTTTTCCGATTAGAAAACAACACCGCAGCAGTCTTGTCCATGTTGATGTGCAGTCTATTATCTTGCGTCCACTGAAATAATTATTGAGCAATGCGTTAGCTTTTTTGCCAATACTTAGTGTATTGTCATCTTTCGTCATCAAAATATTAGTGTCATACGCGTAATTAACTATCAATAACTTTTTTTTCTTTGAATAGTCCGCCAATTTACACTAAAAATAGCAACCGTGATAAAACAAAGCCCTCAATACCAACCATCCCTACCCCAGTTGTGCAGAACCATTCACTTCAACAAATTGTGATATGCCGCTGATGTAGGACCGAAACCAACCCAGAGAATTGCCTTGAATGCCAATTTATGAACATGCCAACTGAAACAATTTTTCTATCAAGCGACGATGTAACATGATGAATAAAGACATCAAGAGCAGTGTCAACAATTGTTTATTAAAAATGAATGCTTATTGCCTGCTAATATACCATTCCTATTAACTGAGGATGAAGTACACACTCCTTCTTTCGCAAAATCGAGTAAACTGTCGAACAAGTTTATAGGATAATGGAAAATTTGATTTTTCATAAGAAAAAAAATTTTCGAAGACAATTTTAAGCTATTTATTTAGTTATTAAATGAAAAAATGAAAATTATATGATAGTAAGAAAAATATCTTAATTTCAAATTATTTAAAAAAAGGAAAATAAACACAAATTTCTTCTTAATTTTCCTTGTAGCAATAACTAGTACATATGTACTCCGTGGGCTTCAATGACAGTTTGGCAACGTCTTTGCATGCTGGTTATGGGATTATTAAAGTTTTCTTGCGGAATCTGTTGCCAGAGATGTGGAAGCAAATTTCTCAATTGTTCCATTGTTTGTGGTTGGGGCTGTAGCAGGTATAGCTAAATGGCGAATTCCATTGGTTTCAATTGCATCCATAACTGCCGTGGTTCGGTGTGGAGGAGTATTATTGTCAAAAAAAAGGAAACCAGGACCTACAGCAACATGAAACTATGGCGCGATGTTGTTGATCACCTGAAGTATACTTCTGAATTAATGTTTCCTGGACCTAACCAGCAAGTCGGTATGGCCATCATAATAAATGCCTCCCCATACACAAATAGTGCCTACTCTAATAGGGTGAACTTCTTATACTGATTGCCGGTGTCTTGACACCAAAGCTTGTATCCAGGCACACGTTCGACGACTATCCGAAAAACGACCATATCTGGATTCATCAGTAAACAGTACCAAGTACCACTCTTCTGTCCAATTGACACACACTTTTACCCATTCTGATCTGTGTCGCATATGTTCGCGAGTCAATAGTACACCTTTAAAACGTCGTCTAGAACGTAAATTTACATCCCATATACGTCTTCTGACAGTTTCAGCTGATATTATGTATATATATATATATATGCTTCTGCCTCAACAACATCAAGGCATGCAGAAATGGTGACATATCGATCTTCAGCAGGAGTAGTTATTGATGGGCGCTCAATTCTAGATCTTTCTTCAACAGATCCAGTTTCTTGAAAACGGTTAAAAAGTCTATAATTGACACTTTGGCTAACTTGAAAAAGTTGCTACTATCACTTTGTCGTTGACCACCCTGTAGCAAACCAATTCCTCTATTTGCTTCGTCAGATGTTAATTAACGTCTAGGCATTTGGGAATTAGCAACGCACAAAATTTTGATACCGAATTTACACAATAAGTCAACAAATTGACTAGTAAACCAAACAACCAATTGATTCGTTAGAACGGGTTTGAACGAGAACTTTCCTCAGGTCACTACTTGCAATATAATGGTACATTTATCCATATCGCATAGGTGTGATAACTACCAACTTTAATAAAGTAAACCATGACAAACATTTGAAAATTAAAAAATTAAACAGATTTTGAGATATATCCTTAACTTATGCGGGGCAGTTTATTAACATTGACATTTTCACGGTTAGTCTAATGATGTTTTTCATTTATACACACTCATTCTCTAACTTAATTTATAGCTTCAGAACCAAACGGGTAACCGAATAAGTTGCCCTATTGCGCTTCGAAACACAAGCTGTTTAAAAGTTTATACTACAAATATTTGTTTGCAATATGAAATAGTCAAACAATTATTCCTTAAAATTGTAACTACTAACTGCCAAACTTCTAATATATTAAACTTAAAATTAAAGTTTAAATTTGAATTTACAATGTTTGACGTAAAATAAGTTGTAATATATTTTAAACTCATTACTTCTTTCCATTTTTACAAAGTCAGTAGAAACATTTTTGAGAATATTAATGTAACATTTATGTTGGGAAAGCATTTTATCACACCGATCTTATGATAGATTTGCACCGTCTTCCGTATGTACTCTGTGACGTCGGCAATATTAATTTAGAAGTTTTGATCAGAAAGGATTAGCAAGTTGCGCTAACGTCAGTCAGTCATCGTACACAATGTTTGTAACAAACAATTATCGAGTTTGAAATGAACTAAACAGCTAGGAATTTTGAAAGATTTGAAGAGATTTATGCCTTCCTTTCCAACAAAATTGGAAATCAAATCATAAAATGAAACTATAAAATGTATTTTTAAATTAGAACGCCATAAGTAAGCATATTTTTATTGACATTACTTCAAAATTAAAATTGCAGTTGTAACAAAATATATATTTTTTATATAGAAAAGGAGTATAAATCGTCGTTTTAAAAGAATTCAATGACAAATTTAACAAATAATATGTAACAAAGTTGCATCTATTACTAAGCTGTGCCTATTCTTTAAAATTATTATATATGTTCAAATATTTTTGGGAATAACAATTCCTTCCCAATCTACAATTTTATATTTTTACGATCTCTGTTTTACAGATATTACGAAAACGAGACTGGCGACAAACATAGGATGCCATCCTTTTGATATATGGTATGATGTCTATATAACGTATGTACGAGTACATACGTCTTTTTCAAATTAAATGCGCATTTTTCCGCACGGAATGTGTAATTAGTAAATAAATGCGTTGCTTTAAAGCAAATTTTTCTAAAAAAGAATACTGCTTTGATGAACTTCTTTAGAGTAATTAAATTCGCTTTAAAGAAGATCCTTTCGTTACTAAATACTCATTCTCCGCCAAAAATATCAACAGTAAATACAACCTCAAATCTAAAATCAAATAATTTTAGAGTCAGTTCCACAAGAACAGTTCATGTGGCGTTCTTTTTTTTCAGTCATTACACACATCACTTAAAAAGTGAGTTTCATCATTAAAGTTAAAGTTAATGGGGTCGTTAATTGGATTTTCCATTTCTGCTCATCACGATACCATGATGTTCATGGTATAATTAATGCAATTGTGTATTGATGGTGTTGATTTGATCGTTTTTAGCTTCTAATATTTCTATTAATACAAATGAAGTGTCATATATGATGGATACAAACTAAAAGTGTTGCCTAAATATTTCTGGTTCTGCGTCAAGTATAAAAGAAGCTCCAAGGGTTTTGGAGAGAACAACTTATTTATTTGATTGTCAATCTCTCTTTTCTACTATATTAACAATTAAACTTTTATTACCGACTTCAAATTTCCCCTCAATAAAAATCTTACACTTGAATGTAACATTGTCCAACCAAATCAACTCTTACACGTTATTTATTGTTTTGATAGTGGTTTCGTGAGGATTCTGCATTACTATACACATGGATGAAGCAGGAACTCACCAATGGCTTTCTGCGTAGAATCTTAGAGTATAGAGAAGATCGTTGTTGTATTCTCGATTAGTTCACAGCAATTAAAATAAAAATCGCAGTTTTTTTGTTTTACTTCTTACAAACTTTTATAGATAAACAGTTGTAACGTTTATCAATACAATTTTAAAGCCATATATCTCTAATTTAGAAGGAAACAGACCCTAACTTGTAATAATATGGTATAGGCGGGCTAAACTAAAAATATAGATATTCCAAGAGTTCTTACAACAATAATTAAAGGATAGGTGGTAAAGGATAGTACTGGCTGTACAACATTAGGTTTCAATAGACACACTATTGGGGAAGCAGCCAAATGAAACTAACAATTCTTTATTACTGTCTAAGCTTTCGTAAAATGTATTTATTTCATCAGAGACAAAAGCTAGAAGACACAATACAAAATAAAATACAAAATTATGTATACGTATTAATGATTCAACTACTTATGTATATACATCGGAAAATAGAAGACAAGCCATCCGTGTAAATCGATGGTTATCCTCACAGCAGAAAGGTTAACGCTCAAATTTGCATGAAGACACAGTTAATAAGATAACTAGGAAGTAATTTATAAAATAACTTTAGGATTATCACAACAAATTATTTTTGTTTTAATAACTTTAAAAAGACATCCAATCCGTCTTGAATGCGTTTACGCGCTTAAATTCAACGAAAATAAGCTGACTGTCACAGAGTAAGTACTACCAACATCAAATTCCCCAAATTAGAAACTCTATAAAGTAAGATCAATATATACACTGATGTGTAAAAGTAAACGTTATGTATTGAGATTATTGAGGATTTGGTTGGGATTGTTGTCTAAATGTAAGATGTTAGAATAGATATTAGTTAAATTGCCCAAATCAATCCTGAAATTAATATGATCTTTCTGTTTGTTTATATGGTACATTTCTAAACATAAAGATTTGGACCAATTGAGTTTGTGGGCTAATATGTTCACCTCATCAAAATCAAAAATGTAATTTAGTCAATGACAGTGGTCGGCTAAAGTTGTTTTGTTGGTTTTATATACCTACACAGTCTAATCTGTGTTGTTTGAGCCTATTAGCCAGTTACTGTGAAGTTTGGCCAATATACACTCCGTTACAGTTAGTACATGACATAGGGTAGAAAATTTTTCTCTGCAAAACAGGTTGTTTGCCTTAACTATGTTATACGGAGCAAGTTTTATGGGAAAATCAGCAAACAGTTTAGAACTTCTGTCAGAAAAACCTTCTGCTATTAATGAAAATTTGCAATAAGCGATTGAAGTGTTAGTGTCCCTATCGGAATCAACAAGCGATGATGTCAAATTTTGCCGAAGAGTTGCCCCTCTCTACTCTGAATTATTAATGTCCATCCCTATGACCAGGGAGTTGTATAGAACTTTCCTCAGCAGTCTATTTGGATAACCGTTAATAAAAATGTCATACAATTTGTTGATGTTTTTGTCCAGGTAGGTATTTTTCATATTTTTTACCATGGGAATCTTCATACTGAAGGAATGGTTCGAGTAAAAGTTCATATATCTTCCGAAGAAAGGCGGTTTAGTGTGCCAATCAATGTTGATAAGTTGATTGGGGTTTCTTATTATTAATTTTACTTAAGCTTAGACAGCAATAAGGAATTACTAGATTCATTTGGCTATGCTTCCCCAATATTGTGTTTATTGAAACCTAACAATAATTAACTTCAGCTTCATTTCTTCTTAAAATCTAAACAAAACATCAGATTTGAAAAGGACTCTAAAAATACCATGCATATTTGAAAAACTACTATAAAGAAATAATATGTATTTAAACTATACAGATTTTTTTATTATAATGTCTTTTCTGGAGACAACGTTACATATTTACGACAAACACTAGATTTCCTTTTGCAATTACAGGTTCACAGAGATGGTGGCATAGCCTAATTAGACCATCGCACGATATCATTAATCACTTAATTAACACTTTTTCACTGATATCTACATGTGGTAGCAAAATGAACGCCAACCACCGTCGAAACCTATTTTAATTTCAATTCAATATACTAACGCCGCCTACAACTATTCGAATACAGAACAACCGACAAAAATTCGTTTTTGTGTTTGACTCACAAATGCCCAATGTTAAATCTGAATGCATGTCTAAAGAAATTGAACAGAAAAGCAATCCGAAGTACTCCAACATTTATTTCAATTATAGCTATGACTAAGTAATGTCTTTTTAGTATGTAATATAATATTGTAGATAATTATAATCTTTTGTCAAATGTATCGCAAAAGTATTACAAGATTAATTAATATAAATCAAACATTAAAGAATCGCCATCTGTGTCTCGAGTACCGACTAACTAAAGACATTTATAGACGTCCTCTTAATCACATTATGTTTCTCAATTTTTTCTAAAAATTAAATCGTTTCATAATGTACTTTTATCTTAAACTTTACGCCAATTATTATGGCAAAATGACTATTGATAGGGTACCTACTATTCAAGTCTTTTTTGAACAATATCTTCTATATTTAATTGCAGACGTATGTTACAAAACAAATCGTTTGCCTTTTGAAAATAACTTATGCAAATGTTATAGTATCATTATGTCGTTGCGATTTAAGTTTCTGTTTATCTCTAAGAACAAAAATGTTGATTGTTGGTTCGAGTACTAACTGTAAATAAACCAAATAAATTATATTTCTTCGTTATAGGTTTCACCATCTCCAGCCGCATGTTCGGCACCATCCCCGATGCCGTCACCAACACCCAGCATACGAAGACCTAGCAGCGCCTTGCTTCACCCGGATCACGCTAGACTCTTCCGCCTTTATCAACCCTCCTCACCAGAACAGACTTCCGTGGAGGATGTTTCAGAAATCCACAACGGCCACGCATCACCGTCTTCAAGCACAACTTCGTCGTTAACGTCGATCGCAGCCGCCGTAGCTATATCTGGCTCGAGATCAAGCGATCCCTGTGATAGTAGGAGAAGATCTTCAACAATGACAGCGAGATATTCACTTTTCGACGCACTGGACTTAGAGTACGCCATCTTGAGGGCTGCAGCTAGAGGCAGCGTGGGCCCCTATTCGCTCAGTGAAAGTCTACATAAATTGACATTTACGCAGAGTTTAGCATTTCCGGCCTTAGCACGTGGTTTAGCCAATAAGAGACGTAGATCGCAGCAAAACAGTAGCAGTCGACCTCTAGACCCTTCAGAAAGTGGCCTTAACGCCTTTGCGAAAGTGGTAACCGCTTTGGTGTTGGTATTAGTGAGTGTATTAGTATTTGCGGTGGTTTACAAATTTGTGAGGACGTGAGGGTTGCTCCTGGCCCCAGTGGGGGCTAGATTTAATGGTCGATATTTAGCAGCAAAGAACTTGTCCATTAGCATGAATAGTTATAGAAATGCCGGCGATGTGACGTGAATTTTAAGAATGTATTGGGTCCATGTGGAATGGAATGCAATTCCTTATGTATTCTAAAGCTGCGCGGAATTGAACGTGTACTAGATAGAAAACAAAATAGATATATATTTCAGGTCTATAAGCTGGATAAAATGCTAAACGATTTTCTTATGAAATTGCCCCAGTTGTTACAAGTAGAAAGAGTATTTAAATACAGAATTAACGAATTTTGTAATTTTATAACGAGGGAGGTGTTAAGAAAATGTCCTAAAGCCAAATAATTAGATGGGGGCTACGCGATCAGTTTTATAGAATATAGGCAACAGTTTTTGATGAGATTCGTTTTATGGCTTACTATCTACACCTCTTCTGAAAGTACATATACCAAATATTCTAAGTAATAGCGAAAATACTTTTGTTAAAGTTGGTCTTATTACTTTTTTGACGTTTCACTTATAAAGTATATTTGAACTCTATAAAACTAGATAAAATTTCCATATTACTACTAAAAGTTTAGTGCTTTAATAACGATATTTAAACACATACATATCTTTCCAAAATAAAATTAAATAGTACTATTTTTAAAGGGCGACACTGCCAATATTTTAAACGTTGTATAATGGCATTATTATATGAATGAGTAAAATACATATTAAAGTAAATAGTTTCACCAGCTTATGTGACTTTGATTGTGATTCTATTTCATGATAGTATTAAAACAATATGTTTAAATCTTACTAATATTAACTATTACGAAAACGTATAACAAAACGATATTCCTCACATCGGATGTCATCGAACATCTTAAGAATTTATATAAAAGAATTCTTTTCGGAATCTAAATCGTAACCATCAAAATAATATGTATACAGTTAATTTTTGAAAGTTTTGTGTGTGAAATAATGAAGGAAATTATCGTTACCTAGTAATTAATGCTTTTAATCATAAGGTACTAAACTTATTGACACAATCTCAAAAATCATCAAAATCGACATAGTAAATCAGCGGGTATACTTTCATGGCAAATATATTTAAAAAAAAGTAACATCTCTTTAGTGAAGTTGTAAATGTCTAAAGTAAACACATCAATTATTGACAATACGAGCTTTAAACTTTCATATCAAGATATCTTCACATATAGCAAGATATCTTGGATATGCGACTGAAAAATCTCTCAATCAGATTGTACCCTGACAAAGAAGTCCGCAACCGAGTCAAAAGTTAATTCACTTACTCCGGAATCATCTAATCAATCCACCCTAAAGTATATCCACCTCTACCTGTCCGCTGTTTGACAGTCAGCAAGGAGATGGACTAGAGTTTCTTTCGCAATTTCTACACACAGAGTTCACTAAGCCCATGCGATGCGTAATAACCAAATCCCTGCGAGTAACCTCAGCCTGTCTCTCCTCATACTACCTTGCGAAATTTTCCTCATTTGGACGGATTCTGAGAGGTCTCCAGTGTCTCACACCAGGAAGTGCCAGTTAAAGCAATGGTTAGCAGCGAGTTTACATCTAACAAAGATTTTGATCCTGCCATAAGAACTCACACACGTCGGTTCTGGACTTATGAATAGTCGTTTGCTCACACCTCTTGCTAATTTGTCAGCTGTTTTGTTGGCTTTGATTTCAAAGTTGCTTGGCACTCATCTCAGCGTAGTGCTGCAGATCTGGAGTAGAATGAAATAGGTTGTGGCAATAAAAATATCTTCCACTGGCACAATTGCCAAATCTGGATCAAGACCAAATTAAACGTATTAAGTTTTCCATGTTTGTGCAAATACCAGTTAGCAATTTACCAACAATATATTTCACTTGCTTTCCAAAAAATTTAACTAGAACAAAGTCTAGAAACAGAACATGGAGTGACTTCTCGCTAACATCTCGTTCAAATCTTTCTCAGAATTTGAAGAAAGAACCGTTTATATTCTCTTTGATAATACTTTCGCATTTCTAGATTGGTTTCTTTGTATTTGTCTTTCTCGAACCGCTTCTTCAAATTCCCGATTGACCAGTGTATCAGTTGCAATGCGACTCTTTTCTTCTTTTCTTTCTTTTTTTTCAAATTAAGTCTTCGTCTGGCGTTGGCTCCTTTATGATGATACTTTTTAAATTTTCTATTATGATGAGTTCATTTCTAACACTATTTCCATTACAATGACTTGTTTGGATGTTGAGCATCTGCAACGTTCCTTCAGAATTTTGTTGTAATTGTGAAGCGGAAGGATTGATGAAATCATCATAACATTTCTGTTATAAAGAAACTATAAGAAAACTATAGCTTGTCGTTCATGTGAGGTGGTATCGTGAGCAGGGTAGGTTCGTTAGCAATGCTTAGAGGTTCAGGAGCTAAATGGCTATCAGTAATTTTATTCAGTTATTTAGATCACTTATTAGTTGCTATTATGCGTTTTGGTGTCGCAGATTCATCAAGACAGAACACTTTGGTCTAGTCGCCAAAACTTGAACACCTAAACATGCTTTTATTGTTGTTCGTCATAAATTGTCATAAAACGTTCCCACGTTTAAAAGTCGATTAAAAGATGCGGCTGGTGAAAGGCTTCCAGATTTCTACACGACAAAGTTATGATTTCTTTTTCGAAAAGCATGCAATCTGTCAAGTCCTGGGGGTCGATGTCTGGGATGCATTTAGGTTTTAATTGTTAGCTATTTCATAAGCCAGCTTTCAACTTTCAATTGTATAGTTTCTTACATATTGTCTGCCATTTCAGACTTAACATTTCTAAGCGTAATTAGAGTCCAATTTTTAAATCCTGTTGTGAAACATCTTATAGAAATTTGTCAAATATTTTGTGTTTCTCAAAATTATATTAGCAAACTAAGATGTCATGTCATAAGTGAAATGTCAATAATTGATATCCTTTCTTTCTGTCAAAATGTAAAACTATTCCGAATGAACAACACTGGCTTTAATATTTATCTCACCTGGTTTTTACTTTTCTAAATTATTCTTCCTATTTAAAATTAAGTCTTCCTAAAATTTCGTTTCTTTTCGATTTCTTCTTCTATATTGTTCTATATCAACAATATACCAGTTTTAATGAAGCATGAAATAATGTGATTTCTAAATTAAATACCTACCACATTATTTCTCACACTCATAATCATCAGTCTTTTATGAACTAACCTTTAAAATCGTTCATATATAAAAATAAACTAGGTACGATATTCTCTATATCGCTTTATTGTATTGATTTGAAATAACGAATAAATATATAAAATAACCTATATAATAAAATAACATACTACTATACAAACATTACACTACTGTAAAACAAGTAAAACATGATCGTTACTGTATATATAATTATTACAATGTTGTATGTATATAATATATAAAGCAAATATATTCTTGTTACTTGACAATCAAACTATTTGTAACATTGTATTATTATTATTATTGATCGAATAATTATCATGGTTAATTATACGGCACAATAGAAATTTTTTCGATCGTCGGTTTCGTAATATGTAGATAGTTAACGATGAAAAATATTTTGGTAGACTGTTTACGCATCTATAATGAAATAAAAATCTCATTAGAAATTTCTATTGAGCCTATTGCACAAAAAAATATATAATATATAATTATTACTGCTTGTATATTATCATATTCATTTATAGTATGTTGATTATATTTGACAATAAAGAAATTAAAATAATGCGTAGTGTGTTTGATTATTGTTGGACGCAATTGGATAGAAATTAGTATACATAGGCAGAGATGAATAAATATCACTACTTTATTTTAAATTGGAAATTGTGGCGCCCTCTAGCATATGCAAGCTAAACTCTTAGCAGTTAGTTTATATTACATTTATTTTTGCAGTTTCCTTTAATATTTTCAAGGTAACCAATAGCCGCTATATCCTATTGATTTTAATATAGTTAACCCTAATATTGAAGTTCTTTGCTAATATTCAATACATTGCATTCTTTGAACATCTGTAAATACAAATAGTGATATAACAGAGTATGTCTATAATGAGGTAAATAATACAGTATGTATAGAATTAATTGACGAAGACTTAGGTTGGTAGTAAGATTAACAACAGCTACCATACAAAAAAATGTTGGATTATCGATGTCCAGGTTTTATTTATTAAGTTCTTATTAGGTTGTCTAATTCAGTAAATTATGGCGTTGCATATTGTGTTGGTATTTCGAATTGCTGATATGACGAGGTGCTTGGAAAGAACATATAACAAGTATTTTGTCAGCAATTGCTGAAATATTCGAAATATGCATTCAAAAAAAACTACCATGACAACAAAAATATTTTATTTCAATATCAATCGGGGTTCAGATATGGATATAGCAAAATATCTGCTCTAACACATATCACAGATCATATACTACATACTACAACCTGATGGAAAAATGCAATTAATTACGAACTCCTAGTTCAAACTCCAACCAGCTGGTGAATTTCTACGGCTACTGCCTTAATATTGAAGTCGTTTCACTCTGATAACTCAACAAGTGCATTTGGTCGGTATCTGTTTCGCATCCTTTGACGTTCTTCATGATGTCGGTACTACAGGTCGCCATATATCCAGAGGCGGATTTACAAATGTGGCGCCGATAGGCTGAACCAAATTGCCGCCTATGGTATTGACTTGAAATTCCTCCATTACAAAACTAAAAATAGGTAATAAAATAAGTAATACGAACCAATATAGATATAAGAAATTCGGCGAATCTGAAACTTCGTTTTAATGAAAATGAAGTCGGAAAAAACTTGTCCTCGTCTTGGAAAATTTGCCGCCTATGAAAATTTGCCGCCGTAGGCTATAGCCTAGCTAGCCTATTTAGAAATCCGCCATTGCATATATCCGTAGTCCGAAAACGATTAGGTACATCTTAACTGTCAAAGCTTAATTAGAAGGGAGAACGAAATAAAAAGATTGCCATTACATATATGTAGGTCCAAACTTGGATGCTATTGCTGGAGATTTAAAATTTGCCAAAATGATGGTAATTTTGTCAAGTTCTCAATTGAAAAAAACCAGAGATGGCTTTGACGCCTTGAAAATAGGAATAGGAGGTCCACAAATATGGACCTTTCATTAAAAGAAGAAGCAGATGTAACATCAAACGTTAACTACTTTCTTCAGCTAGTCGCATGAAGGCGATGTGCATTCATGGTTGACTTATTAGTAATAATCTAATAATTACATTATTGTATTGGGCTGCGGAAAAGGGCATTTTAAAAATATATGGGGCAGATATTTGTTTGAAAACCAATAATACAGTTTACTCCTCTTTGTTTGGCTAAATTTAAGACGTAACAGTTTAATTTTTGGATTGTTTGTGCACTATTTTGAAATTAAAAGCAGTGGAAATTAATTTAGTTAGTTCTTATGCCTATTAAGTTAATTTATATTTAGGATTCTAATAAATGAGATATGTATCTTTTATTTTCTATACATATATTACACCTGTATAAGTGTTGATAACATTACATAGTTGGTATGTACCTAGAATCGCATTGTTTAGAATAACTGATTTTAAATTGGTTTTTATTGTTGTGTTATATTCATCAGTATGCCATTTTACAATTTTAATAAGCCACTATACATCATTGATAGCTATAATGGTATAGATACGTTTGATAAATAATAACTCTTGTTGATACTACAGGATGTGGTCTTATCAAATATTTAGTCATACAATGTATAGAAGCTTAGCGATTCATTCAGGAAATGAGTCAGTTTATTTATTTTCCTAGATGGATTTAGTTCACAATGTAATTTAAATGTACAAATTTGCATATAATATTGTTAAAAATACGAAGACATTTATATGTTTGTGTTTCATTCGACTGTTTTGAAATTGCCAGCATAAGATCATACGGTTACAGACTTCTAGAATGAACATCTCTTGAAATACGGTAAGTAGTACGTTCAACTATTCTAGTGTTACAGAATTACTAATTTGTTAACATTCATATTTTATTATATAAAATATGCATTAAGTACTGTTATTTGTGCTTTGATTAATATTCAAAATTCAAGTAAGTTACAATTAATGAATGAGAATAAATAATATTAAAGGATCACTAAAAATGTATCAAAAAAATCTAATGACTTAATAAAATTGGGGCGTAAATTAGATTGCTATAGATTATACAGGTAGCTAGAAACGCGATTTTTTCGTCATCTTTAAGTTTAATTTTTAAATTGGTAAATAAATTTTTATTATTACTAAGCGTAAATGTTATGTTAATGGTGTATTTTAGCTGCTTTAGATGCAACTCACACTTTCCGCTTCAATCTGCAAACAGCGTTTGAAAAGTCTATTCGATCTTGCATTTAATTGTATTAAATAAAAACCTACCTTTCTATTCAGCGATGAATCTTCAAAAGAACGAGAGAAAGAATGTAGGTATATAGTCTTACAGGACGAGTAAAATGTTACTAAATTGTTTATAAATAATCATGCAAATCTATAATTATTATCAAACTGAAAGCGATGGTACATACAATAATTGTTTAATCGAAATATTAGCGCATATTACTGTTATTTATTTATTTGCTATTGTATGTTAGTAAATACAGACATGGCCATTGTTATTTCAGATTCATATACAGGGTCTACCACGGAAGCCGTTCATTAGAAGTTTCCAGGGTTCCTTACTATTTATTTACTTGAACTTGAAGATTAACCCATAGCCTTCTTTTGTTCTAAAATATTTCCGATGTTGTG
This sequence comes from Holotrichia oblita, assembly GCA_023690525.1. Classification (NCBI taxonomy): domain Eukaryota; kingdom Metazoa; phylum Arthropoda; class Insecta; order Coleoptera; family Scarabaeidae; genus Holotrichia; species Holotrichia oblita. The sequence goes on along the minus strand of CM043017.1, from coordinate 148,753,010 downwards.
CAACTTTCGGAAGAACCGCAAATTGCTATCAACTTTCTTAATTTAAATGGAATGCCATGTATATTATTGCATTTTTGAATTGAACAATCGATTCTACGATACACTGTATTAGGTTACCCTATACCTATCTTTTTTTTTTAATTGCGTTTTGCGGTGCGTTGTTTAATAGTCTTTCTTTTGCTCTTCTTTAAATGCAAAACCTCGATATTTTACAAACAGCAAGTAAAACCATAATGGTTCATAAAATACATTGCAAACCTATCACAGGTTATACAGGGTGTTCAAAATTTTGTGGCAAAGCCGAAAAACTTCAAACACAAAAACGTCATATTTTCAAATGGATTCACATATTTAGATGAAAGATTAATAATTAAATTATATCTTGCTATCTGAACCGTGTCTTTCGAATTTAAAAATCAATTATATTAAACTGCATAGCATCAACACGATCATACTTATGAGAATAATTACTTTAATTCATTCAATTTTTTTATTATTTTTCTTATTAATACTATGTCAATGACTGATAGTTGCTTCCTAAGTGCATTTGTTCTATCTTTTGATGTCCTTAGACTTAGCCACCAACTTTATGTTTGAGTATATTGTTTTTAGTTCGTTATTATCACTTTTATATCTTTATATTTTGATTGAAATATTTTGTTTTTTGTCTGTCAATTTTCAATTCTGTTTATCTCCAACCTGCTGCACCCAGGACTACCAAAAACCGCCGTGACGTCATCCCACACTAGATTTCTAATTTTTCTTGTACTAATATACATGTATGTAATAATATCATAGAAAAGATTATTTCTCGTTTCCTCTCAAAAATAATAATAATAATAATAATAATAATTTTTATTGTCATGGTTCGTAATGAACATCGACATTGTCAAAGTTTGACATAATTATACAATACAAATACTAAATTAAATATTAAAATACACACATATTAATTATTCATATATTCATCAATACTGTAAAAAACGTGTTCATGCAGATACTTCTTCAATGCTATTTTAAACTGCATAAATGTTTGCAAGGTTTTTACTGTTATAGGCAATTTATTATATAATGTTATAGCCATATATCTGGGACTCACTTCATAAAATTTTGTATTATGAGGTGGTACACTAAGATTTTCTCTATGTCTGGTCTGCATATTATTGTAAATGTCACAATTTTTTATAAACGTCCCTTCACTACTTTTGTAGAATTTAAGTATTTCAGAAATGTAGAGAGGGCAAGGGTAGAACATTCAATTTCCTAAATAGAGCTCGACATAATGCTAGTGGTGATACACACAACATACATCTAATAATTTTCTTTTGTAATATAAATAGCTTCCTAGCGGCAGCAAGCGATCCCCAAAATATAACACCATAACGGAGACGTGACTCGATATATGCAAAGTAAAACAATCTTAATGACTGAGTACTAACAACATTGCGTAAATTGCGTATACCGTATAAAGCTGTAGATAGTTTAGCCTCCAACGCAGAGCAGTGGTCTTCAAACTTCAGATTTTTGTCCATAATTAATCCAAGAAATCTTACAGAATCATTCTCACGGACTGAATGACCCTCAAGATGGACTTGAAGATGCTCCGCTTCAAACGTTGACAATCTAAACTGTATGAGGCCAGTTTTACCTGCATTAAGTATAAGACCATTCGCATTGCACCAATTGTCCATTTCGTTAACATTTATGGACATTGATCTAGAAAGATCAGCAACGTTTGTTCTTGATACAATACACGAGGTATCATCTGCATACTGCGAAAGTGTGCAAGGTGATAAAGACAAGTGGAGATCGTTAACATATATAAAAAAAGTGTAGGTCCCAAGATTGAGCCTTGGGGAACACCACAATTCATGTCGATAATAGATGAATATATATCTTGTCTAATATTATCAACTTCCGCCGATAGAACAATTTTTGTTTTTCTACCATTCAGGTAAGAACGAAATAAGTCACTAGCTATCCCATAAATCCCTAATGCCTGCATCTTATTTATTAACACTGAATGATCAATGACGTCGAACGCTTTAGTGAGATCAAAAAATACACCCGCAACAGCACATTTCTTGTCCAAATTATTATATATCTCAGTAAGTGCGTGACAAATAGCATCGCATGTAGATTTTCCGGCGATAAATACAAACTGAGTAGGAGATATAAAATTATGTTTTACTAAATAATTAATTAGTCGGTTGTTTATTACTTTTTCCAATATTTTTGCAAATACGGAAGGCAGAGATATTGGTCTATAATTAGCTACGTCGTGCACGTCTCCTTCCACATGTAAAAATACTAAAAAATCAGCGTCAATTTTCTTGAATATGTTTTCACAAAACTCTCATCTAACTAAAATCATGTTTAACTAATTCTTGGCGATTTTGAATTTTAAAAACAAACAATGCTGTTTTTAGAATGTGTTCCATTGTTTATTTTGCTGTTAATGATTTATAGGGGTGAGCTATTGAAGAGAAAATAGAAATAGATTAATACCACTTTATTTTTATAGAGTATAAAAATTGTTATACCTCAAAACCGGTTTAGCATACTTAGGTATAGGAAATATAACAGCAACTTGTGTTTATTTGTTCTGTGTCATCGAAATAACCAATAAGAGTTGAGCTGGATATGGATCCCTGTGCGACCCTGCAAATAACACTTCTAGAAACTAATAAGTAATTGCTGGTAATATAACATTTCAAATAGTTCTGAACGAATTCATCTGACACATGTAACCTTTCACCTCTTTCATCTTTTTTGTGTGGTGATGTAATAAGTCACACGCTTTCGTTAGGTCAAAGAAAATACTCGCTGTGTGCAAAATGTCAATGTGCTTTTAATAGGTTCGTAGTATAATTGCGTGTTGTATGGATCAAACTGCTTCAAGAACTTGAGCAAATTTTCAACAGAGGGGGCACTACCAGTTGGAGCCCTATACAATGAAATTCTTATCCCACACTGTCAACATCACACTTTACTGTTGTCAGGTCAAATTTTTGGCTTTAATTAGTTTAAGAGCCAATGCTAGCATATGTATATAATACATACTATATTGGGAAAATTTAAAAATTCCATGAAATTTTTAAACGATTTATTTATTCATTGTTCTGTTCATTATCTGCATCGCTGCAAATTTTTTTCTTCCACATATCTTCAGCAATATAAACAAACTTAAGGCTAAACTTTTTTTGAATAAGTATTGTAAAAATGGTTGTATAGTTCTTACAGACTTTAACTGAGAAAGAAAAAGAATACAAAACCTCTTAAGTGTACACAAAGTAAAATTGCTAACGAATCAAAGCTTTGTATAATTAGAACTACTTCCTCGTTTTAAGTTAACTGTTGCCTTCTCTGATGAAAATCAGCAGTAATCTTTCATATTGATGGCATTCCATCTACCCTGATATCGTTTTTCCATTTCTGCAGTATCTTGATGGAATCTTTCCCCTTATTCATCACTCAGCAGGATGTGGTTGTAGTTTTTACTCTTTTGATTTCCCCGAAAATGTTTGCAAACATTTAAACTTTTAAACTTTTCGTATTTGAAAAGCATTCTAATTTGCGGGCTACACAAATATACCTTCGCGAACTTTTGCCTGCTTTTTCTAGTGCTTTCACAAACTCAAGCTTGTTACAACACTTTTTTAATTTTAAAGTTTATGTTAATCTTTGTGAAAACAGTGATAGGTATCTTACGTTAGAATACAGTTTTATATTTAAAACAATACAAAACAAAGATCTCATTTGAAGTAATGTAACGTTAAATAATCACCATTTTATCAAAACAACATAAACATTTATTGAATTCAAGTTTCAACTGCTTAGAGTTAATGGTAGGAATACCATCTTGTTCTGTATAGCCACAGTCCGTACTAATATAGTAGGTCTTGACAACCCCTTGAGGTGCATATAGTATAATTTTGTTCATTCTCATTCTGACATGTTTAATCAAACTTTTGGATCGTTGAGGACCACCGTTTTCGGTGACATATTATGCCATTGGTATCTGCTGTTTAGGCTGTTTAGCTGCAGAACTAAACAACAATAGATCTAATTAATACATTAAACTATAATGATATTATATTCCTTTCAGAAATCTACTCAAAAATGCAACGAACAAAGGGATCCCGATCGGAGCTTGGTATGTTGTACCAATACGGAGTTAGCGCCCTCCTTGCTGCCGAGTTATCCAGAAATACCGATGTGGCCGATTACGTCATCTATTCGAGTGAAAATTCAGCTGGGAAATTTGACGATATCGTCGCCAGAATAAAATTAAAGGAGCAGGACGATTGGTATTTGCATTTAATTCAAGTTAAATATAAAGACACTAAAAAACTTAACGTTAGTGATAGTTTGAAAGGAAAAAGAGTTGAATATTTCGTATCGGATTACATTCAATGTTTCAATGACATTCTTGATAATCCAAATTTAAATTGTCGTCGGGGTATTCCTGATGATAATATAAAATTTAGCATTTTTTGTGATAAAGCCATACAGATGCCGGTATTTCTTCGCCAAGACTGTACATTCCAATTAAGTGTGTGTCGACATTCCGATAAAAGTAACGCGATAAATAACGTTCTATTTCCTTTCGGTAATAAATATTGGAAATTCGTTTGTAAAGATCTGGAAAATTCACAGTTCCAATGTTTCTTCGATAAATGTTGTTTATATCTAGAACAACCAAATTATAGTAAATTAAATAAGTTAATAGAACAAGTATGCCAGGTTAAAAATACAAAGGAAATTATTAACTACGTTAAAGACTATTTTAACGATGATTATCTTTATAAACAGGGACTGAATAAAGAGGTGTTCGAAGTTGAGTTGCAAAAAATTCGGTTCGTTGATGCAATCCCACCTCTAACATCATTCGCAGATCTTGTTGATGATAATCGTATAACGATATGGAATGAAATCACTACACGTCATGACATCACGGCGGTTAATTGTATGCAAAATTTCGCTATTGAACCTTGTTTGTATAGCTGCCTAGTTCAAAAAGTTAACAGTTTATTGAACACTAAATTAGATTGGAAAACGTGCGATTCTATAACATATGTGTTGGACAACGAATCAATCCAAAAATTTCTAAATTATTCTAAAACAAAAGCATTAAGATACTGGATCGATGCACCGTGTAATCTCAGGTCATTACTCATAGAATTGTGGAAATGTGGGGATTTACCCCTTATTCTGAAAAGCCGCATCCAACTAAGCGATTTTGAGAAATATGTTCACCTTAACAGAAGCTACATCATACTTGATGACTGGGCTGACAGATTCGAAGAAATCAAAAGTTCCAAAATGAAAATATTTACTTCGTTAGGTAGCATTGCCCATCCAGAATTACAAGATAGAGTCCTGACAGGGACTGTAGTTTCGCCTCAAGGTCGTAAACCAGTTACACTTAAGAACTTACTGTGCGACGACAAGGAGTTGATGTCAACATTCACATGCGTAGACATGCTTAAATTGATGAGGAACCGAACTCCATTTCTGAAAGAAGGCTACTACAAAGGTTGCGATTATTTGGCATTTATTATAGAAGACGAAGAATGTGTCGAAATTTCGAACCGTTTAGAGCCTTATGGTATAGGACATAACGTTAGGATATCTTGTCCTCCTGGTCAAACAGACGAATGTATTAATATGATCCGAAGACATGCTGATCTTTCTCAACACTACACAATCTATCATCTACGAAAAACTGGCGAGAAATTAGTTTTGACTCAAGGAGATCCGCAGGGATTAAGTCATCGTTTTGTGGATCAATACGGGGATCCGTTGTTTATATCTAAAACTAATGAATGTATTCCGATAGTCGGACAGAGTGTCGAACTTAATGAATTGCAATATATATCCAGACAGTTAAGAAGAGTAACCTTGCCGAGATCGTTTTTCAATTCGCAAGAAACACAAATTTGTGTATTATCAGGTAATCTAGCCCTAATTGAGCGTAGCATAGAACTTAGCAGCATAGATGATGTTATAAATCAAGCGATATCGATAGAAAAGAAAACTTATTTTGTTAAAATTGACGGAAAGGAAAGCCGTCAATATTATTGGCAGAAATTATGTGATCTTAAATATCCCCTACTCGACATTTATATCAGAGACGGTAAAATGGAATTGTTGAAATACAGAAATTATAAAAATCTGAATTTCCACATTTCATACGATGGTGGGATATATTCTGAGCAGGAATTTTTTAACGAAATTAGAGATGAATATGAAGAAATTGCTGTCGTATCCGGGGATGCAGGTATAGGGAAATCGAGCTTCGTAAAATGGTTGTGTAATAACTATTCCACTCAGGAATATATTATTTTCTATGATCTGATTAATTTACAAGTAGATTTAAATAAAAGTGAACGCCAACGAATCGCTCTTATCGATTTCATATTCAACGAAACTCAAAAAAGTTTGCCGCAACAATATACCGATTTTGTGTGTAATTTATGGAGAAAGAAGAAGTTAATTTGGGTTTTAGATTCTTTCGATGAAATACGATTAGCTTGTGAAAAGCAAGTATTAGATTTTATACGAATTGTTGCTAATACTGGAGCGCAAATAGTTATTGCTACAAGAATTGAAAATTGTAAAATATTGATGGATCAATTTGAGATTAAGCTAATCAAAATAGAGCCATTAAAAGAGCAAGATTGTCTTTCATATTGGGAATTAGATCAAGGTCTCTTGACGAATATTTCATCTGAGTTAGCGACGAATCCTCTATATTTGAACTTCTTAAAAATAGTTTCTGGGAACCGAGAAGAACTTATAAACATCACCAAATATACTTTGTATCAAAAAGTCATAAATATGAAAATTAAACATTGCATGCGGACGACTTATCAAATCTTAGACGATTGCGAAATAGAACGCATGATGGTACTACATGAAAAATTAGCATTAGTAACGTTGTTTGGTAAGGAATTAATTGAAGATGAATTGTGCTGGATGTGTGATAATGAGGTCTTTGATATGCCTAAATTCGGTATTGTGATTCGATTCGACGAGGACAACTATCCAATATTTTGTCACCGCAGTTTGGTGGAATTCTTATTTGCGCAATGGATCGCAAAGGCTTGGAAAATCAATATGTATAAGAGTGCTGCCAGACATCTTTACAAGCAAATATTCAGGGAAAATAAATTAAATATTTTAAACATTATCTTTGAAGATGAGGACCTACACAGGGCTATTTTACAAACTAACATTATCAAAATAAGGGAAATTATAGCAGAAGATTCGAAGCTTGAATGTTGGAACATTGTTGACAGGTTAGGTAGAACTGCTATTCATGCAGCAGCAATTTGCTCAGCGTATTCAAATTATGGATTCGCAGCTCTTGATATCCTAGAACTTATTCTTACATCGATGTTACAAAAACAAATCGACGTAAATAAACTTGATATAACGAACTGGCATTGGTCTGAGTATATTTCGGAACAAGTTTTCTTATTTGCTTGCGGACTTAGACATCTATATATGAATATCCTACAATCATGTTTAGAATTACAACGAAGAAAGATTCACGAACTCAGTTGTCCGTCCATTATATTTCCAATGCAATATTATTATTCTATATTCTCTCAGGCTTTGGAAACGTGTCAATTTGATTTGATTTCAGATTTGCTACTTCTGCAGAATTTCGATAATAAAGTATTTTTCAAGTATTACCAATCCTGTATAGGATTAGTTCCAGATAGTGATCTTTCGAAGATTAAAGACTTTCGATGTGAAGGATTGTTAACTCTCTCACATCTAGCATGCATATACGGTAGTGTATCGACAATACAGCATCTTATCAAAGTAGGTGTTGACATAAATGCCACGGATTTCTTTGCGTGTACTCCACTACATTACAGCATCATGCGGTGCTGCTCATTGAGATCAAAAAATAGGGAGGTCGTTAAGTTATTATTAGAAGCAGGCGCACTACCTAATACCCAAATGATACGTATAAATCGAATATCTCCGCTTTGCTTAGCGGTACAAACAAAGGATATTATTCTAGTAAAAATGTTACTAGAAGCTGGAGCAAATATCTGCCAGCGTTGCGAAGATGGGGATACTGCATTACATTTTGGAGTAAGAGACGGAAGTTTAAATATTGTTCAATGTTTACTACGTCATCGTATCCCGTTGAGTTTGAAAAATAGACAAAACGAGACGGCAATGGATATTGCTGTCAAACGAAACAATACAGAAATGCTTGCTCTATTAAATAAATTTGGGAATGTTACAAATGTACAGAAAGGTGAAACACGAGCAGTGTATTTACGTCCAACCATGAATATTGACGTTAATGAAAAATCTCTTGAAAACGCTATAATTTTAGGAAATACAGAATTAATTGAAGTATTATTAAAAAGAGGCGCTGATATAAATCTAGCAGGTAAGACTAGTTTTACTCCTCTCCATATAGCTCTGTTTGTAAAACATGTCGATGTACTTAAACTTTTATTGAGCAAAGGAGTTGACATTACTATTCTAGATGAAAGCGGTAACACACCCTTATTCAGCGCAATAGAAAATGGTAACACTAGTATTATAGAAATGATAATTGAAAGAGGTGTTAATATCAACGTTGCCAATATTCTCGGAGAAACAGCTCTTCACTGCGCCATAGGGAAAAACAATGTGCGTATTGCTAAACTATTGTTGGAAAAAGGAGCCCGTGTGAATGCGCAAACTGTAAATGGTGTCACACCGCTCCATTCAGCTATAAGAATTGGCTCTGAAGATGGTGTCCAATTATTACTGAACAACGGAGCAAATCCGGAAATCAAATCTAGAACCGGCCTTGCTCCCCTTTATGTCGCTGCATTAACTCTACATAAAAAAATTATTGAGCTGTTAGTTCGTAAAGGTGCAAACGTGAATGTTTGCAATAAACAAGGGATAACACCTTTGTTTTTAGCCGTACATTATAAAGACATACCGACAATTGAATTGCTTTTAGAGTACGGAGCAAATTTAGATGATGAAGATATAACTGGCTTTACACCTCTTTTTATTGCTGCATCAAGAGGGAGCGAATACATGGTCAAATTTCTATTGGAAAAGGGAGCAAAAGCACACGCCTTCACCAAATGCAACAATTCAGCTTTATTTATAAGTGCCATGAGAGGTCACACACATATTGTTACTCTATTACTGAAAAAGAATGTAATTATCGACCATAAAGGCGCAGCCGCGGCTCTCAACGTTTGCGCATCAACGGGAAATATTAACACCGTCAGATTATTGTTGGCCAGAGGCATTAGTGCGAATATCTGTGATGAAATATCTGGTTGGTCTGCCCTCCATGCAGCTGTAGGAAAGGGTCACACAGATATCGTCAATTTACTCCTAGAAAACGGAGCTCATATAAATGCTAACTGTGAAGAATTCGCTACGCCATTGCATCAAGCTATTCTTGAAACGAATAAAAATATGGTTAAACTATTAATGGATAGAGGAGCGAATATAAACGCCAAATCTAAATATGGAGATACGATTTTACTTACAGCCATCATAACAAAAGACATCGATATTGTTGAACTTTTACTGGAAGGAAACGTTGATATTAAACATGTTGCTGGAGCTGAAGCGCTGGAACATGCCATAAGAATAAAAGATATTAACATAGTTAAATTATTGCTGAATAAAAGTGTCAACGTAAATATTTGTACTAATGATGGTTTTACCCCTCTCTACATAGCTACAGTTGTGGGAGAGGTTGATATTGTTGAATTATTGCTTGAACATGAAGCAGACGTTAATATTGTGTCAAAAAATAAAGATGTACCTTTTATTAAAGCTGTAATGAAAGGACATATAGAGATAACGCGATTATTGTTAGATAAAGGTGCAAACATTAATACTACTCGAAATTCTTGTGGTTCTACGGCACTTCATTTTAAAACTTACCAAAAGGATATTGATTTTGTTAAGTTTCTTATTGAAAAGGGAGCAGATTTGAATATCAGAAATAATGAAGGTTTAAGCGTCCTTCAAATCGCACTAGATGGTGGAGACGCAAATATCGTGGACATATTATTAAAAGGTGGAGCAGATATTTAACATACATAAGACGAGAACAATGTTTTACAATTCGCTGCATGTGAAGGAAGAGGTAGATGTAGCTGAATAGTTATTGAACAAAGGAATGAGCTTTATCATTCAGGGAAACGCATGTGTGGTGAAACTATTAACGGTGTGATACCTGTCCAGATAGTTGTAAGTAAAGTATGCATAGATGTTGGTTCAAATTCAGCTAATTTGCAAAATGGTGACACTTAGAAATCGTATCATCGATTTTGGTAAATATGAAGAAGATTAATGTTAATGATGAAGCTGTGATCAGATTATTTTATTGGGCTGCGGAAAAGGGCCACAACATGGAGTTAATATTAATATTCAAAATGAGAGTGATCAAACACCACTCCTTATAGCCGTAATCAATAGCAATGAAAATATTGTAGAAACACTTTTAGAAAATACAGCAGATCCTCCTCTTTGTTTGGCTGAATTAAAAGAGCATATGAATATACCTAATTGACTTACTTTGTGCCGTTAGGCTTTCGTTGAGTACAATCTGAAAACTAATAGGAATTTAAATCAGATGTGTAGCAGGTTAATTTTTGCGTCGCTTGTGTGTTATTTAAATTGATGTATATGTTATTAATTTAAAATATATAACGTGGAGCAAATTAACTTGCAATGTTTACAGGTTAATGGTTTTTGTAATTACTAATCGAATTCAGCCATATTTGATGCAATGATGAAACATTACACTGATTAATTGTGCCAAATAACACGCTTTTTGTACTTTGTAGTGCAAGTGGTTATTTCTATGGAGCAAGCTAAAGTTCAATTGTATTTTTCATTTTGTCACTTACGTCGGTTTCATAGTAAAACAAAGCTGTAACTAAAATTAAGGTGTGCAATAAGAAAAGTAGGAAATTAATACTAAAAACAAAGAATACTATAACTCCTTGCAGTCATCAGCGCCAATGTCCAATTGAATGTCAAATTATGTCTTGACAAAGTGCCGACTAATATTCCTCAAGCCGATCTGTTAATTATTCAATTGTATCAAGACTGTTGTTGTAATATACCAAGTTAAGTGCGAGCACTGAAATGTGTAGCGGCCATAAATCTCTTCAATATTTAATGGCATACTTATTCGATAAAATATCTTTTTGATAAAGTTTATATGGTTGTCCACAAAAATAATGCAAGTCTTTTCTGTAGCTGATACAGCAACAACCATCGTAATAGAAGAGGCGACGTGTTTTTTAGCCCTTCTGGTGTAATATAAACACAAATTTTATGCGTATTTTTGAGTTGTTTCAGGAAAAAATGTTATAGTTGACCCATATTTTCTTCTTGCCCAGCAGTTTTAAACATTGCTGTAGTCTTTTCTCTTCAACATCGAATTGGTATTTTCTGACAGATATATTTCTTGTAATATCTTAAACAAACAAAAGAAGTTATTTTTCTTTTTGTCAAACGTTCTTTCAGTTTCTCACATTTTGTTGAACTGGTTAGATTAATAATATCTCTAATTCTATCAATATTTTGTTTGCTCTTGGCAGTTCTCTTTCTCCTACGTCCTCGTTTTGTTTTTATTGATCTGTTGGTTCCTGTAAGATGTCTGAGAAATTTTGAAATCATTCTTATCTGCAATTTTTATGTGGAGAGTTTGTAGACAATAGTAGTACATAGTTAGTAGCCAATCATAACACTATATTATTTGTCAACATTAGTAGAATCGTAATGTCTTGTGAAAGCCATCAATCAAAGTCCTATTATTGTCATCATAGACAATAATCACTTACACTGTTAAGGCGCTTACAGACGATACGGTCGTTTCGTCTCTAAGCCGCTTTAGGAAGGTACAAAGGCATTTTGCTTGCCACAATTAAGCACTATAATTTACATTATACATTAAAAAAAATCAATATAAAAATGTTCGCTTAGTCGTGGTACCAGATATATAACTTTATTTTTCGCCAACAGTGTATATTCCAGCAAAATTATTAAAAAAACATATTTTTCATTTATTATGTCTACTAGTTTGTAAAGATTCTCAAAAAATCTAATTTGTAACTTTATATATACATATAGGCTTATTCACGGAACTGGTTCGTTAGAACTTTTCGATGTTAGTGAAATCCTACAATTCTAAAAACTTGTACTTATGGATAGTGTCATCTAGTCTCATTGGTGAAAATATTTACGTTTTCGTATTACTTCTGGTTTACCGAAAGTTCACGTCGACTTTCTTAATTTAAATAGCATGATACATTTTTTATGAGTTTCTTAGATCGCTCATCAAAATTTACTAAAAAAACTTACGTATACACAAAATCAGCTGTTTTTGAATGATTCAATTTTTGTTTCAAAAGTACCAACTGCAACGTTATGTTAAAAACTCTGTGTTTCCTTAACCTTCATAGGTAAGGACCTCATATTTGACATGTTACTAGCTGAAATACATCGCATAAATTCTACGCCCTCCAGATTATGTCTATGAATACAAGGCCGTTCAAAATTAACGTTTATTTCAACTAAGTTTACAACGATAGAAGTCACTTTTTTTAAATGGAACATCCTATAAATTATTGCATTTTCGAATACCTACACTTAATAATTCTCTATCATTCGATTATTAGACACATACATATATTAGCTTCTATTTTTTACGGTTTTCGAGTTGAGGTGAAATGCGCAAAATAGGCCTTTTTAATGCATTTAAAATCGTAGTAATCTCTGAATGTCAAAATAATTAATATGTTATTTGTACCATAATAGTATATTAAGGTACAAGTTTCATAAGACACACACAAGATTTTTGCGTACGCGTTCAAGGTTAGAAAACGAGCCGCTAGGCAGGATTACTGAGATTTTAAATGTATTAAAACGGTTTATTTTTCGGACATCAGGAAATTTCTAATAACTCGAAAACCGTAAAGGATAGAAGCCCCGATAGAAGCTAATATGTCTAATAATCAGTGATAGGGATTTATTAACTGTATTCAAAAATAAAACAAAACATCAAAATCAAAACATATAGCGTTTTTCATTTTAAAAAAGTGACTCATCGATGTGAACTTAGTTAAAATAAATGTTAATTTTGGACGGCCCTGTATAGATAGACATAATATGAAGTCTTCACTTGTAATGGTTACCGAAATACAGTTTCTAACATGAAGTTGGAGTTGGCCGTGTTTAAAAAAAATTGAATAACTGAAAATACCTGATTTTGGGTATAAAGTACCCTAAAGTAAGTTTTGATGCAGAATTGCATTATATATTTATTTATTTATATATTGATTTATTGTCCAACAGTACATAGATACCAATTACAGGACAAATTGAAAACAATCATATACACAAATACATATAAAAAGAGAAAATTGGTCAAACATAATACTGTACACATCGTCATACATATATTAAACAATATAAATCAAACTAATACTAAATTCAACCATACAAGTATTATACTTACAATAATAACAAAGTAAATGATTAACTTACTACAATTCATGAAATTGATACATCAATTAAGTTTTTGATAGAGCAATTACTAAACACATCAAAATAATCCGCATATTGATTACAAGAACGACACATGAACATAATAGGAGACCTTAGCAGTATATTTGTACGAGCCTGTGGTAAATAAAATGTTCGAGTGTTTCGCGCGGTAATGCGCGGTACACTAAAATTTAATTTACCAAGGAGATTAGGAGAATCAACCTGGTAATGTATCAGCTTGTGGAGTAAATATAAACCAGAAACTATTCGTCTAGTTTCCAATGAATGAATGGAAAAGGCACGAAGTAAAATATCATATGGAAACCCTCTATAGGGATAAATATTAAAACTGATGTACCACAGGTGCTTCAAAAATCGTCTTTGTATCGTCTCAACAGTTTTTACATGTACTTCATAAATTGGGTTCCAGATAATTGATGCATATTCGAGCTTTGATCGAACGAGGGAATGGTAAAGAGTTCTCAAAGCCGATATATTAGTAAAATGCTTGGTTTTGCGCAAAATAAAGCCCAGCATCTTAGTGGCTGACGAAACGACGCAATCGATGTGGCTACTAAATAATAGTTCTCTATCAAAAGTTACTCCTAAGTCCTAATCTTTCTCCGAATCAATTGCGCAGAATATCTTAACATCATCAGCGAACATCAAAATTTGACTATTAATACAAACGGACAAATCGTTAACAAAAAGCAAAAATAAAAGCGGTCCGAGATTGGATCCTTGTGGGACACCAGAAGTAATTGCACGCGTGCTAGAAGAGAAACCATTATAAGAGACAAAAAATTCGCGACTGCATAAGTATGACTCCAACAGTTGTATCAGCAAATCACTAAATCCGAACAAATGAAGTTTTGACAGTAACATACCATGATCAATACGGTCAAAGACCTTAGCCATATCTGTATATATAACATCAACCTGACTCTGAATGTCGAGAGCTTCAGAAACATACTGAGAAAAGTTAGAGAGGTTGGTAACAGTGGAACGCTTAGAGACGAAACCATGTTGTTCTGGAGCAATAAGGTGCGATATGAAGGAGTAAATATATTTGTACATAATCGACTCAAAAACTTTGGTAACATTAGACAGCCTTTTTTAAAGACAGGGCATATTCGGGCCAATTTCCACCTTGATGGAAAGGTAGCTGTGCGTAGTATCAAGCTAAATACAAAAAGCAGTGGCTTAGATAGGACGAAACGACAATCTCTCAACAGAAAACTTGGAATTTTATCAGGTCCGGTAGTTAATTTATTTTTCTGCGATTTTAGAGCCAAGCAGATATCATTTTCAGTAAAGGATATAATATTCACGGAAGGTGCGTTCACAAAATTGCAAGTATCTGTGGATTGAAATTTGGAGGAATATGATAAAGGACGAGGAAAACACTGGAGAAATGGTTCATTGGGCGACACATTCCCCAAATTCATGATACCCGGAATTCGACTGTTTGATGAACTTGAGCGAACAAAAGACCAAAAGTTAGATGGATCTCTATGTATGTCATGCTGAACACACGGCAGATAGTGTTTATATGCGCTTCGTATTTGGGTCTTCACCAGAGTACGACAAGATTTGAAGTTGTACAGGTCAATTTCAGAACGTGTTTTCTTGTAGGTGTGGTGAAGTTTATCTTTAAGCTTGATATTTGCAATAATTTCCCTACAATACCACCTGAGATAATAGGAATTATTAACTTTACGAATCGTGTATACCGGAATATGTCTATCGAAAAGCTCATATATAATAGCATAAAATATGTCACAAGCTTCATTAACGTCAGTACTGGATTCTAGGGGGCTCCAATCAACAAGACTTAAATCACGATATAACGATATAAAATCGGCTCGGCGAAAGTTATACGATTTTTGTATATAATTCACTGGAAAATTGATAAGATTATCAGAAAGTACATTTAGGGAAATATTCAGCGCAGGATGAAACATAAGGTCCTCAGGCACAAGCGGTAAATCATCGCGTTCTACAATACATTCAAAATTAGCAAATACAAGGTCTAAAACTTTGCCTTGTGGGTTGAGTATTTTGTTAAACTGTCGCAAATTAAGTAAATCGCAAAGATTATTAATCATAATGACCTGGCTAGAACTACTATCTAAACAAAACTCAGGTAAATTAAAATCGTCCATAATTAGTAACTTATCTTCTGTAAGATAATGATGCGCAAAAAAATCTGACAAAATTTCAATCTTATCGATAGTGGGTGACTTAGGGATATAAACTACAAATACATAGAAATAATTAAAATTAAAAATACATTTACAACCAATAATATCTAATAACTTGAATCTAGAGCGTAAATTAGCAGTATCAATTTGTTCGAGTGGAAAGTAATCCTTACAGGCTAGAACTCGGAATTAGAAATCTCTGAATCAAGCCAAGTTTCAGTTAGGGCAATCAGATCGTATTCACAATCGCTCACACTCGATACAAATTCATCAACTTTACCTCTTATACTTCTAACATTTTGATAATAGATACGGGGACCAGTACTGTCGGACGAAATTAGTTTTTTTCATTATTCATGGTAGAGATAACCGAAGGTATGCCATATATAAACAACTCATACAAGATCTATACCTCCCATGCTATTTGAATTACGAAAGTTGGTGTGAACTTCCGATAAACCGGATGTAATACAAAAGCGTAAATAATTTCGCCAATGAGACCAGATGACACTATCCGTAATTAACTACAAGTTTTCAAAGTTATAGGATTTCAGGAACATTGAAAAGTTCTAACGAACCAGTTCCGTGAATAACACTGTATATATAAAAAAATAAAAGTTGTTAATAATAAATAGTTTACCAATTTAATTATATATTTTATGCTTTATTTAAAATAATCGGTTTTTGTTGCTTTGTGTCATATTTATCAGTATTACATTTCCGAATTTCTAACCACTACATCCTTGACACTTATGATTGTTTACATACATTTTTTAGATAGTTAATTTCACAGGATGTTTTCCTAGATTGATTTATCTTATGATGTATTTTAAAATTATTATTTTTGCAAACAATAATGTTAATAATATATTAAAGATTCGTATGTTTGTGTTTTATTAAACTATTTCAAAAGTGCCAACCAGATATCCTACAGATTCAAACTTCTATAACCAATGTTATTTGGTAAGAAACTAATTTTAAGTTGAATTGTGCTGGGTGTATAATAATGTGGTTTTTGATATGACTAAATTCGGTATTGTGTTTCGATTGCACGAATATTGTGTCATCGCAGTTTAGTGGAATTCTTATATGCACAATAGGTTTGAAAATCTATGTATACAAGAACAAAGCAACACTATTAACTGCATATGTAACCTTACTGTTCTAAATTTCTATTTTTAGTAATTTAATCAAACGAGGTAGTTTCTTACTATATATCTCTTTATTAAAGAAATAATTTATAGCACCAAAAACACAAAACAAAGAAGTTTTTGTACATTTCTCCTTTAAAGATATATATAAATATAAAACAATTGTAGGAATTAAACCTTTTACAATAATTCTCTTTTATTACGACTAATTATACAATAATAACCGTATAGTTGTTGTTCCCGTTCCAACTAATCGTGTATTAAGTACAATTTTAAAATACTTAAAAACTACATTTTTTAAAGGGGTTTTAGTTGTCCACGACCTATTACGTTTATTTTGTTTGTTCGTGTGGAGAATTTGTGGGCGTCTCATATTAGCGAAATGAAATAAATGTACAAAGTGTTAAAAGTATATTTAAAAATGTTTGGTGTTTCGTCGAGTAAAGAAATCAGTATACATCTAATTCAGTTCTAGTGTTTGAGCACAATTATCCACACAAATCTCCCAGACCTTTCTCATCATATTACTTATACACAATTTTAATTAATAAAAGCTATGTTTTAGTTATTTAGGTGAGTATTACTATAAGAAACTAAATTTATTTTATTTGTTCTAATAATTTATTTGTAAATCCTTTTTTTAATTATTAATATTTAGCTGTACCCTGTATTTGTCGTGATATATTTGAGTCAAATTGTTAAGTTTTATTTTATTTTTATATTTTTAATTTGGACAAATACAGGTTATTCTATCAGCAATTATTCTATTTCTTCCTAACTCGAACTGTCTAGACACATATTAATTATTATTTACATGGAATATATTATAATAACGTGCAAATATTGGTTATACATAAGCCAATAAATCCAACCAATAAATGCAGATTTTATATATTCCGCGGTGTTCTCTATTTTAGTTCGAAGAAAATAATATAATCTACATCACTTGAAAGATGATTGTATGGTTTCCATGATACATTAATATCTAATTGTGTAGCGCTTACGAATTATTACACTCAGTCAGTATTTTAAGTTTATTTTGCTTATTAGTACAAGAAATATATTAATTTCGTATTTACTAATACGTATAAGTTGGTGAAATGGATGAGGTAAGTTAATAATAGCATACAGTTGGACGAAAATAGTTTATGTTTTCAAATGGAAAAGAAAATGAAGCAAAAACTATATAATCCACTTACAACTCAAACAAATATGACAATAAAAAGAATAAGTCCACCAGGAAATCTTCAGTAGTTTGGAAGCATTTTGAAGCATTACAGTATCAAAATAATGAGATCAAAACATAATAACTTTTTGTATGCATCCTTAACTTACCACAAAGTAAAGCAGGAAAAGTTCATGTATTGCATTTTATTAAATATTTTTGACTATATTCCGTTCTAACACATGAATTTTTCATTAGATCGAAGTAATCACCAAAGCCTGCACTCTCTGTTCTTCTTTATTACTAGTAATAGTATTTTTTAAACTTTACTTTAATAAATATTTACTTCAGCTTTAATTAGTTTTATCTCATATAGATTTGAGACTCTGGTATCTAATTTTTCTCTTTGCCCTCACCACATCAGAAAAAAGCTCTTACAATTATTTCTCTTTTCTTTAAGACAATGAATCCCCTAAAAGCAATGTATTTTCACAAGATTCCTTTATAGAACTATCATCGTCCCTAATTAACGGTTGAGTTGATATCGTTCCATCGATATCACCGTTAAAAACATCTTCTTCACTCCTATTCGTACCATTACTGCATTCGATCACTGTTTTATCATCTGATTTAGAAGTTGGACTGTCATGAGACTCATCTTCTTCAGCAACAGGTTCCATCAATGAGATACCTATGATCGGTGAAACTGGGGCAGTAGGTGGGGTTATCTTTCCTGCTTTACCAAGCAAGTAATACGTCATCAGTTGACCTTTACCTTTAACCGTCACCAAACCACGCTGTTCGAATTGATAACCGAAATTTTGTAAAATTTCGCAAGTTTCTTCAGTAACCTGTACAAAGTGAAATAATTTTAATTAATTACATATTTGGTTCTAAATTTTATTTCAGATAAAAATTATTACCTGAATACATCCTGCTTTTCCAGTACTTTCCATTCTGGATGCTACGTTTACGGTGTTTCCCCAAATATCATAATGAGGTTTCCTAGCTCCTATTACCCCTGCTGTAATAGGTCCATGATTTATACCAAGCTTCAATACGAAATGATTGAAACTCTGTTCGTTGATACTTTGCAAGGCCTTCTTCAGTTCTAAAGCGAATTCCACTAACAACGCCAGGTGAGCCCATCGTATAGTAACGGGATCTTCGGGCTAAACATTAGAAAAATTAATTAAATATTTTAAGTGTAAATTTAATTTTATCTTATATTGTATTGAAGAACCGAAATATGAAACATAAATTTCAATCCACCCTTAGTTCTTAAAATAACATGAAATAGATATGAATTCTCTTTTCCTTTCGTTTTTTTAATAATTCACGCCGTGGGAAGGTACAACGTAATTCTTCCTCCGCATTTACGCCATTGACGTATTTTCTATAATTCCAACCTGTCAGTAAAAAACGGAGATTCAAAAATAAAACAAAGAAATTGATTTCCCCCGCATTCACTTGACATTTAAATATTTTGTGATTTCAGTTTTTTTTTCATTTTTGTTTGTGTTGAGTGTTGACGAGCATTTACACTTCAGCAATTGTAATTCTAAACAAGAACGGTATTAATTACTGTATCTATGAAACTAAAAATATCTTTTTTAAATTAAAATGAATCTGTGCGTATTTTACATTATACCTTTTATCGTGGGAGGAACTCCAGAACTATATACATATGTGTATGTATACAGGGTGTCTCACGAGTAACTGCATCGATCGATATATGGAAGAATATACATTGAAAAATTCTGAAAATTTTGGAGTATACTAACGGCGGCGTGCGCTATTAAACTAAAATATTTATAACCTCACGCATACGCTTATACCGGAAGTGGCTGTCAACTTTGTTATTTTAAATAGAACACCCTATATATTATTATATTTTTCAATTTCTCGTTCAATTTTGAAGTAAATTTAATAAAACAACTATGTTGTTATTTTCAACCATGTTTGGAATATTTGCATTTTTTCTAAATGTTTGACAGGTGGAGGAATGCATTTGAACTTCTATAATTGTAAAGGTATTTAATTTGGAAAATTGAAAATTTGTAGAATTATTGACCGTATAGAATAGAGCTCGAAACCGAATAAATTTTTCGAAAACGTTATACAGCGTATCCGAAAATTACGGTTCAATTTCCGAATGGAAAAAGTGTCAAAACTTAATTTTTTTTTAATGCAACTACCTATTTTTCTCCTTCTCATCAAACTGCCCTTACAAAAATACAACAAAAAGTCTGATTCATTACGCATCTAAAAGCGATACTTTTTAAGATAATTAATAAAATATGTATACTCAAAGAAGAATGTAGCTTTGGTAGTTTTTTAAGATGTCATCCTGCTTTGGTATATCTAAGTTAGTCATGATCATTCGAGAAAAAATTCAGCACTGATGAAATGTCATTCATTGTTAGTTTTCAATTATAAACAATGCCGACACGTTTAAATTATGCGAACGAAAATTATTTAGATTTGTCTATTATTTATGGTGAATGTAATAAAGTGATATCAAGAACATCTGATACCTTTGCCGCTCGGTATCCTCAAAAGCAGAAGCCGTCACCAAACACAGTGTAATGCATAATACAGAATTTTAAAAACTTCGGATCGGTCAAGGCCAAAATTCAAAAACATAAACCTATGCGTCAGGTTATTATCAATATTTCAGTTTAATAGCGCACGTCGACATTAGTATACTCCAAAATTTTCAGAATTTTCCAATGTATACCCATCCATATATCGATCGATGCAGTTCCTCGTGAGACACGCTGTATAAGTATAACCTGATAGTAGAACGTTTTAGGTTTGTGTTGTTTTGAATCGATTATTTAAAGTGAGCTAACAAACGGGGTTATTGAGTAATGTTTTTTTAGCACAGTAAAACCATCAATATATTTTTCAATTTTGTTGTTGTTGTTTTATTTAAGTATACAATACTGCGAGATCTGCTTTCATCTTAGATACATAATTGATTTGTATCCTTCTACTATTAGTAATTTTAGAAAAACTTTTCACGCTTCCAAGAACAATATTATGTGCTCTGATGACAAAAGAAAACATTGACATATCACAGCACAATTTGGGGTTCTTTACTGTTTAACTCGAATGCAATTTGTTTTAAACTTATTAAAATGAATTTTGCTGACAAAAGCTTTCATCAGAATGAAAAGTTACGAGACGCAATTATAATAACATATCATCGAGACTTCACGATAGAACAAGGAACTATAGTACAAAGGAAAAAGGAAGGAACCGTGAAGGCAATTATCTCGATTAGAATTTTGCGTGCACGATTGTATGAAAGACATGAACCATGAAGGAAGTCTGTTTTAGAATATTTTGATTCTCGAGTCCTGCTCGTTAATAAATAGGGAATATATTATATTCCTTCAGGGTAATATATGTAGGAATGATCTGAAACTTTGGCACTATACTAGAGCCGATGGGGCCACTCGCCTAAAATATTTTCTAGATGGCGGCGCTTCGGGATATACCGGAAGTAGGCACCAACTTCGTTATTTCAAACAGAATACCCTACATATTGTCACGATTTTAGATTCTACGTGAAATTCTAAATATATTTCATGCATAATGTCATATACCTAAGTCTAACCCTTTTTGACTTATTTACATTCTTATGCTAAATTTGACGTTTGCAGGCTCATAATCAATTGCACTTTTTCCATGTAAGGATTAGTTTTTTATTTATTTTGAAGTGAGGTTTCTCAAGTAAATGACCTAATTAAATACTATTTGTATAAAATTGTTACAATTATTCATACAGAGTACTCGAAATATATGTCTGAAAATGAAATCGGAAAAATTACCGAAAGTCAATTTTTTTAAATGGAAAGTGGCAATTTTTGTAATTTTATCTTGTTCGGCATTAAAAATAAGGGTAACTTTGTATAAGCATGTCTATTATAAAAATGGATAATTTTCGAAATATTGGCAAGTTAGTATTTTTATCTTCTACAATACATACTATTTGCATTAGTTCTTTTTTTATTAGCTAGCCATGACAGCATTTGCGAAATTATAAATTGTCAGTTGTGGAATAAAAATAATTTTCCCTATAATAATTACGCTTAAATTATACAAAAATGTCTCGAGGTTCAAGGGCGCCAGTTTGTGCATTTATTAAAATATTTGTTTTTATTTCGTTATTGCGTGCATTATTAAGTTTTCTACGTAGATCGTTTCATTATTTTCTTTATTAATAATTGATTTATTTCTCTGGATCTCTGCTCTTACGAATACAAAGTTTCGAAAGTTTTCTATAATACGTTTAATGGAATTGTAAAGACGGTTTCCGTTTTTGCGGTTATGGAGTTGCAAATGTATCACATGTTCTTGAAATATCTTTATCACATCCCTCATAAATAATAAACAAATTTCAATAATCATTGTTTGTATAATTTAAGCGCCCCGGCATGACTTATTGTAATTATTATATTATTGTAATTATTATGATTTTTATTCGACATATTTATAGATGGCATAAAGAATTTGAACGAGGTTGCAAGTCGGTGGTACACTGAAAAAGAACTGGCCCTCCTTTAACTGCTGTTAACCCCGAAAACATTACCGCGGTGAAGAAGATGGTGGAAGAGGACAACCGCACTACCTATGTAATGATAGAGTCCAATCTGAAGATTGGATCCTCGCAAGTGAGATCAATATTGCACGAATATTTACATTAGAGAAAGGTTGTACCTCGGTTTGTACCCCTACATCTGACAGATTTACAAGAAGCAGAATGTGTTAGAGTTTGCCAACAAACTTTAGATATGTTGACTGTTGGCGGCCATCGTTGAATGTTGGATCAAATTATTTCTAAAATTGTAAGTGGCAATGAATCGTACATACCGTTTTTTTATGTTCCCACTCGCCAAGGAAGCCGAATCTGGATATATGAAGATGAGGAAACCCTTACGATGGTGAAAAAAGAACGAGCAATGAAAAAATTATGTCCGCAATGTTTCTTAGTAGTATACGTTTGGTGTTCGCAATTAAATTAGAACATCAGAAGACAGCTACCGCTAAATGGTATGTTGAAAATTATTTGCTTACTGTGTTCAGTAAAGTGTCAAGAAAGGGAAACATGTTACATCATGATAACGCGTCGTCCCATACAGCAGGGACAACTGTACAGTATTTAGCGAAAAACTAAATCAAAATTGTAGAACATCCTCCTTACTCACCGGATTTGGCGATGTGTGACTTCTGGCTATTTTTTGAGATCAAAAAAACATATGAGAGGGAAAAGGTTTCAGTCAGAAGAAGAGATTGACATCGCCGTTAAGTATTTTTTTAGTATCCCCAAAGACAGCTGGTTGAACGCTTTTAAACTATGGAATGAGAGAATGGTTAAGTGCATTATTATAAATGGCAATTACTTTGAACATATTTCAAATAAAAATTCTAAGAACTTGTATCAATTTTTCTATTCTCAATAATTGTAGTTTGTCCCTCGTATTAGCAAGTAGAAAAAATCTTAAAAAAACATATTCTACCATGTTCATTATGATTTATTTTGTAATCATTCCGAAATAAAAATATCAGAGAAACCTAACAGTAATTCAATCTCAACGTCTGGCGATTTTCTTCTATGTCCACTGAATCTTTGTCAATATCTTACGTATCTTTCATTTAGCGCTTGATTTCTTCGCTCTCTAATAATAACAAAATTGTCTGTTACGGCTTTCGTCTAATCTCGAACCAGTCAACTGTCAAGAGTGCGCGTTTCCGTCAATCTTGTACTACCTCAAATCGCTACCGTCACCAGTAACGAACGAGCTTTCGAAAAAGATCGCGCAGCAAAATGTCGTTCCCGAATATAGTATATATATATGTAGTTTAACGTGATGTCATCTCATGTGAGAACAGCGATAACGGGTATTTCGATTGCTTCTGCGAGGTCTCTCGTGTGCCGGCCGGATAGCTTAAACGCGTAATTCGCAATCAGGATGACGAAATGAGGTTGAAACCTGTTTAGAAATTGACGCTTGGATAGTAATAGATGTGCGAGTTATTCTATCTTTTAGAAAGATTAAATTTTCAAAAAAAAAGAAAAAACATTGTCAGTTATTATTTCAATATTTTCGCATATTTATCGCTGAAATATCAAAGACAAAATAGGTCTCAAGAAAGATAGAAGATGTGGTGAAATACCGTTGAATTTAATAAGTAGGTAAAGGAAATTAACTCAAAGAGGTTCATACACTGTAACTAACAATATTTGATATTAGCGATCTAATGATCGTGTAGAAGTTCTGATTTATTATGACATAAATAGAATTAGTTTTTGGTTTCGTTGTAATTAAGATTGTACCTTCGTTGCTATGATAACAACCCGTGAAACAAAAAATGCGGTGAAGCTATCCTGGAACCCTCTCACCGTAATGAACGGATGCAAATTTATAATTTGATATTTAGAATAATTTACGCTCGATTTGGCTAGATAAATAGCCCATTAATTACATTAATCTCATAGTCTAGTATAATCATAAGCAGCTGTTTGAGCTACTTATTATCTCCAATTTATAAAGACACAAAAATCAAATTTGATGCTATCTAAGCAGGTAAGTGAATGTTTCAAACATTTTTTAGTTTACTTTCTTTTATTATGAGGACATAAAAGACGTAGAAGGTACATAATAAAGAGAAAATGATTTGTTTTTATTCCAATCCATCCCTGTCTCAATCAATATGTGGGAATCGCCGGTCGTTATTACATATAGAGAAACAAAGCACTGATTGATAGTTAGAGTTGGAGTGGTAGTTGCTGTGGATACGTAAATTCGTATACGTATTATGTTTCACGATTATTTTATCGTGCAACATACAGGATAAACAAAGACATGGGACGGCTTTAAACACATTTTGGCCCTAAAAATTGTAAAAATGTTCACACAAATCGAAATCTATACAATTTGTGTGATCCTTAGTTCCACTTCGTGAAGCAGACTACCGGTTTAATTACGACTCATCTCGGGTGAACACTCAAACAATGGATGAAGGAACGTAAACCTAAACTAGGCAAGCAATAGCAACCGAAAAAGAAAAAGAGGTGGAACAGACGCAAAAAATGATGAAACGACTTTTAAACTAAAGTCAAGAGAACAAGAAACAAGCAACAGAAAACTGTCGAAGAAACAAAAACAATTTTCCATTTCAATGGACACAACAAAGCCAGACTGAAAGGTTCTGGTGAAAATTTGGTTTGCTATGAAGAAAATGTTAAAACTTTTAAAAAATGTGTAACCTCAATAACTCAAAATTAATTAGAATATGAAGAGAAATGGCATTGTAGCTGAAAAAATTGAATATTAGTCGTCCAATATTGCACTAAAAGAAAATTACATTTGGGGCACCTGTAGATAATGCATCAATTATAAGAAGAAGGAACCATAACATATCTTCTATAAATAAACTTAATTTCGAAAACTTGGTATATAGTTTTTAAGCATCATGGTGTAAATCAAAATATTTTTGAAGAAGTCAAAATACCTAAGTTCTACTAGAATAAACGCAAAATTTCAAAAATAGTGAAAATAGTGAATAGTGAAAAAACTACATCATTAGAATAGATAGCCGCACTGGCTAGGTATCCCAGGGGTTTAATTCTCAGAGGGTACGGTGACATTTGGAGAATGTATCATGATCGATCAACAATTTGCTATTGGGGACATAGTGATTAACACGGCAGCATTACAAACAGTGGTGTAACACATTTGCACACACACAAAAACGACGCAGCAAGAGTTGCAATGCTTATTAGGTAGGCAATAGAGCTTAAGAAGCCGTGGCAACTACCACCCACCACAGACAAAAAAAAATCAATTTCAAATAAGAAGATTGTTATCAATTTTTGGTATTTCCGGAAGTACTGCCACGTTGAACTTTTTTCAATACTCATATTTATCTAGTACATATGTTGCTTGCTGTACATATATACTAATATGTAACGATTTCAAATTTATTTAATATGCGTTAATTCAATTTTCCAGTTATTGAGATGTTGCCAGTTTATTGAATAGTGACCAATATTGTATAGTGCAGTGAGTCAGTCACATTTGTAATTTTGGCGAGCATACATTCTTGAAGAAATTGGTAAATACTTTCAGTTATTGCTTTTTGGGGTTCTTTACTCTCGAACCAGAAAAATGATTCTGGTGTTGCACGAGGATATAAACATCATACCATAAGACCGTGATTCATTATAAATGCAACCAACGTGACAAAATGTCTTATATTTAACTCTTTTCTTCTGACTTCCAGTCATATATTGGCTGGAAGGTATAATGCGATTTAGTTCCAACAACTTTGAAGCGACAGAATTATATCTTCAACTAATTTTTAGTTTGACTATTACGGGAGCGTTTTTACATTCGCGGAATGGGGGATAAGGGGTGGAAATAAAAAAACCAAAGTATTTTTCTTTTTCAATATATTCACCTGCAAGACGGATACATTTTTCACATCTTTCAATTAATTTATTTATACCCTCATAAAAAAATGATTTCTCTTTATCTGCAAAATACGCCGAAACTGCCTCCTTGACTTCATCATCGGCAGTAAATTTTTTACCCCGCAGCTCTTTTTTCATTTTCGGAAACAGGTAATAATCACTCGGGGCCAGGTCTGGGCTGTAGGGTGGGTGATTCACAATTTCGAAGCCCACCTTATGCAGGGCAGCTAACGCAACGAGGCTCTTGTGGACGGGCGCGTTGTCGTGCAAAAGCAGTACACCTTTCGTCAATTTTCCCCGTCTTTTCTCTTTAATGGCTTCTTTTAGTCGCTCTAATATTGAAGCGTAATATTCTCCGGTTATAGAAACATCTTTATCTTTATAATCAAGCAACAATATTCCTTCCGAGTCCCAAAATACCGTTGCCATGAGTTTCCCAGCTGATTGTGACACTTTAAAATTCTTGGGAGGTGCTGTGCCCTTTTTATGCCACTGCATGGAGTGTTGTTTGGACTCAGGTTCATAATGATGAACCCAAGTTTCGTCTCCAGTAACAATTAAAATGCACGCGAACACTCTACGCGCTGTTGTTTTTGCGGCGGCGTGAGCATTCTCGGCACCCATCTTGCGCTGACCTTAGACATGCCGAGATGATCGTGTAGGATTTTAAAAATTGTTGTATCGGATACTCCAACCATTTCTGAGAGTTATTTCTTCTTTAGTCGAGCATCTTCGAGTACAATTTTTTCAACTTTTTGGATAAGTGCTGGCGTGGTCACCTAAATGCTCCTGCCCGGCCTCGGGTCGTCTTCAAGGGATTCCCTTCCTTGTTTAAATAAACTATGCCACTTGTACACCATGGTTTTTCCTGGACAAGAGTCGCCGTAAACCAATGACATCTCATTCATTATGGTCGCAACTGATTTTCCTTGCCTGGTAAGGAACTTTATAACGGCACGATATTCGATTTTTTCCATATTTCACTTTTCACTCCTGATTATGTTACTTGGTTGACGATAGCTCAAAGACTAACTGTCTAATAACAATAAAACTTCGTATTTATAGTAATTATAAGTCGCTGCACAGGCCACGCCTCCCATGCGCCTAATCACCCCCCTACAACCCGCTCATTCCGCGAATATAAAAACGCTCCCTCGTATTTATTTAAAAAAATGCCAATAAGAAGCGCTCATAGTATATTGTTGGAATTCAGTCTGCGAATTAATGCATCGAAAATAGATCAAACATTAAAAGCAGACCACGTGGTTTCGACCTTCGCGGTCTCGTCAGTGCAACTATGAATGCAAGATCTAATTTCATCACGCTTCACATCACAACTTTAGTTGTATAATACCTCCGCCAATGGACTAATTGCAACCCAATGCCCTCTAGTGGGTAGGGTGGGAAGTAGCACACCGCAGAGCACTACACAACAGAAGTCGGTACAGCAGACGATATTATGTGTGTTGCATTGAATTCCTATAGAACTCTGATATAAGGTTGGTACATTCATTCTATATTAATGACCTAATTAGCTTTTAATTAGAGCAGTATTTTACATGTGGGATGGTGTTTGTTTGTTTTAAACTAATTTTTGGTGGTTTGTAGGTCCGACTTGACACGCGGTTTCGAAAAATATTGCATCGCATCGTATATTTAATTAATTATTTCTAGTTGAAGATCATTTACTGCTGTTTCCCATACGTTCTAGAAAAAAGGTATTTCGCATATGATACCACGGCGTAGGCACGACATGGATTCGGAAGACAAAGCATTTTCACAGCGAGTGGGAATCCTTAATTAGGACCTGTATTTTTTCTATTAGTTGAAGTCTCGCGTCGGTTCTTTCTCTCTTTTAATTTAATAATTAAATTACTGAACGTTATTAAAAATTTCAAGTCGTGTAATATACTTTTTTCCTGTTATGGATAGTTGCCTTTTATTCCTTGAGATTCATGGTCGAGTTTTTTGTATCGCCTTAATTCAATTTACACCAAAAGTTATTCATACTTTAATAGTTTTTATAATTTATTTCTTTTAATTAAATTTTAAACAGTTTTCACTTGTTTACGAGTATCGTGTGATGAAAAATTGATCCAAATGAAGAACAAAAATTGCTGGATATATTTCAGTCGCTTGAAAGTGTTAGTGAATATTCATCAAGTGAGTTTGTTGATAGTGATACAGATCCAGAGTTTACTGTTGAAAGAGACGAATTAAATTCAGAGGGATGCAGTGTTGAAGATAACTCAATCGATAACTTACAACCCGGGGAACAACCAGTACTTGTACATACCTCAGAGCACTACTAATAATTGGGAAGTATCCGATGAATCTCGACTGAAACATATAATGTAAATTTAGACGAAGTAGGTATAAATCTGAACTTGGTGGAAACAACGACATCAACAACGCCATATGATTTCTTTAGTTTGTTTGTAAACGATGACGTGATAAACTTATTGATGGAACAAACTAATATTTGTGCTGAGCAGCCTAACATAAAGCAACATTCTAGAATGAAACGCTGGACACCTACACATTCACAACAAATGCGTAATTTTTTTAATTTCTATGTGGATTAGATTAGTAAATATGCCTTCCCTTGCTTATTACTGGAAAAAATACACATTTGTACAATAGTAAGCTAACAGACTATATGTTCAGAAACCGGTTTGAGCTTCTTTTAAGGTAATTTTACTTTTTTTGCATTATGTTTCTTGTTTCATTCATTGATTGTTTTTTAGTATGCTATATGCGTCAGATAAGTATATATCAACATTAAGCAGCTATGTACATCCACAGCAGTCAGTCTGCAATGATGAGTTCATGGTTGCATTTTTAGGCAGACTAGAGTGGACCAATTCGGAGCGCAAGCAGAGGCGTGAATACACTTTCCTGCTACTATTATACGTGCACACACGATGACCGTGGACAACATACTAAGTAATGTATGTGCGATGAGGCACGCGGGAACCAATTCGTTAGTCACGCCTCTGCTTTCGCTCCGGATTGGTCCACTCTAGTTATTAAACCTCGCTGAAATAGAAGTTGCTAACTTGAATTTTATTGGTTCAAATGCGTCTCAAAGTAAAAATAGAACTAAACCAGAAGGTCAGCAAGGTTTAGTTCCAGAACCAATCTCTAGCGAACAATTCCAAACCTCTATTTCCGAAGTACTCGAAGCCTCTAATCCTTCTGATGAATCATATGAACCGTGTGAAAATGAAACCATTTCAAGCGAAAAAAAATGGAGTCTTAGAGAAACTAGAAAAAAAAACACGCCAACTGAAACCATTGTAAGAACACGCAAGAAAAGACGTCATGTAGATCAAAAACAACGGAATAAAAATAAGATATTAAGGTAAGAAGGAAAAGAATATTTTGGTAAAAAGGCAAGAAGAAAAATGGAATTATAACATTCAGAAAAGATAAAAAACTATAGGACCAAGTTGCAAATGCAATCATCAATCTGCAATGAAATTTAACGAGATAACAGATCAGCAAAGAACAATTATTTTTACAAGTTTTTAGAATTTTTCGTGGAACGAACAACAACTATTTCTAAGGGCGCTGGTCGAAAAAAATACTATTTCCAGAGCTAGGGACAGGAAAACGGACAACGAATCAAGAAGGAAAATCTCCTATGTTTATTTCCTTGACACAACATCAAAAGTAAGAGTCTGTAAAACGATCTTTTGCAACACACTAGGTATTTCACCTAGAACTGTCGGACGTTCACATTATTGTCGGAAATCAACCAAGGAATTGTACATTGAGAGAAATTGGCAAACAAAAATGGAGTTATATCGATTTTATAAAAATGATTGGGGAAAAAAAATGAATCAACACCAGTATCAGTTGCAACTTTTAACAATAATTTTAACGATTTAAATTTAGCACTCTTTTCATCCAAAAAGGATGAACGCGTGTGGGATACAAAACTGGTAATGTTAATGAAGCTACCAATCAAGAACATCAGGAGAAAAAGGAGGAAGCGCGAAAGCAAAAAGAAGTTGATAAAAAGAAAGAAGATGTAAGAGTTTTTACGATGGATTTGCAATCGGTCCCAATGAGTCCAAAATCTAATGTTAGTGCTCTTTACTCTAAGACAAAGTTAATTGTGGATAACTTACGATTATGGATATCCAATCCTTGGATGGATATTGTTTCCTCTGGCATGAGGGCAATGCTGAACTAACAGCCAAGCTAACGAATAAAATCATAATTGAGCAAAAGTTTTTAGAAATAGGCCATACTCAAATGGAATCCGATTCAATGCACTCCACTATTGAGTGAAAACTAAAAACTAGAATTTATTAATGTTCCCTGCAAGTTGGAGTACTTAGATCATACCTATTTTAAAACTTTGAAGATGTCCATTACATCAGTTCCATACGTCCAGGCAGAACAGCAGGTGATCCGACTGTCACTAACATTAGAGCACTTCAATATAATGAAAACGGAATTCACTTTAAAATCAGACATTCAGAGGAATGGACACCTTTGCCTTATAGATCGACAAAAGAGAATAAAAAAATGTGGAATCTAGTGCAGTTGCCGTTGATGTATCCAACTCCTATACCAATTAAACAAAATAAGTTTCAACATTTAATGGATCTTAAGGCTTCTATTCCTCAGGACTTTCATTTGTTTTATAACAGCTTACCACATTCGTAAATCTGCTTTTGTTCTCCGTCACAGAACGAATAGTGATATAACATATTATTAGAATGTTAGTATTTTTTATATGTTTTCTAAGTTTATTTTTATGTAGTACTTAAGTAATTTAAGTTAAAAAAGGAAACATGTACTAGCTTCCTATCTCCTTCGGACAAAATAAATATATATCGCAAACGACCTAACTCCCGGATTTTAAATCCATTTTTGACAATAACAATTATTTTTTGTAATCCAGTAACAAACCAATAAAATTATTTCCCAACAATGTTTTCACTTTCTGAGTTGTTTTTTGCATCTCTCTTGGAGTTAAGCCAGTGCCAGATCTGGCTCTCAAGATTCGGGCAATCAATTTTGGATGAGTACCTGGCATGGTACTCAAAAACGTGTTAGACAATATACGAAGCAGTCAACCTGTTAAGCACCCTAAACCTTGATCCTATTTATTCAAAACCTGCACAAAATTTGTCATCAATCTTAATGCAATCTTAATTATATGCAACAACTATAATAAAATCTGGTCTTTCTAAACTGAAAAATGATTTCTCACACTTTTCTTTTTAGGAATTGATTATTATTAATTATGTCTCGCATAGGCCAATACTCAACGTTATAATATGTATCCTTTGCTTGGTTTATCGTTTGCAAAGAAAGTAACAGAATTTTATAAACTGAGACTACTGAGAACTGTATTCCAATCGATCTACTATTGACTGTTTTGGACAATGTCATTAACAGTGCAGCCTTACAAATGGCGAGATAGTGCTGTAACAAGGTTATTAAACATATTCGTACACACAAATTACACAGCATGAGCACCGACCATAAGACAAAAATACTTGAAAGTGATAGCGCACAATCTATGTGACATTTATTATCAGCACATCTCAATATACAAACATCACTTTTTGTTAGCCTTGTTTACAGAATTATTTGATCCACTTGAGATGGAATTCTATTTTATATCACATTTTCGCAGTAACATTTCAGGATATTTTATCCCGACCTTACGGGTTCTAAAATTTTCGCAGACGGATCGCCAAAAATTGCACAATTCTAAATAAAGAGAGGGAGTGAAACTTAAACCATCTGTGATAAAGCAAAAATAAATTGTATGTTTAAATAAATCCATAATAGGAACAAACATCCCAAGTTTTATTATCTGAGGTAATTGTGTGGTTGAACTGACGTGAAATAAAAAGAGACACGGTGAAAATGAAAAGAAAAAAATACAGACAGATAAAGATATGAGAATAAATAATAACCCTCTGACAAAAAAAGACCAACATCCATACATAAATAACTTTGTCTGTGGTTTTCAGCGAGTGATACTTGTTTGAGCGACAATGTATACTTTCTACTGAGAGAATATATTTGCGGAAGTAAATTAAGCGTAACGTAGTGGAAGTACAGCTTGATTAGTTTAGGCACCGAGTAATATCCGCTAAATTTGATGCAGTGACGAAATAATTGCTAATTTATGGTACTAAAGAATTTATTATCGTGATAGCGTATAAATCACGTTCTAGAACGGGCTAATTTTAATCTGAAAATCAATTATGAGCTGCATAATCTTGATTTACCTTAACGTGCTTGGTAGGATTTAGGCCGCTAGCTGCCATATACGTGGAACCTATAGTCTTGATCTTAATAATATCCTGAAATTGCGGCCACTCTAACAGCTGAAACGTCAAGAACAATTTCAAAAATGTAATAATCTGCGTTTAGCGAAGCTATAATCTTTATACTTACCGCATCGAAATCTGAGATGACTTCGTTGAGAAATCTTAGACACTCTAGTCCTTGGTTATTGACAGATTCTTCCGAATAGAAATCTGAGAAGAAAAAATAAACAAAATATATAAAATAAAGGAATGTTTTCCATAAATGAAAGTTTGATAATACTTCTTCAATTCGTCTCTCAAACTAACGCAATTCCATAATAAATATACCCACGAGGGTTTGATTTTATCACTTCTATCGACAAATTTATTTTGTGCCGTGGTCGCCTATCACTACCTACCGGAAAAGTTCGGCATGGATGCGAACAGGACGCCCACCTCCGCGTAACTTTGCGAGTACAGTTCATCATGTTGGCGTTTTCTGTTACCCATGAAGTGTTCGGCGACGTGAGGCGGTAGGATGTTGTAGACTAGAGCTTCGTTCCGTCTTCTCATATCGGACGCACATTCCCTTTGTTCTTCTACCTCCGACCTCCACAGAAAGAGTACCCTAGCTACTTGTTCCATCTAGAAAACAACGGTAGAGCAGAAGACGTGTTTGTCTAGAGGGGTTGGGGTTTGAAATTACTCACATGTCGTGCTAGCAGAGCTAGAGCTATCGTTGCCGTCAGGAGTAGCGCTGAGAGTGTATATTTTCCTTTTGTATAGCTAAAACAAAACGTAAATACAATACAGGATTACTTTATGTGCGGGTCTACCATTGGATACTGTACTGTCTGACCTATTTCTTTCGAGTTTTATGGCTGCGTATTAATGTGGGCTTACTAAAATTAGATTCATATGTCTTTACAGAATTATAGATGGAGTTGTAATTTCGCAAAACTACCACTGATGAGTCGATGATATCCACTAAATTTATTAATTCTTTCGCCACACAAAAGTTAGCTTTTTCGAAAATAAATAGTTTAATAGATGACTGACACTAGATTTTTTCAGTTTCAACTATTATAGGGATATTGTGTTCGAAAATTCATAGAATTCTAGAATTTATAAACCAAGGATATATTTTATTTCTTTCTATCTTGCACCTTCTAATACATTTTTCTGTCTTGAAAGTTAAATGTAACATAAGATAGGTCCAATTAACTTTAAGTTAATCTTTTAAACAGATTTAATACTAATTGACAGAAATTCTAAAAGAATTGAGCTTTGAATTTTAAATATTAAGAAGTTAATAAATAGTTGGACCTCCTCTATAGATTAAGTCTTCTTGTGATAGAAGGTTCTACTGTTATGAAAACAGTTCTTACATATTTGTCTTGTATAGCATGCATATGTGCCAAGCATCTTTTCTGAAGTATGTCCAATATATGCTCAATGGAATTGGCGTTTGCTTGATTCTTGCTTCATTGGGCCAATCGGTGAAAGTTTTTGCCACATGTGGTCCTGCACTGTCATGCATAATGGTTAAATTACGGTTCAACGCTTCTGCAAATGTCTAAACTAAAGGTTCAAGAATATATTGCCCAGAATTTAAGGATTCGTCAAGATTAGTTTTCTCATTCAGCATAATTCCTGCCCATATCATTACAGTCACATCAGTAGCTGTGCACTTCTTGGGTATGCCGTAGCCTTGCTGCGATACCACGCTCTTAATTTACCCGTATCTGGTCTTAATCCGAATCACAACTCATCAGAAAAAAGTTATAGTCGACTATTAATGTCGAGTCTAGTTTAAGTGGTCCCGAGCCCTGTTTACTAGATGTCTTTCATTTCTCTTGGTTAATGGTTGATCCTCAAGAGGGCATCTGGAGTGAAGATTAGTTTCTGTTAAAAGACGACTGATGGAGGCTGAGGACGTTATGCTTTGCCTAGAGATACGATCTTCACACTGTAGTAGTTACTACGCTTTGTCAGTGAGCTTGGAGAGTGTTTTAAGTAGCTGTCTTGAATAGCAATGGTGGCGCATTTTCTTCCAATATATGGTTCTTTAAGTTTACCTGTATTTCTGTAGCGGCACCATGGTTGGCTAATTAGACCATGTACTGTAGTTAGCCGCTTCGCTACGTCAACTTGTCTTAGTACTGTCGAGAAGCAATCCAGCTGGTCTATTCATTTCATTAGAATGTAAATGACGACATCTATTTTGTTCATTTATATTTGCTCTAACTCGTATCAACAGGTATTAATTTTTTGTGAAACAACGTAGAAACAGTGAAAGAAATATCAAAACAAAGTTAAAATTTAACACATTTTAAGATTCAACATTTAATTTCGATTGTTGAAAAAATATTTTATATTAAACAAATTACATCAGCATCAATGTTGAAGTGTGTCAATGGAATGTGATATTCCCTTTACTACTTTAATTAATTTGAAGCAGATATATTAATTTAAAGGAATAATGGCTACACCTCTACTGAGAAAAGGGAACAATGGCAAACTAAAGATATGCAGAAACTATAAGAAGTGGTAGGAAGTAAAAGTTTGGGTTATTTTGGAGCTGGCGATTTTGTTTCACCAGCCACGCTTTTTCGTCTCTACAACACTGAAAAGGCTACGGAATTTCCTTCAAAGACCAAGCTAGATAAGAAATCAATTTTGCCCACAGAATTAGAAAATGTAATAGTACAGTACTGTCCAATAATTCACCAAAAGTTTTGTAGCTTTACCCAAAGAGATACATGATCCGTGGCATTTAAACTTGCGAGAGGTAATAACTGGTGATTTCCATTTTCATAATCGTAGGAATCTGCTGGAAAAGATTGGCTATACTCTTTTTCCATCAACAAGCACAAGGCTAGGCTAAGTTAGCGAAAACCTTACAGAGACATCCTTGTATTTAACAGAAAACGCGTAACTCAGTTTTTTATAAAAAAAAACATTATGGCCGCGATCAAGTACAATATACAACATGGACATATGTATACATGGACTATATATTGTACAATCACAATGGCTGAAAGTGTTTTCGTTAGAAGCGAAGCGACAAGTAGGAGTCCTTTTATCAAAAGAAAGAGGGATTTTATTTGCGTTATTCATCCTAGTAATTATGTATGCCCTATGATCATTTTCCCACGTAAGAAATTAATGGGGCAGTTATAAAATGAACACCGGTAAGGTCGGTGTATGCTTTTCATCATTCATTACTATGACATGCGCATTAGACGCATACTATAACGGAGAACTTCGTAACTATCCTGCGTCCACCGCCCCATAACACCCATAAAATGCAACTATTAGTTAAGACTGCTATGGGTGCATGGAAAATGTGTTGCACCTACCTGTTACCTGCAGAAAGAGTTGTTGATTTATCCTGTAACCAGGAATATTTTCACGGACGAAAAATTTGCTCCAGAAATACAAAAGGGAGTGTTTCTTTGTTTGATTTAGTTTGACTTTCAATTTGGCCTTGACGCGCCAATTCATTAGACGGTCATGTCCTCTTGTGAAGTTATGCACACTCATCCAGCCACACCTTTTAATAGCAAGGAAATTTTGAGTAAAGTAATTTTTGTAGTGCCTACAATTGCCGCTTTCTTAATAATTTTACCACAAAAATCAAAGCAAAAACTATTCTATATATGAGGAGGGTCATTCCAAAGAGGGCCTTATCCACGTTTTATAAATTTCTAGTTAAAGGCATAAACTAATGCTACTCGTATATATTGGCCTTATTATATTAATGCATGACTAATGCCTCCAAATCGCTTCTTATAACATAAGAAACAGGCCTAAAAATTAAGAGCCATTTCAAAGTGCGTCTTATCCATCTGGGGCGTTATTCCAAAGTAACCCATATCCATCCGACCAATAGCTTCTTAGCATTCAGTCACGTGGATATGTAACAACAATAATATAAATATATTTTGTCTATTCTTGACAGATATTATTCATACATCGTTACTAGATGAATGGCGTTAATTAAGTCGTTAAATACATAAGTTAACAACTATTTTTTTTCAAAGTTTTATTGATAATAATTATTAGTGTAATTAATATAAAATGGAGGAAGTGGTAAAAGAAAGTGGAAAAAAACTATTGAAAAAAATCTAAGATAAGGTTTTAAATTATCACACCTCCTTCATATTTTTGTAGCTATTTCTTACTTATTTCTACATATACTGCAAAGGAGCCGCCACTTTATCAATCTTGTGGGCATTCTGGAAAAACATACAGGTGTAGGTCAGTCAAAATGGTTGATATACAAGAGTTTCATGTAGCTTTCTTCGCATCACAAAATAAATCCGAGCAGGATGCATTTATTCTAAAATATAAAGATATTAAAAAACCTAAACGTGATCGAGCTAAAAAACTTAACTCTTCTAGAAAAATGATTTCAATCAATTATTTTGTAAAAGTCCATAGCACTACCAAATTTACATTACAAGTGTGTCAAAAAACATTTTTGAATATTTTACATACAAGTAAAAGCAGAGTACAAAGAGTAGCAAATTTGCACATCAAAACGGGTCGTATGCCGCAAGAAAGAAGAGATGGTGCTAGGTTAAAAAAATCTTATACAGAAAAACGAAAATCCGTAAAGCAATTTATTGAAAAATAGAAATGTGTAGAAAGTCATTATTGCAGAGGCAAGAATGGTGACGGAAAAAATATTTCCAAAATGGTTTTGTATAGTATTCCTAAAGGTGTAACAGTTAACCCCCTAAAAGTTTCAAATGTTGAAATTTTGTTAAAAGCTCATTTTGGCGATGAGTGGAGAGCAAACGCAGAATGTGAGTTTTATGGAAACTTTTTTGACAATGAAGTTATTGACGACGTAGCTGAAAATTCCATGTTTAATCACATAAAAGATGCAGCTTATTGTGAATGTAAAGATAAATCTGAGGAACTTAAAATCTAATGTGTCATTAAAATAATATTATAAACTATCAAATAAATTTCTTTCAGATATATTGTTACTCATCTTTTTAGTTACAATTGTTATTCCAAACACCACCTTATCCACTATGTCATGCCAAAATGGGTCTTATTCAAATTTAATTATACGTTTTCCAGTATTCTATATGATACGAATTATTTGAAAGAATTATTATTTACAAATCAAATTTTTATCACTTTCTATATGATCCATTCCTAATGTATAAAAGAAGTGTTAAACGTTTTTTTTCTAATTTGTCTAAATTTCTTCTAAGTGGCTTAGACTCAATTTGGAATGACTCTCCTCATATCAAACAATCAAATCTAATTCACCACCATTTTGCGATCTTCAAAGAAAAAATAAAGTTGTAAAACTGAGGATGACAACTAAAACATTCTGGTTCCGTTATTTAACCAATTGTCTGGATACTAATCATTGGCAATACATTGGCACCAAATCAACGACCAAATTCATTTGACCATGAATTAAAATATCGCTCAAGTGCTTCGATAGCAGACACAGTTTTTCCATTGTTAAGCTAACTTTATTACTAAATATAAAAGTCGATCGTTACTGTCGTTAAGAAAATTGATCTGATAAAAAATGAAATAAGTCAAATCGCTTATACTGGGTATCGAAACAAGTAGAAGGCGGTGTATATTTAATTTAATGTGTTTAGTGTATTTTTTGCTTCTCATTTTCAATATGATGTCGTAAATCATACCACGCTCCTATAATTTATCATCTCTGCGATTAGCTAAAGCGCTTACGTATACCTAAACAATAATTTATACACCAAAATGTTTCAAAAACGAGTCGACGTTTAGAAAAAGAATGGCAAATAAACGGGGCCATAAGAACTGTTAATCATAATTTCCTTTCCATCGTACTCCATTTTTTCTTTGTTGTTTTCTGTCAGTTTTATCGAATTTGTATAGCCACAAGCTTGTACTCGATGCGCACCCAAAGCGCACGGAAATAAATGTATTTGGCGGCAACCGAGCTCATCTTTCCGACATTATCGTCGCTGGTTCGCCTTTCCGAAACTGTTGTGTGTATGTAATGGAAGTTCCGAAAATCGATTTCACGTCAGTAAAGTCGAATAAATTATTTTATGTTGCTAGCGCGGTTGATATCATTGCCTCCGCTGTGGTATATCATGTTTTCATCCACCTTTCTAGTTTTTGCATGAAAATGCACGTATTGCACCTAAAAGAGCAAAAGCGAGGATTTTATTGTGCTTTTTAAAAGGTGAGTCCAACAATGAACACGAAAATTTTTCGCTATAAGTTAGGAATTCGCTGGTTGTTAAAAAAGACGAAGAAAAAAGGCAATGGGAATTCTTTGGCTTTTGTCGTTTAATAGCAGTTATTTCTTTGATAATAACTGCCCATTTACAGACCAATTTACTAGAAATATAAATGCTATTTTCGATCAATCCCAACACTCCTTCTAATGGATGATCTTTTGTGTAAGTATAAGACAGCGATTAATTCACTGTAATTTTTTATTAATCATTGAACTCATGATTTGCAAAAATAACGAAAGCGAACCGTCAATTCAAATTGTTTTAAACGTCTTTTGTAATACTAGAGGATCTTGATTAGTCTACAAAATTTAAATATTAAATGTAAACTATGATATTTTATAAATAAACTGTCAACGTTTGATATCTATCAGGTAATAAAAAAATATTATGGTCAGTTATTTGTGATTCTTTCTTTAAGGGTTATTAGATAAATACATTTTTGCTGATATGATGTTAAGTGATCGACGCCCTTGATTGCACATGTCTATAGCTTATATTTCACAACTTGATTTGGGTATAAGAAAGCTGTCTATTATGTAGTTCACGTCGAATGTTGATGAGAAGCGTGCAAGGGTGAAAGCATCATGTTCACGATCTATGCTTGGTTTGAAAATGATACGGATTTCTTAAGCCGTATTGTTACCATGGATGAAACTTAATAATAACTGGGAATTATTATTCGACGTTACTGACCACTCTACGAGAAAAAATTATGGAGGGAAGTTGCACGCAAAGTTGTCAAAATGTGTTTTGATTTTGCAGAAAGATGCCCCTGTACACAAATCGCATGTTGCCATGCAAACAATTCCTGATTTAGAATTCGAATTACTCGAACACCCCTCTTATTCACCAGATCTGGCACCATCCGACCATGATGACTTTCCCCAACTGAAAAAAAGTTTAAAAGATCGTAAATTGTCTTCCAACGAAGAGGTGATAGAAGGATGAGACCTTTACAGAACAACATAAAAATTTCTTTTTGGAAAGTCTAGAGGCCTTGCAGATTCGTTGTAATAAATGTATCCAATTAAGAGGAGATTATGTTGATAATAAACTATTTTGACCTTCAAACTTCAGTTGCTTCTATAGTAGACTAAGAATTTTCAATACCTCTTCGTAAGTAGCCTACAATAGACTGGTCCAGTTTAACCTTTCGTTGGTGGCGCGAGATCCTAGAGACACAGTTACTGGCGAATTGCCATTTTCTTGGGTTCAATAGCGAAAAATGGTCTGTTTAATATTTATGTTGTTAAAACAAACAGTAAGCTAATTGAACGGCCATTTTTGTGTCTCTGTGGCACATCAATGTTATATTTTTATCATATGCAAACATACTTGCAGCTATGGGTCTTTTTTGTGAATTTGAATTTTCTGCAAGTAGTTCTCGCTTGCTTTTACGAATAGTTCCCAATGTAAGTATGTATATAGAGTACGTACTAATGGGATACTGGTGAACCAATTATCACATGTCACCACCAGTCTTTCAACAAGTGCTAAAGGGGAATTATCCAAACGCCAAGGTCTCTCTGGCGGTGTGCCAACACAGACTTTGAAATTGCTCGCGTAAAATGTCTTTGAATCCACCATAGCATAAACCTTTATGCCATATTGGGCTTGCATGGAATGTGCTGGCGAAAGCCAAATCTCCCATGGAACGTCACTAATTTTTCACCAATTGTTACATTTTGAAAAGGAGTATATGCAGATTTACACTTTTCGAGAAATGAGTCAAATATTTCCCTGATGGGGGCTAATTTGTCTGTCTCGCTCTTCCGTGCTTGTATCCACATCATCAAATAGTAAATGTAGTAAAAAACTAAAGCGAAATGTAGACATTGTGAGGGGGAAATGATCAACACCAATCCCACTGTTGCTCCACAACTCTTCCACATTTAGACGACTGGACTTCAGTACTCCAGCTAAATAAATCTGAATTAATCAGTTTCTTTTGCATTTCTTTCACAACTGTATTTTTTTCCTTATTCTTATCTATATGTTTGTTTGTATATTTCACTATTTTTTCTAACATGTCATCATCAAAAAAATATTTCCATATTTCATAACCACCTTTCAAGTTTTTTACAGCTGCCTTAGGACCCTGCAATCGCGTAATTAAGTTCTCTGAACGTGTTCTACTTGAAGAAGCAACATGTTTGGAGCATTTTGATCCATCTCTTCCGACAAAATGTGGTCCCCATGAAATTAATTCTTTCTGTTCACCATCAGAAATTTCCTGTTCCAAAGTCTGCACCTTCCTCCCGTTCCTTTAAATTATTTTCCATAGAGTCATAATCATTTACGACTTCAACTTTATTATCATTCTCACCTTCTCACTCAGACATTCTAACATAAGTTCATGCAGTCTCATGTGTTCCTCTTCGTAGGACAACTTAGAGTTATACATCTAAAGAATACATTCTTATGTATATAGCTGCTGAAAATGTTAAAACATGTATCTTACCTTGTACGAATTTCAATATTAACAATAAAGATTTTACTGGCCATGACACTCGCTCCGCAATGTTTTATAAGACGAAAAGTACTACACCAATGTTCTTCAAATTATAGAGTAATGTTTCTTGAAACTAGCTCTACAAATACCGTAACGGACAGATTCCTGGGATGGTAAAATGTTTAGTACGGCCCAGAACCTTTTTTCGGGGTCACAAGGCAAACGGCCCGGAGACATATAGGAGACTGGGTTCTTAGGGAGGGGAGGGGAGAAGGTCTGGAAGGGAAAAAATGTTTAGCAAATCAAAAATAAAAGCACAAACAACCGCCAGCAACAGAAGGTTGAAACACAGGCACATGTTTTGTAGATTAGTACGTGGTTGCTGTACATCAATTGAGTTTTAGGGAATTGCTTTAAAAAATTTAAATTATTTCTTTTGGATTCTTTGTACTGGTTTTTTGTTTTACGGAAATTTAAAAAAAAAGTTGTAAAAGAAGTCTTTTGTTATACCTATACCAAAGTTGTTAATCTAGATTATTAGAAGTGTTATTTGTTATAGTTCTTTTACAATTAACTAACTTTTCATTATGAATTATTGCCCTTGATTATTGTAAGATACACAACTTGTGAAAATAACTTACCTCGCCCAATGTTTTCTAGATTCCTCACAGTCCAAGGCCGCTCCTAGAACCAGTATATTGAAAGCGCAATGTGCAACCGCTAATAATACCATGAGAAAAGTTTTGCACATATAAGATAAAGAGGCTGGAAGAGACGCTGCTATCAATATCAAGACGGCGAAGTAACTGAAGTAAGACGGATACAAACACGTCGCGTTGGTATCTTCAACTATGGTCATTGAACAGTTCTCGAAGGTATGATGAAATGGGGCACAAGATACCTATAAAAAAATGATATATTTTATAGCTATCTTAACAACAATAATGGATAAAATGCTAAACGTAAATCAGTAACTTACCGTATCTACAATGTTTACTGTTGCCAGTATTATAATACACATGGCGGATAATATTCGTCTCATCCAAAGTGATTCGTTTATGCATTGACAGCAATTCGTTAAACACCTGCATATGTACTAAAACGAAGAAAGGTACAAAAATGAGATCATATTTTATATTAAAAATTATTAAATATTTATAAAGGCGGTACTAAAATAAACGAACAAGATAAATCTAGGCTAGTTTTTTTTTTTTCCTTTTAAATTTAATCTGAGAAAATAACGTCTAAAAAATGTAAATCGTGTTCCAGCGACTATAATAATGGCCTGAAAAGGAAAGACGAAAGAAAACAATTTATCAAGCACAGAATATTTTTCTAGTAAAAGCCTCCAGCTAGAAAGCAATTTACTATTTGTTAGGAAACTATGCGGAATGAAACCGCGATAAAAAAAGAGCCTACCATTACTCTATCTTTGTTGGCTGCTTTAGTATAATGCTGCATGAAACTAAATCGTCTGCAACTTGATTTCATATCCAGTGTAATTTTTTCGAGAGTATCATTCTAGAAATTGTAATGT
Source organism: Holotrichia oblita (assembly GCA_023690525.1). Taxonomy (NCBI): domain Eukaryota; kingdom Metazoa; phylum Arthropoda; class Insecta; order Coleoptera; family Scarabaeidae; genus Holotrichia; species Holotrichia oblita. The sequence continues at coordinate 148,709,906 of CM043017.1, read as the reverse complement.
TTTTCAAGGAGAAATATCAGTTTGGTCGAGACAAAGTAGTTTTAAGCCGGTACTTTTTTTTTTATTTCTGGCACACTCGTTACGACTATTGAGGGAGTGGCTGGTACAAATAAATTGTATGGCTTAATAAGGTTACTTTTATTTGAATCCAGATTAGTTTTTAACTTGGTGACTGTTTATGTAAGAAACATTTCTTTTCATCATAAAATGAAATGGAAAGAATCATGATGAGTGTAATGTAGCTGTAACTCTAGCTGGTGAACGGATTATTTATCAGGCAACAGCTTTAATATTGAGAGTTTAAGTCTGTGTGTGATGCTAAAATATTAAAAGAAAGTCGGAGATAACGGATGAGGATGGAACTAAAATTGAAACAGCGTCATTAACGCGTTATATTATTTATTATAATCCAATAATCCTTCGCTAAAAATTGTCAACTTCATCAGGATTAAAATGTTAGACTGTAGTGTTAATCTGTAAAACCTCTAGTTGTCAGAAAAATACACGAGGTGTTAAAGTTTCAACGTTTATGAACGAAATTCTTTAATAATTCTATCCTCGTTAGATTTATAGGATAGAAAACGTGATTCGCTTCGTAATTACATAGTATCTCCGATACCTCTGCTTGGTTTTTTATTTATACAGTTGTCTTCGTTACGAAAATTAAAGTTTGAAACAACTAGATAATCAGCTCTGACTTTTCTGGATTACTGCTTTTAGAGGATACTTGTTTAAAATCAATTGCGCAACTGTGTTCAAAATGTCTTTGTATACAATAATTAGGACACCAGTTTGAAAATGTGCTGTGCTAACACTAACTTTATGGACTGCTTGGATAATGGATTGGAAGTAAGAAGTGCAGTACACAATCAGAGGAAGAACTGCAATTATCTTTCTATCAGAAAAACCGAGAATAATGACAATGCTTACAAAAAATTTATTATTTAAGTTTGTTAGTTTGGATAAAGAAAAAAGCTTCTTGGAAGACATTAAGGTTTCTATAATTTGGACAACAAACCAATTTAGAGAAAATTATCTTCAAAGTTGACTGATTGCCATATAATTCAAAATCGATTCAAAAGATTAAGGTTACGATTCAAAATATTAAGGTTAAATAGGCAGCCCAGGTAATGTAATGAAAGAAAGAGGGGATACAAACTTTACAATGCTCATATCAGCCATTTGAAGCACATGAACGACATCAAACTATACGCCAGCACTGAAAAAGAACTTAGAGCAAATTAGTAATAAGATATAATCCTTCAGCCAAGATATCGGGATAAAATTTGGCTTAGATAAATGCCGCATACACGCAATGATTAAGGGTTAATGGAGCGAAATATCACCAACAAGCAATGCATAACAAATAACTGTCATGGACCGGGACGAACTGTACAAGTACCTTGGATATAGCCAAGCAAGAGGAATCAACCACAAGCTAGCACTAACGACTGCATTCAAGCAGAGGCTAAGGATAGTCATGAGAGCCGAATTAACACCAAGCAATAAAACAAAAGCAATAAATTCGTACGTCTTAACTCTACCCACATACAGCTTTGGGGTACTTAAATGGACAGATATAGAACTGGATGCGCTGAACAAAGATGTTCGCGGACAATGCCTACTAAATATAAAATGCATGACTCGAGAAGTTCTATTGAACGGTTTTATTTACCCAGAAGAAAAGGAGGAAAAGGCATACTTAATTTAAAGAACCTGCACTGGACCCGGATAAAGAACATGAAAACCTATGTGGAAGAACAATCACTAACCAGCAATATTTACCAAATAGTAGTTAGAGCGGACTTCGAAGGTATACCACTAGAAAACATCATGGATAGGTGAAAAGGTACTTCGTGGCAGATACGCCGTAAAACTGTCGGAAGACGGAATAGACGCAGGAGCTTCAGTGGAATGAGTCAGGACGACGAATTATATTTGCAAAGACTGAAGGAATGATATTTGCCATCCACGATCAAATTATTCCAACAAAATATTACCGAAAACATATCCTGGGAGAAAACATCGATGACAATTGCTGATTATGCAAACAAAATAAAGAGACTATAAAGAGACCTCATCGGTGCATGCCAAATACTAGCACCACTGGAGTACAGCTAAAGACATGACGCGGTAGCCAAAATCCTATACCTAGAGCTGATGAAATTGGTGATGAAACGAGCAACACGTTCATTACAGTAAGTACCTGCTAGAAAACATACTAGAGGACAATGAATACCGACTATCAAATACTGCCAACTTGTCTAAGAAACACCAAGAGAAAATCAACATCTATCTGCTCCTTGCCATTAAGATCAAAGTAATGTCGAAAAAAGATAAACTATCCAATCCATAGTACCAATCATAATTGGAGCAACGGGTCTGAAATACGTTTCATCTATCTCTTCAATGACTAGCCATCCCACCCAATAAATAAAACAAACCTAAAACTCAACTAAAACAAGGAGCCTAGCCCATTGACAATTTTGCCCGGGCGAGTGAATGATCTTTGGCCTCTTAAAGGTCAGAAGAGTGCGTTAGGCCAGTTATTCCATAATAATAATCATCATCGTTATTTCGTAACTTTTGTTCAAGAATTCTTGCTCTATAGGTACGTAATCAAACAAACGAGTGAGGAAGGGTGTTGGTGTCAGTAAATGAATGCAGAACATAGAAAGTCAGTAAACCTGTTTGAGCTAGTTGGTAACAGGTTTAAAACGTTTAGTATGTTATGTTGATGAATTCTGCATAAAATTTTTTGTAGTAAATATTTGAAGTTTAGCAAGTTTGTATTATCCTTGGACAGTGCATGGTAGATTATGTTTATGCTCATACTATATAAAATAATGAATTGAAAGCTTAAGGTGTTAATGAGAAGCTTAACGGTATGATTGAAATAAACAATGCAGCAAAACAACAAAAAAGGACACTGCATAATAAAGTTAGTATCACTGATGGGCTAAATCTTCAAATTATCGCCCATCATTTTCTATGCAAACGTTTTCTCTACGACAAGTGGATACAACTACAGTCTAGCGATGGCAGAAACAATAATATTAAACAATTTGAATCGCTAGCAGTAGGCTTAGGAAAATCCATAACAGTCTATATTCTTGGCCACCAAGCATTCCAGGCATTGTTCTTTTAAAAAATCACAAAATTTACGTATCTAAATTTCTTTAACGCCCTCTAGCGGTGATGGACAAAATAATATTAAATAGTTTAAATCGCTAGATGTAGACCAAGGAAAATACTTTCGAAGAAGACCAAATGTGCTAAATTTCGTTCAGGGGAAGCATTATAATTTTTTATTGAAGAAATTCTTACCATTCATACGTTTTTCAAGATATCTTCGGATAGGTAAAAGATAGCCATACCCGGTTTTCGCTGATTTGTTGGTAATCTAGCGCCCTCTATGCTGTATGTTACTTATTAGATTGGTTCGAATTTCTAAGCCCTAGAGTGGAGGAGTAATGCTGTTTCCAACGAGACAAAGTTTGCAAAATTCGGTTCAACAGATTTAACAGAATTTAATGCTTATGATAGACCTTAAGATGGTAAATTTCGTATAAAATGAGAATTTAAATTTTCATTGTACAGTTACGCCATTTAGCGGTCATCCTACACTTTCCTAAATAATTTTCAGATGTTTCTCGGGGCCACTTTAGTTAGTGATATATTTTTGCTGAAGCTTATTCTTAGTTGACCACCCGGTACATAAATGTTCCTAGATTATAAAGTTATAGTCTGCTTCAAAATTGTCAATACAAGGATATCTTAGACTAATTTCTTATTTTGATTCAACTCTTCAAACCCTCTGTATGTCTTCTTGTTTGTTGGTAGGACTGTTGATAAACACTTATGCGACAAGGCAAAGTTGTTTGCGTCTCCTTTGATTCTTAACTACCCTTACTGTTTGAGTTTCTAGCAGATCCATATCATGGTATAGCTTCCTAATTTAGTACGAGTAGGATACGGTAAATTAATTTATACCCTTGTCCCTGTTGCCATTAGAATATCGACTTCTGACCTTAAACTTTCAAAATGTGCAAACGCATGTTGATACCGTCCTAAAGAACAGAATCTCAACGGTCAAATACTAGCTGAGAAAGACTTGTTTAAATCCAGATGCAGCAAGTGTCGTTAACAACCTTCATTGGCGTTGAAAAAGCGTTATAAAATTACTTCCTGTTAAAATAGAGATAAAACTATGACAACGAAAATACACAGAAGAAAGTATATCTAAATGTCCCCTTATATTAAACAGGAAATACAACGAAATACATTCCAGACGAAAAAATCTAATTATATTTCTCCATCGGAAGTTTAGTTTCCGGTATTCATTGGATTAACAACCGTTAACATAACGTTAAAAAAAAAACTTTCAGCAGAAATTTATCTCCTGAAGAGAGAAAAACGCTCGAGTCGAACGTACAGGGAATATACCGAAAGAAAATTGAAAACACTGAGAGAGCGAAAAGGTAATATGTTAAGAGCATTTCTTTCCGGTATCTATCTATTAGAAGGGTCTTTTTCTTTCGTGGGATTACTACCGACGCTAAATTGGGGGAGTGAATTGATATCTTAGAAAGATGGATGTAATGTCAAATAAACATTTTTGTTCTTATCCAATCATACTTGAACATATAAAAAAAAGGAAGATGATTATACCATTGTATGATTAATTTAAAACATACATCGAACTTTAACATTTAGATTAATTGAAAACCTGTACAGTCGGTCATCGGAAACTTTTGAAGGACGAAGATGAATGAATATTTAAAATGCAATCTGCCGATTGTTTAAGGTCGAATCTGCATATTATATGTTACATAGGTGTCACGCTCACTGCATTAAATTTTTAAAATGACAATTAATTCAGCGATAGTTTGTTTAATATTTTTAATTAATTAATTACACAGATTATTAAATTTTAAGCATAAAATTATTGTCTTTCGTCGTTGCTTTATAGCATAATTTTACAAGCGAATGTTATAACTGCTACATACCATCGGCATGACCTCCGCGAGGGAGATCAGTGAGATAACCATAAGGATCACATTTCCAATTACGAAGGACAGCAAACTCATCAGTCTTCTGGAAAATAGAATCACCATTATATCTAAACCGTATAGAAGTTATTGTATCCCAGAGTCTTATAATTGGAGGAGTATAAGTATTATCTAGGGTGTACAATACTGCAGGAAAGGATATGTCTAGATTTAGATGTGGTTTTCTGTTATTGTAAAGAAAATATTTCTTACTGTTCGCTATTGATTTTGATGTACTTGGGTTTCCTTTTTACAAATTAGATATACAAAGAAACACCATCCAACATCGTAAAAATAATCCAATTGCTAAACACGGATAATACGACAAAAATCAAAGCAGATGACCAGCAATATTCCAGCACCAGCCAGTATCAGACAGATGGTCAGCCTGAGCTGGTTTTGGTCAATCTATTAATGGACAAAATTATACAGGAGGTGTTGTCCTTGAATTAGGGCTATCGAATAAGCAAGAACAGAGTCAGCATGATGATACGCGGACAATGCAGCTATGAAAGCTAGCAGAAATGGAAGATAATAAGCCAATAACTAAAATAACTGGAATAACTGAATATATCTACCGACAAAACGAAAGCCATGATAATTGCTAAAAGAACCAATCTAATCCAAAATTATGGTGGAAGACAAACCGATCGAGCAAGTCTACCAGAAATATTTCATTAACATCTCCAGCAGCCATTACCCAGCAATAAAGCGACATCGCTATAAGGATGTTTAAGAGAGATCGTTTGGCCAAACCAATAAATGCGAACAGATAGCAAGATAAGAATCTACAAAATCTCTGTAAGGCCTGTCATGACTTGCGAAGAAACAAGAAAAACCAAGAATATGCTAACGGTTGCTGAAATGAAAACGCTGCGGACTATCGTGGGTAAAACCAGAAAAGACTGTATAAGAAATACAAACATTAGAGAACAGTGTGGGATACTAGACATAGTGAAATGGGGAAGACAAAGAAGAAGAGGAAGGTACGATCATGTTTGAGTCAGAAGGTTTTCGCTTCTACCGTAGTTGACACGTCGACAAAGCGTGATCGTCTGGCGTCCTACACCTAGTTTTGTTCCTGAAGAAGACATTTACATTAGCGGCGAAACTTCGAGTTTGAACAAGTTGTTGTGTGTAATAAAAATAAAGATAGCTGCAATTATGTTTGGGCTAATAAAGTTTTCCAGGAGTAAATCATAGCTGTCATGGTTCTAAAGCATAATTTTGATGATCCTGGACAATGGTTTCAAGTACAGTACAGACAGCGACGATTATGCGAACGTCGATTAACCAGAACACAAATGTGATGCTCAGGTCACCGCCAATACATCCTACAATAGGTAGAGGAGCGCTTCTGCTATGTGCGTTGACTTTTTTTTTTATCATTTAGTTTGTTTTAAGTATTTGTGGAGATCTGTTGAGTTTATGTGTGCCTATACATTGCATAGTTACCTTGGAAATAAACATGGCAACTGCAGGGAAAAGGAATCGGAATGTTGTAACCATTGAAACCAAAGTTAGCATAATAAATCGATTAGAAAAAGGCTAAACCATATCATCTCTTGCAAAACCTTTTAATATGGGAAAATCTACAGTGTTCGACATTAAAAATCAAAAAGACAAAATTTTGAATTTTGCATCCTGGTTGGAAAGTGCAGACGAATCGGAAGAGTATGAAAAAATCGCAAGATGAAAAATTAGAAGACGCATTTTATTTATGGTTCGTTCAGAAAAGAAGTCCCTATTGCTGGGCCTTTATTGTGCGAAAAAGCGCTAAAAATAAATAAGAAGCTTGGTGGTTCAGAATATTTCAAGGCAAGTACTGGCTGATTAAAAAGGTTTAAATCTCGGCATTGTATACGACAATTGGAAATTCAAGGATAATCTTTATCAGGGATCCTTTCGGCGGCTGAACATTTTAAAACAACATTTTTGGCATCTCTAAGCAAAGGTTATTCTCTATCTCTAACAATGCCGACGAAACAGGTTAAATTCGTCACTGCCTCGTAAATCTCTGGCTTCTAAACGAGAATCAGCGGCTCCTGGCTTTAAAGTGAGCAAGAGGCGAGTAACAATAATGATTTGCTCAAACGCGATGGGAACTCACTCTCTACCATTAGTGATGATTGGAAAAGCTAAAAAAGCTCGATGTTAAAAAAATTTGACATGTTTTCCAGTATGCTACAAAACCCAGAAGAACTCTTGGATGGATAGTGAGGTTTTTATAGACTGGTATACAGCGGAGCTTATTTCAGAAGTGAAGAAATTTAAAGAAAATGAAAATAAAACGGGCAAAGTACTTCTTCTTCTAGATAATGCCCTTTCGTATGCGGGGTTGGATAAATTAAATTCAGTGGATGAAAATTTTAAGGCCCTTTATTTGCCACCTAATGTTACAGCGCTTGTGGAGCCGATGGATTGTTATGGATATTATGGATTATAGAAAAGTTCAAACAGAATATACAGAAAACAAGTCCTACGGCGTTTGCTGTTGGCTGAAGATGAAGAAGGTGTGGTTGCATTTACAAAAAAACTCAATCTTAAAGGCTGTGCCTATATGATCGCCGATGCTTAGAACAGTTTGACTTAAGAGAATATTCAAAATGCTTGGAAAAAAGTATTAGAAGGTACAGATGTCAATGAAGAAGTGGAAGAAGGCGTGAATGAAGACAAAGAAGATGCACAATTGTTGTTCAACATTGATGGAAACGATCCTGACTTTCAAATTTTACATGAAGACAAAATACTGTCTAGTGCAGTAGAAAAATCACAGGATTCTGAAACTAGTGGCGGTGATGAAGTACCAACATAAAGTGGCCATGCAATGAAGAGGCTTTTGCTTTGCAGCAATGTATTGGAACGACAAGAAGAGTGCATCCCGAGTCAACTTTACGAAAAAGGATTGAATTTAGCTGTCAAGAAAAGAGGACAACAACTGGTTCAAAAGAAATTGACTACTTTTCAAAACATTTATGTTAGGTTTGGACTATAATTAAACAAATGAGGCAGAATAGGTTATGTATGTAAACAATAAAACTTATATATGTACTTGTGTTTTCTTATGTTTCTATCAGATCAATTATCCGACAAAATTATTTATCCGAACTAGCTTTGGTCCCAATTATTTCGGATGATCGACGCTCTACTGTATTTCTAACATGTTTTTGAGTTGATCTGATTTGGTTAGAATAGAAAATAAGCAATCTTACTAAAAGCAGCGTGATTGAAAATAGTTATGTAGGATATGAACTTGAACCCGATGATTTAGATAAATATACCATAGAACTAGCATAGAAGCCTTAAAATGGAGACCAAAACCAGGTAGAAAAGACGAAGGAAAGACAGGTGAGAAATATTTTAGATTGAAATAATGAAAAAGCAAATAGATTACTGACTAGGAACGTGATGCTCGAAAGTCTTCAAAAACTCAGTGCTTCTGAATCACAGAAACTGCAAATATTTGATGATTTTTGAAATGAATTATACTGAGGTTAAAGTCAAGTTAATGTAAATAATCTAGTCGATATTGTTCCTAAAAATAAAGAGAACCAAGTTAACGAGACATCACATCAACATAAGAACATTCTTCTGCTACTTATCAGGTATGGATTATGGACATATTACATAGTTGGGTAAGGAAGAATCAACAAATGGGTATTGATTTTCTAGATGAGCTAAGAAGAAGCAAGAATACTTTCTAGGCAAAAGAACAGTTAGCTAAATGTTATGTGATATCCACAAAATAGCTATATTCTTGAGGTATGTTACTTCTATGTCATCTGGCCGTGCAGATTTATTATTATTTCTTAATCCATGTATCCAGTTAATCATTTTAATATTTGTAAATGGCAAAACGGAGATCGTCATAGAGTTAGTACGTATTGAAATTATTTGTCACTGCCAATCGATCGAATATAATTGTACCCTCATCATTCTAACAGTATGACCTTTGACATATTTTGGACATGTTATTGGAGATATAAAATTTATGGAAAAATAGTCAAATGTAGAGCATCGAACAATCCTTTAAACGACTAACGTATCTTGCAGCCTTACCAGAATCTGGCGCAAATCATACAAAATGATTATCACCAATGCAAGCAAATGTGTATTTGTATATTTTAATAAGTACTGTCCAAAAGTGTATGTTTAGTATAAATTTGTGCTATCTATTTATTACACATAGAAAAGAAGAAATTGGATACTTTCTTCCAGTATTGTACTTTGAAGTTCACTTCAAACTTACCTGGGCAAAATAATAAACTGCGATATGCCGACGGCCAATCGTACAACTAGGAACGCCTGCAGCGTTACACTTGAGAAAGACTCCGTGTGTAGGTGGTAGGCCTCCTCCATATCCGAACTCGTAAATCCTAGCGTTATGAACCTCGTACATTTCGCTAATTCCCTACAAACGATGGTCTGTTGAACAATGGGGGTTAGCTACTGTTACGTTCTCTGCGGTTAGGTACAAAGAAAGGAACGGTAAAAATGGGAGATGGCAACGTTGTGAAAACGAAAAAACAAAGGAAGAAAAGAAAAGATTTTCCGCAGAAAACAGGCCAGGATTACCTATGTCCGTCCCTGTTGACTAACTCCTTCCTTAATCTGTTTTTGAAGTCTTCGGAATCTTGCCTCTGGCGAGCTGTGCTGCCTAATTGATTTTGTTCCTGTGTATATATTAAATTAGAATTTTATAGAGTTTTATCTTTATTACGATAATGATACAGTAAGTTAAAAAGTTATAAAAAAATATTGCACGATATGAAAACTGTTTTTAAACAAATTAAACAAGGTTATTAAGATGTTCGGAATGGGTGAGTTTATATAGATACAAGAATTATTTGAAAACTTTTAAGCATCTTATGTAAATGATGGTAGGTAATATAATCGTTATGAACATCAACACAATCTGATTAATAATTTAATTGAGCAAACAATTTTCTTGAGTAACTCTACTGCAACCTAACAACTACAACAATATACCATGAGTACAAGTTTTTGGATTTTTATATTGTGGAATTTCTCGACGTTTTCAATTGTTACCTCGTGGTAAGTCGCATATGGAATCGCCACTAAAGTACTAGCAAATCAAGACATCTAGCAAGACTGACAATCCATGAATTGTCCAAGCTAGAACGGTATCAGCTGTACCGACATGTGTTGTTTTAACATTTGGCGACGCTACTTCCGACACTGTCCACTAGATGGAATAAGATTAGAATTAGTCCATTGTTGAAGGTTGTTATACAATATATGTACGTTGAGAGGCGAACTGTGATGAAATTAGGTCTTGCATTTGGAAGAACGCTGACGAGACCGAAAAGGTCGAAACCATGTGGTCTGTTTCTCATGCCTGATTCTTTTTGAGTATTGTCAAAATGTACTAAAACCAATTATAAAACTAAAAACATAATTTTAAATACTCCTAGTGCAATATCTAATAGGCATATTGCTATAAGTCTCAATACTTGGTTTTTGGTTTTTTTCTTTGCCGTTGGTTTAATTTAAGGTTTGTGTCTTCGTAATTAGCGGCTTGTCGTTTAATTAAAATTAATAAATTAATGATGTTTCTACAATATATTATACTACGGTGTGTTTCTGATACGAAATTGAAATGGGTCGTGCATTGGGTTCGCGGATACGCCTACAATTTGTATTATTATTTTTTTTTAACAATTAAATAACAATCAAAATAACCAATAAAAAAAATCTGTTTATTTTATTTTTGAAAAATGAAATCAAAAAATTAAGAAAACCAGATACGATTTAAATTTAATTTTGTTAATGACTAATTTAGATTATACAACTACTTATACTTAAAAAGGAGGAAAAATGCTTCACGATTAATATTATGGTCTGTGACTACCCGATGTCGCTGATAACAATTCAAATAGCTATGCCATCTATGCTATACGTAGGCAACCCATTAATCAAGTAGAATCGGAAATCAGAACTCGCCCCCTTGACAAAATGTTTACACAATTAATAGATCAATCAGTAGATAATCAAAAAAAAAATCAAATAAATACAAACTGCAGGAAGAACTCAATAACACGAGAATGATCTTTATTTCTGACTAACCTTTTCGGTCCGGGATGTACTACGGTGGTTTGACTTGACAGCTTTTGATGAGAATTCTCGAGGAGAGGGTGTTTGGAAACCGAAGGAAGCATGAAGGAAGATCAATTCATCATTTGTAAAGCCAGTTCGGGAAATATTTTTCTGGTTAGTTTTAAATCTCAAATTCACCTTTTTTTTTTTAATATTTCATATATCTTTGAGATAACGGTTTTAGGTTAGAATTTTGAAGTTTAACCTTTAAAAAACTACTGGATCAAAAGTAAGGTTAGGAATTTTATCGGAGCTCAAAAATTGTACGTGTGTATGATTTGAAAGTTAAAAACGTATCTACTGTTTGTTTCTATGGAAATTAATAAGAAAATCTGCAAATTCAAGGCTGTGATTGGTGGAAATGCGGTGTGATTAAAGATAACAAATGAACATCGTTTTTCCTTTTAAAATACTGGAAAATATTTCGAAAATCTCTTTTTGGATAAGAAAATAAAGTGGAAAAACGAATTCTCCGGGTAAAAATAGGTCTATATTCGGAATTTCGAAAATTAAAGATGTTCCTTTTTTAAATAAAATGTACCTGTCAGCTCCAATGTTAAATAGAAAATTCTCTTTTAAATGGAAATTTGCTGGTGAAAACATGGTGTAAAACGTGTTGTTGAATACCTAAGATCATTCTCAAACCTAGCCTGTTACCTGCGATATATTATTCAGCGAGTTCAGGAATCTGATTTTATCGGTGAGTTTTAAAAATGCTAACGGGTTTTTTTTTTTAATTTTTCCCACTCTTTCACAATATTATTTACAGTTTAATTATAGAATCATAATTCTTACTACTAAGGTTTGTGTTTCTGATATACCGGATTTTATAGGCATTGTAATTGGAAATTCCCTCGGAAAGGATGCAAATTTGACATATCAACTCGGATTAGAACGTTTTGTAAAGTAAGTGTATTCTTTCTGTATTTTTGACCCAGTGTTTGTGTCGTGTGAGTGGTTGTACGATGAGCTGAATGCGAAACTGATCATCTTTATCGAGCTCAGAAATCTTCTGGACCTTCACCTAAACAGACCATCGCATGTGTCAAGGTGTAAGTACTGACTAGGACAATATATATTGTCTTTTCAGCTTTAAAAACTAAAACTAATAGAAGTTGAATTAGTATGTGTATTGCTGGTGCTATTATTTATTTAATGGATTCCTTATTTTTTTTTTTTTATGTTTGCAATTTTACCTAAACATTTTATTAACTATATATTTTACATTTTGTTTTTAAATTTTGGCATTTTTAAATAATTAATATTACTAGCCTTGTGTTTGAAGAACATGTAATATGTATGATTCTTATTCTCTAGGAAATCTAAAGATCTTATCGTATGTACCTATGTACAATTTTTCTTATTTTAACTTTAAGAAACTTAAAAGCCCCAAGAGATAGCCCAACAATAAAAATCAATAACGCACACTCACCAAAAATATATGGTCCCCAAAACTACATAAACAAAACATCGCCTTACGGCCCATAGTCTCTTGTATTCAAAGCCCGTTTTACAAATTATCGAAATACCTCGCGAATGCAATTTCCAAAATCATAAAATAAAATGAGTTTCATATTAAGGATTCCTTTCATTTTAAAAATGTCATCGATAAGATATCCGTTCCAAATAATCATAAAATAAGTTCATTAGATGTAGTATCTATGTACACAAACATTCCAATAGATCTGGCAATCAAAGCAATAAACAAACACTGGGAAGAACTAAAAAATCACACCACCTTACCATTACATGAATTCATTAAAGCTAATGAATTAACACACATAACAATATAATAACCAATTGTTTAAACAAACATATGGCTGTGCCTTGGGATCACCAGTATCTAGTGCAATTGCATAATTAGTACTAGAAGAACTTGAAAAAGAAACGATAGCTAAATTAAATTTTCAACCAATATTCTTTAAACGTTATATAGACGATTGTATCTCATGCATTCCCATAACCAAAATCAATTATATGCTGGAACAATTCAATAGTTAGAAATAGAGACAAATCAGAAAATTAACTTCCTAGACATGACATTAATAAGATCAAATAATAAAATCCTAACAAAACTATACCATAAACCTACAGCTTCTGACAGATACAATTCCAACCAATCAATAACACATTAAAAAAAATGTAATCGCAGCTCTTGCAGATAGAACAATAAAACTAACAAGCGCAAAATATAGACCAGAAGTCATTACTCACACCAAAAAATACTACAAGACAACAATTACCCCCTACAATTCATAAATGACATATTTAATAAAAGATTACATAAATATTACAACAATACCACTAAAACAAGAAACTCAAAGCAAAATATAAAATACATACCCATTCCTTACCTAAGATATTTATCAGAAAAACTAAATAAAATACTTAAACCACATGATATAACAATTGCCCACAAAAACAGTAATAACCTAAACTCATTATTCACCAAAACCAAAGATAAAATACCCCACAATGAACAAACACATGTCGTTTATAAAATTCCATGTAACAATTGCAATGGCATATACATAGGCCAGACAAACCAATATTTAAATGAACGTATAAACGGACACAAATTTTCAAAAAACATGAAAACCAAACAAACCATTCTTTTAATTATAAAGAAACCTCAATAATAACAAAAGAAACAAATTACAAAGTTAGAAACATATTAGAAAGCATACACATACAAAAAAATAAAAACTTCATAAATGGCAGAACCGACATTGCAAACTTATCATCCATTTATTATTCCATAATATAAGATCCCCCGAGAGACGACACTGACACATACGCACAAACAAATAAATACTTTTAAGTTAAAATAAGAAAAATTATAAAAAATAGGTACATACGATAAGATCTTTAGATTTACTAGAGAATAAGAATCATACATATTACATGTTCTTCAAACACGCAAGGCTAGTAATATTAATTATTTAAAAATGGCAAAATTTAAAAACAAAATGTAAAATATATAGTTAATAAAATGTTTAGAAGTAAAATTAAGGTAAGTCATAGCAAACATAAAAAAAATTAAATGAGGAATAGGAAACATTCAATAAATAATAGCATCAACAATACACATACTAATGTCAATTTGTATTAGTTTTAGTTTTTAAATCTGAAGAAGACAATATATACTATATATTGTAGAAACATCATTAATTTATTAATTTTAATTAAACGACAAGCAGCTAATTACCAAGACACAAACCTTAAAAAAAGTCTCATTACTTATATCAAGGTAACTTATGTTCATTTTTTAACAAGAATATAGAAACATAAACATCATTGAAGATTTGTAATATTTAACGTAAGACTTAATTTTATTTTGGTTTTATTACTACAGTCTATATTGTGTATTTATTTCCCCATAGCATAAGTTTTCAAATAATTCCTATAACGAGCGATACCTATTACAAATGAATACCTTCATAAAACCCTAACAATAAACGTCAACTTCTTTGTAATCTTACCAACGCTTCCTCTTCTTTATTGTCCGAGGCCAGATCGGCTATCACACAACTATCCTCCTCCTGTATTATGCTTCCACCGTTCTGCACTTCCTGAATGACCTCGGAAACAAACTGCGGAAATACGAACAAAATGTCAGAATCCGTTACTGTTACGCATATGTAACAAACACAATTTTATGAAGTAATAAAATTAACAGCGCTAACCAACTTAGGCAAAGCTAATAATGGTCGTAAAACGCGACGTTAAAGCGATATTGTCGATGCAGCAATCGACGAAACGTTGATTCTAGTTAAATCAACTAGCTTTGTATCTGTGAGTGGGTTTAGAGGGGTGACAAAAGCGCAAAATGGATGTGATGATCGCGGACGATATGTTCGTCGAATGAAAGGTTTCGTGGTGGTGGTGTCCCGAAAATCATCGGGATGTGAGTAATTCGATTTCGATGTGACAAGGGTCGTTAGCGCGAATTGTAAATATGTTTACGATTTATTTGCGAAGTATGGTTTGTGTTGAGTTAAATATATTCGATAAAATGTTTGTTAAAACGATTGATGATTTCCAAGTAATGTTGAAACTTGCTTGATTGAAATGAAAGTGTCATTTTCGATCATTCGTAGTAGATAGAAAGAATTTTCACTGAAGTCAACATTTGGGAACAAAAGAAATTACTTTCTAAGTGCTGATACAAGTGCATACTATGTACAATACACGTAATGTCTGATTATAAACTATTAATACTCCTCGGGGAGTAAGGTATTTTGTATCATCATTATACTATCTAAGCTGTTTTCCACGTCGCCTATATTAGAGCAGCCAACAGATCTGCGAAGCATGAATTTCAAGTACCCTAGTAAATCCGCATCTTTCACGGATAACTAATTATAGGGGCTCCTTTCGCGCAAGCGATCCTTTAACAGACCAAGACAGCATCCTTGATTCTCGCGTAGTAGTGTGAATAGTGTCTGCTACCGTACGACTACCAATCGATAAGCTAACTGTAGTAAATTGGTCAAAAAAAAACGCCTGAGGGCGGTCTTTATTAGACGACCGCGACGACTATCGACTTATAGAACTTACTGGCTTTAGAACGCGAACAATGAAATAAGTCTTGAGTCCAGCCATCCTCAAAGATTCGTCCCTTTTCTCGCCGTACGCAGGTTCCACTTCGAATTCGCCCGAAAGGAATGAAAGTGTGGTCGCTGAAATGTGTACTCTCCTGTAAAAAAATTAAATATTAGTTTATTATTTTCATTTCTATGTCACCTATATAAATACAGTGATACAGTGTTACAAGCCGTTTTGTTCATTTAGACGTGTTTTTATGACTTCGGCGATTTTCGTATGCTAAAAGAAATGGATGAAAGAATTTGTATAAAATTTTTCGTAAAAAATGAAATAAAGTGTGTGAAATGTTAATAAAGACCTATGGAGAGTCTGCTATGAGTAAAACAAGAGTTTACGAGTGGTATAGGCGTTTCCAAGATGGCCGTGAAGACGTTGAAGATGACGAACGCTTTGGACGCCTCAGCACATCAACAACCAATGAAGACGTGGAAAAAGCGAGAGAAATGGTTCTGGTTTAACGGGTCGATGGCCACAGTAGTTAGGCGGCTGACTATTGTTGTGAGAGGACGATAGATGCCGGGGTTCAATTCTCTGGAGGGACGGTGGCATTTATTCAGAGAGTTTAATCTCGGATCGACTTGCCATTCGCTGTTGGGAGCAAAGTGATTAACAGCGCGACATCATAAAAGGCGATATGATGCACCGATGTTGCTGTCACAAAGCCGTTTAAACACAACCACAAAAAAAAACAAACTAATCACAATCAGCGCTGATGATGTTGGCATATCGATTGGCTCAGACAAGAAATTTCTTCGATATTTTGGCTTATATTTGAGTCAACTGTATTGCAAGCACCCACCAAATAAAAAAATTAATGATCACTTTATTGAATCACAATCAGAGAAGTCGCTTATGATGTTGGCATATCGATTAGCTCATGCCAAAAATGAAATTTCTTCGAATATCTTGGGTATCAACGATGATGCAGAATTAGTGAAAAATGTTATAACAGGTGACGAAACATGGGTTTACGGATATGACATCGAGACTAAGGCTCAATCGTCCCAGTGGAGGCATCTTGACTCGCCAAGACCGAAATAGGCTGGATAATTGCGGTCAAACGTGAAGGTTATGCTCACTTTGTTCTTCGATTTTGATGGCATAACGCCACATAGATTTTTGTCACGAGGTCAAACTGTCAATAAGGAGGACTACCTACAAGTTCAACGCCGTTTGCGTGAAGAAATCCGAAAAAACGCCCGGATTTGTGACGAAACAACTCATAACACACCTGCACACACTTCATTGCTTGTTTGTGAATTTTTGACCAAAAACAAAAGATACTGTAACGATGCCCCAGCCTCCATATTCGCCAGACATGGCTTTTTCCTATTTCCAAAAATAAAGAGAATCTTAAAGGGGCGTCGTTTTACAAGCATAGATGACATCGCATCGCTGAAAGAGCTAAAGGCTATCCTAAAGCTCGAGTTCAAGAAGTGTTTCGAGAATTGTTAGAAGCGCTGGCACAAGTGCATAATACATATCTAATGGGGACTATTTTGAATGCAACAACATTAACGTAAACGAATCCCGTTATTTTCTTAACACACCTCGTATATCTCTTAAATAGCAAAGAGTAGCAAGGTATCTTGTGAGGTAACAATTTTTAGTGTTATCGTTGAAATAATGTTTATTAAATCGTATTATAGAAAGCCTTAAATGAATAATTATTTCAATTTTTGACGTGCGTCTAAAGATCGATTACACGAACTGTACGTCCTTGTCAACAAGCACAGCTACGTCACGAATGTGACCTTTAAATTTGTTGGCAACTGTCATAACGCTATTTCACTGTAGTTGTCCAGAATCTCAAACCGCTGTTTAAAATCAGCGAACGAATGTGAAGGAATTTGCCGCAAATTCCCTTAGAAGCAACGGTTGACTCAACCGGCCACATATCAGAAACGGGAAAGAAAATTGCCGACAGTTGAGGTGTTACAAGTGAAATTTTACGCGCCAATTTGACGTGCATATATTCGTGGAATCGGTCCCTGAAGTCGCCAGCGCCGGTTTCCTCGTATCGTGAAGTTAATGTGGATTAATGTAGATTACTGTCGTAACTCACTATTACAGATAATTAAGATTAAATATTGTTTTCTTAATAATAATATAGCCTTGCGTGCGGTTTGTACTGTTTCATGTTGGCTTCTTGATCGTTTTATGCATTTATCTACCTCATATTTTAAGTGGAACTACCCATCGATCGTGTAGTACGTCAAATGATGCTCACAATAAGCACCATTATTTTTATAAAGGAACGACATTGTTTAAGTCAATGCATCAACGTTATATGTTTGGTCTAAAGTAATGGCACCATTCTTCTATTATTCTTCTATTATTTTAGCTCAAAGAATATATGGCTGATGGATTACCTACTTTTTTATAACACCCTGTATATTCTTTGTTAATTCGATGTATAATTCAAGAAATGCATTTATTACTATGTGTTAAACATAATCTATCTCTCCAAATGAATTAGAGAAAATATGTATGAACATTTTATTGTTTATCTAGTGTACAGGGTTGCCCACTTAGTCATCTTTCTTAAAATAGTACGTTTAATATCTAATTTTCATCAGAAAATGAGCACATCCTATACTAACATCGGCTGTCATTACAAATAAATTGGATAACAGAGGGAGCTAATAGTACCAGTTGTCGATCATACTGCGAGATGAAAGACAGCAATATGCAAAATGAGATAGCAAGATTGTGACATAGAGACATGTAGTGAAAGGGGTATAAGCACGTAGAAAGGAATATAAAGTAAATTTGAATTGCAGTAATTGCGGCGATGATGTGCCCCTCTTTTAGAAAGGTGCCAAACTTTTTTTTAGTCTACAGTTATCTGTTTTACTACCGAATACGTTTCTTGCAATACTCTGTTTTATTTAGCATTATATTTCTTTTTATAATGTACACCATGCTTATTCACGTTCATATTTAGTGGACGAATAAGTTTATAACTCCTAAAGTACTTTACTTTAAAAAATAAACTTTTTTATTAAACACGTAATTTCTGTCACTTACTATTCGTCCACCAATTTATAATTAAATGTTAATATTCCAGTAATAATTTCTTGTTTATAATCATTCTTCACAAAAATTATTGCAAGTAAAAATAACGCAATTTCAAATTTCCCACCAACAACTGATAATAGCCCCTTAATATTAATTTTATCAGAAAATGTTAAGTACATATTTTATTCGAACGTTTCTCGTTTACAACTTAAAAATATTCCCTGAGGACCTCGGTTTCATCTGTACAGGACCGTACTTAATTTTTTTTAATAGAATACCTATATATTTTTATATTTTTGATATGTATGTTGAGACTTTTATCCGCATAAGTCTACCCCTTTAGGAGAAAAACGTGTTTTTGTTTAATTTTCAACGAAATTACTGTTTATTTAAAAAATCTTGTCTAATTCTTTGATAACCGCAAAAAAATGGATTTTTTTATGGAACAGCCTATGTATTTTATCATGCATGAACTATGATTTTTGTTAAACATGTCCTATATACCCAAAGGCAATAGTTTCTGAGATAATTACCATTAATATCATGTTACTCAGAAAGTTTGCCATTCTTTTGAAGCATATCAGCCGTAACCATAGCAACCTGTTTTTACAGTTATACTAATGTTTCAATTGGAAATGAATCAGTACAATCTCATTATCTTTTTTTATATCCATTCTACAGAATGAATTATTATCTAATAAAAAAAGAAGACATGTATTTAAGTAATTTATTTTAAATGTAAATGCCAAATATATAAACTATAATTGGGAAGAACCAACAAACAGATTGATTTAGAATTAAATGTACATATTAAAAATATAAAAATATATAAGAGAGTGTTCTATTAAAACAAAAAACTAAGTACGGTCCTGTACAGATGAAACCGAGGTCTTTAGGGAACTCAAAATATTTTTAAATTGTAAACGAGAAACGTTTGAATAAAATATATACTTAACATTTTCTGATAAAATCAATATTAAACGTACTATTTAAGAATGAAGGCCAAGTGGGCAACTCTGTAGAAGATAATGCGGCTATTCAAAGAAAATATCCGTGAGTGTTTTATATATTTGAAGATTGTTTTGGCGGTAACCGCTAAGGGGATGACTGGCAGCTGTTACCGGCAAATTAAGAAAAAACATCCCCAACATTCGGTGCTAAATTTAAAAAAAGTGAACAAGTCCAACCATAATCCGATAAAATACGCTTTCAATCGAAATATCTTGCAATGGGCCGTTCCGTTTAAAATTTGCTGTACCTACTGTTTCCCCTTCAAATTAAAAATAGACGTGTTTTTGTAGCTTTTTAGTTTCCAAATATTTGAGGTGGATCGTTTTTTTTGAGTGAACTTATGAAGTTCTTCACTGGAACTCTTGGTGCAGAAGTAGAGCACTAAATACTTCAAAGCACAAAACACCAAACAACTTTTTTACTAAAAACCGACGCGTTTCGACAGTAAAACTATCATTAAAATGAAGCTTTCGGGTGTTGCCGTGGTCGCTGTAACAAACTTGACGTTTCGCTGATCATACTGTCAGCCGACTTAAATCTCTTAGCCTTTAGACAACTCCTGAAGAAGCTGACAGTGTGATCAGCGAAACGTCAAGTTTGTTACAACGACCACGGCAACACCCGAAAGATTCATCTTTATGTGAAAGCCGTGAAAGCCTACATTCGATTAAGGCTATCATTATCAAGGCAATAATAAAACTGGTTTTTAGTAAAAAGTTTTTTGATGTTTTGTGGGTTGATGTGTTTAGTGCGAATTTACTATTTTGTTAATATTAGCTCCTGATATTGCTTCTTTTTAACTATGTAGATGATTATTTTATATAATATTTGACATGGTCTTGGCTTGTTGACGAAAGTATTTTTGCTTTAGTTAAATATTATCATTATTAATTTTTGGCTTTTACGTTGGTTTGATGCCAATAATAATAGCAGTTACCTCCTGGTTATTTATCGAACCGGAAATCACTGTTAATTCAGATTTTAGAAATATCTGCGCAAAATAGAAGTAATAGGGTGACAGTCCAAGACTGTATAAACAGACCTTAATACAGTAAAGAACCACAGCAAACAAAACGATGTGGCTTGAGCGTAATATTTAGTTTAGAGACGTTGGAAACTAGAAGGATTACTGTCAAACTGAAATAAGCGTTGGACGATTGGGATGGAGCATTTTTAGCCACCTCCCATGATTTGAAAGTCAAATTGTTTAAATGACAAAACTGAAGAAGCTACTTTAAAATTGGGATTGTGGGGAAAACGAGTTAGAAATGGGGATGTAAAATTGTTCCAAAACTTCCGAGATTGTTCATTATGGACACTAACATAATTTTGTCTAACATTCATTCAAACCGATTCTTAAAAAATGTTGATGTCTGATGCTGATAGATCTTTTTAACTTTTTAAACGTAACTGATACGTAGAATGATACAAAGTAGCAGTAAATAGTAAAAAAGGATCTTATTTAGAATTTCTCAAATCTATATATGACGTTAAATAGCCGTAAAATTAATTTTCCACGAAATTATAGGAGCCTAACTATCCCAATAATAACTTCTGATCTGTATGGCACGACAACTATCAAACAAACTAATAATAAGATTAAAAAACTATTTTAGAAAAAGTGTATAGGTATAACAGTAATATAATAGTGAGTACAGTGATATGGACAACATTTTTTTTCTTGAGGAGAACTGGTAGAGAGGAAATAACCAGATTTGCCTTCGATAATCTAGATTTTCAGTTATATCTGCCGGAAGAATGCATTTTGTCGTATTCTCTACCATATTTTTCTTGTTTACATTTCATATTTTCCTTTTATATTAGATCACAACAGCACGCATTACTACCCTTTTTTCGTATTTCGTTTTATAGTTTCCGATAAAATGGTACACACTTGAATAAACAGAACATATTTCAGAATCGTGAAACACGTCAAACATTTATGTGGATATATGGATATTGTTTCCACACGCTACCTTTATACTTTATTAGCGTACGCTGGTAGCCTTAGAATTCGCTATCTAGTATTACAGTTTGCAAGAATATTTAACAATTTTTGCATTTTGTTAGATGTAACAAATCCGATAATCCACAGGTTTATAGGAGAACAAAGAACATCTTATTAAAAATATATTACCTTTGAATAATTTAGTAACTTCTGATATAACATAGGTACTTGACAACGTAATGAAATTTTAATGACAATTGAAATAACAGACAGGTATAATCCTAGGTGTTTGTATTTTGTAGGCGGTGCACGAATATCTAACCGCTACTCATTGTAACACTGTCAAATCGAGTAATGATTTTCGACATTATCCACCGAAATGTTTTGAATAAATTTATAGTTAGTTTATCTGTTATTCAGTTAATTGAGCTTACCCAGCCATTCCTGAGCTTTCCATTTTGTTTGCTAATTCGACGTCTTTCGAGTAGACATCAAACTGCCATTGTCGTTGACCCAAAACTCCAGCGAGAATGGCACCGGTATGAATTCCAACACGCATATCCACCGGCGAATTTGTAGTTTGCTGAACGTATCTGTAACAATGAATGCAATGATATAGCATAACGATTTCCAAATATTTTTACTTGCATTCGTATTAAGTTTCAAAATTAAATAAATAAGGTAAATTGAGAAGCCCTCTATTGACAATTATGTCAATGAGAACTTGTTTTTCAAGGTCATGACTGCTTTATGTAGAATGTAATCTGAATTTGTATTCCATTCTGAGTGTTCCAAATTTTGAAAATAAATCATAATTTCAATTAAGCTTGTTCTATGATACTGTGTCCGGCAATATTTCTAAAAGGAAACTATGGGAAGCCAAGATTTACATTTGAGACTTATTTCACATACAACTCCAATTTTAAAGCAGTTGCTTCGATTTTGTCAGCAACACAATCTGGGGTTTAGATTATTGAAGTGATTAATGATGTCCAGATTTTCCGAAGAAGATTTTCCCGAAAGTCGACTTTCCTTCCAGATCCACTTTAGTTCAAGTTACACATTGAACTAAAGTGGAAGGATTTATTTAATACTTCCCGATGGATGACCCAGTGTATCACACGGCAGATGGTAGTGCTTCCTTAGTCCTCGCTCCTAAGGTGTTTATTTATTTAATTTCTCAAACATCTTTTTTGTCGTGGAGCTAATTCAACAAAACAAATATCGAAAAATAATTTTTAAAGAGGGATGCTCTAATGGGTCCTTAGATCTTGTTTGCCGTGATTTCAGTCTTCAAACAGAATACGAAGTAGGAATTTTTACCAAAGCGATTGCTGCTGCTGATAAATTTAGTTCCTTGGTGATGATACGAAGTTTTACTTTTTAGGTGATGAATTGAGTCATCGCAAAGGACTCAACATTAACTTACTGAAACTTGTTTTGTTTTAAATGTTTCTTTAAGTCAGATGGCCTCATAGAATTATTGGACAGGACTTTGAAACAAACGACATACTATGGCTGGGTTCCAGCAATTCCTTGATTTTGATAGACCTTTTCCTTGATGGGTTAAATAGCTTAACAGTTTTGTTTGCAAGAGAAATTGCAATTGCCCTTTACTGCGACTAATGCAGACTGATTAGTACTTGTCTTGATTCGCTCTGTGTGTCGTTTAATAATAATAATAATAATAATAATTTAGAAAGTGTTAGAAATAATGGCCTGCGTGTATGATTTTGGTGATAAATACACTTGTCTAGTTTGTATTAAGAAATATGTAGAAGAAAATATCGATTTCTGAAAGTCAGATTTGGAACATCACTGAATACGAAATCAGACAAGAGGGTTAAGGTAGCTCGTTGTGTAAAAGAACTTTGGTCAATCTTGAATAAGGTTCTGTATCAATGCACAACCGTTTCAACAAAAACACGTTTAAAAGCAAAATCATATGCTCATCGTGGATAGGTCTTCTAAAATGTAGACTTCGGCCACTTTTACTGCACATTTGTGCAAAGACAATGTACTTACGTATATGGATAAAGTGATAGTCGTGTTCTTCAAAAAGGTCCATACATTGCTTAGTCTATGTTCGAGGACGGAAGCCGATTTTGAAATGATATAAGCAGGAATAAAATGAAATTGTTTAAAAAACTATTTAGGATCCGTGAACTCTTTATTAGCATCAATGCAACAACAAAAGGAAAGCACCCGTGTATAGCCATTGTTTACTCATTGGACTTGATTAGCATTTTGTTTGATTGATTTTGAATAGGCCAGTTATATTGTTAGTAAGTGCCACTAAACTTGACCAGTCATTGCAATAATTGGTTAGTTATACTGTTGAAAGTTAACCAACCTAAACCAAGCTATAAACAAAAATGTTAAATGTTAGCAAACAGATAATTTCTCAGCTTAATCAATCATTGCAAATCTTTCACCTTAACTATAAATGAAAGTTATACTATTAGTAAGCAATTTCATAACTGGGATAAACATCAATATAAATAAAGTTGTTAGCAATCAGTCCCTAAACATCCATATATATAACATTATTAGAAGGTTATATTGGTAGTATGTGGATCTTGTTGAACTTGGATATAAATAGAAGTCGCCTCCACCAAAATCCTTAAGGCCGAGCAACTCAAACAAAAATGGAAAGGCAAATCATTACATGGGAAATATGTGATGACCATCGAACAGCAACACATCGATACAATAGGCTCACAGGCATGGCTGTGCACGGGAAACCTTTTTGTGGAAACTGCAGGATTTGTTCCAGCCATTCAGGACCAGATCATAGCGAAGCCTATCGAAGGAGAATACTTGGAATGAACATGTAAAACAACAAATGCGGTATGTGTGGAGACAAAGAAGAGGCACTGGATCATCTGGTGTCGGAATTCTCAGTAATGGCAGTTGTAGATATTTCTTAAACTGTCTCCCTTCTTTGACCATCACTGCAACTCTTGGGGTGTAGTTTTTGTGTGTGTATAATTGTGTTCAAATGGCCTTGTTACAGCATTATACTGCCTTTTATAATGCCGCGCTGTTAATCACTTTGCTTCCAAGAGCGAAAGGTAGATCGATCGGATTCCAATCCTCCGAGAAAAATGTCACCGTCCTTCTGGGGAATTGATCCGCTTAAATAATGCTGTTCGTTAATTTTGTTGTAAAGGTAGGAAGGTGTTCTGGCTGTAATAATTGCATGGTACATTTCGACAGCCCTCAATATAATTTTTTTATATTGAACCATTTACATAAGGATAAAGTATGTGTTATATGATCAAACTTTCTTAAGTTGTACAAAAATCGCAGACGTGAGTTCTGCACTCTCTGTATCCGCTTCTGGTTAATAACATCAATACATGGACAATAAGCTGTAGAACAGTACATAAAGAGCAGTAAAAACATGAAAGTGTTCGTGGGTTATACTGTAGTTAGAGAGAGTACGGAATATATGTAGAGCATGACGACCTGTAACAATTAATATGCGTCTGCTTTTGGCTTATTAGACGAACCTTTGTGTAGCTCATTCGGTTAATTATGTATTGACAGTGTAGTAGAGATAATTATGGTACTTTTATGCGTGCCTTTTTCCATATTATTCTAGAGTCGTATTCATGTTAGGATAGCCAATTGTGAGACAATTTTTTGTATATGTGAAAAAGAGTTAAATAAAAGATTCCGGTCGGGAACTTGATTATACAGTACAAAAATAGATGGGAAGCTGTTGTGTTTGTAATTTGTATTCATAAGAAGTTATTCTATAATTTCAGAAAGTTGCTGTTTATTAAAATTGTCTTGACGGTACATAATCAACCTTTTCATAAGTCTGTAAAGAAATATGAGGCCGAATATGCATTGTTATCTATACGCCCTACGCAATTTGGTACATGATGAATGACGCAAAGTATTATGTGGGTGTACCTTTCATTGTTGGAAACACAACGCCTTCTGTATCTAAAGATTGTCAAAAAACTGGGGTGGAGTATACTTTTCATTGTTTTCTTGCCCTTTATTTGACCAGACAAAGGAAAATCTACATGCATATTAAGTGTAAGTTTTAAAGTATATTTCAATTTAATTGAAATAAAGCGTCCGAACTACATACATCATCAAGGTAAAGTCAATTAAATCTGCTCATTTCAAAAATCTCTTTTTAAAAATGAGTTGTTGAAGTTGCAAAATCCCATTTCGGTTCGCGAAACTTCAACTTTCCAAACTGAATTAAATTCACCCGTTAGTTTTCAGAGCTATCTAAATCTAAAATCTGCTCGCTGCGAGATCTACTGCTACAGAAGTCGGGGCTTTAATTCGTTATTCGTTGTACCGGATTTTATACCCCCTTGAAATTATATAGGACCTTCCGAAACATATAAGTCAATAGGCGAATGGAAGACTCCTACGACCCGTACTAATCTTGCAGTGAATTATACATACGCACCCATTTCATAATACGCAATTTAATCCTGCAGCTCGTATTACCTTCCTGAAATAGACTATACTCGTATAAATTTAATCTTGTAGTAAATACCAGCTGCAGGAAGTTATTCATTTGATAATGATGAGGTACTTAAACAAAGTAATATCCTTATCCATTAAAATACTTTAATCAATTTTAGAGGAGTATTAGATTGTCCAGCAAAGCACCATACGAAGCATGTAATTAAAAAAAATCAAAATCTACAACATCGCACTGGCTTAACGCGGTTAAATATCAAGCAATTGAGACGAAAGTTTTAGATATCTTAACAAATCTCATCCTAATTTAATTTTGAATCTTTGTCCGCAATTTGGTAAATACGACGAAATCACTTTTGTCTCAGAATATAACAGCTAAATCCAAACTTATCCCATCTGGTTAAACCCACAATCTATCCCGTTTGTATCTGTAAATTTAATAAGATCGCAGCAAAGTGCATTCCTCAAAACTTCCACTAAATTAAATTTGTCTCAAGCTTAATGTTATAAAATTCGGAAAACGAACGAAAGTGAAGAAGAAAGAAAGGGAGAAGAGGAATCCACTCGATTCCTATTTGAATATCAATCTACGCGAAATCGTCCACTTGGGTTCGGAGAATTTTAGGCGAACTTCTTCGGATTGTTAGTGACGACCCCGACAAGATTACTCTGAATCGTGGTTGTGTAAAGGAAAAGTGCTTTCCTATGTAATCTTCGACCCCCGTTTCAATCGGCGGCAACCGTTCGCTAATTCGAATGTTTCTCGTATGTAAATTTCATTTCCTATCCCACAAATCGACTTGAGATGTGCCCAAAGTGGATCCCGCGTAGACTTTCGGAAGATTTTGCTATAAATATAAGAGTTATCCTTCGTCTGTCCTTTCATACAGATGACAGGTTTCATATATTATGTATTGTGACTAAAAATAAAAAATAAAACCTTCAGCGATTATATCGTTCATATACCCGCATATCAATTTGAATGACTACTTAACTTTGCGATGTCTGGAGATGAGATTAATAGGAAGAGGTTGATTAGAGCTAAATGATAGAATATAATTCATCGGCTAACTACTACGGTTACGATCAAAATTGAAAAGCAAAAACGGACAAAATTTGTGTACGTACTTACTTCTATCTTCCAAGTGTGGGGAGTATACATCATATATGGAGAGTCTAATTATTGATTTTAACTATTTTTAACTTTTATTGCGACGGTAACCATCAATATAGCACTAATGCAAGTGCAAGTAGCTACCCAGTATGCACATGCACCTACACAACTCGGGTCACTGCCTGAAGTTTGAATTGCTCACCATCAAACTAACCAGTCGTGGAGCCGGACACGGAGTTCGGAAGTAAGAAAATTCTATTGATTGGCGAAGATTGAGGCAGTGCTAAAGTAAAACACTGCAAAGTAACATATGTTTCGGTAGCTAGTGTGATAAGGCGCTCCGTAGAAGTTAAAGCACCCCCATTGCCAAGGACAGTCAATTTTATTATTAACGACTTTATATCAAAATATCACATTAGCAGTCTTTCTTCTTATGGATAATTTATAAGAACCAAATCGATTAAAATAGTACAGCCGGATCTTTAACTGTTAGGCACGATTGTAAGTCGTAGTAAAGTGTATGTCATGGATTCGTCCGAAACCAGATTATTCTTGTCTGACACGAAACCCGTCAAGGAAACACACAGATACCTATCACTTAAATAAGATAATGGATAGGAGAAATACTTGCTAGCTTTCAGTTTGGCAAGAGAGAATTCGTTTTCATAGCTAAGTTAAAAAGATTTAACAAGAGATAGTCCTAACGGAAACCG
Organism: Holotrichia oblita; assembly: GCA_023690525.1. NCBI lineage: Eukaryota > Metazoa > Arthropoda > Insecta > Coleoptera > Scarabaeidae > Holotrichia > Holotrichia oblita. The sequence continues at coordinate 148,681,865 of CM043017.1, read as the reverse complement.
CAGACTTCTTTTATATATTTAGCAATATCGTATGGGCCACAAGACCGCTTTGGCTTCAATTTTTTATAGCATTGGTGACATCCAAAGGAGTGATACTACATATTAAAAATAGATTACTTGTAGTTTCTGCGTCTTCCACAATGGTTTTTTTATATTATACATAGTTAGAAGCGTTGCCACTGGGTTTAACTGTGTGTTATCTGTTAGATGGCAGTACTGCTTAAACCGCCATTAGTAAATTGCAGCATCTGAAACTTGTTTCAGCATATGCTGTGTTTAGTGACTGGGTTGTTTTGAAACAAATAATTTACAAAGCGAAGTGGACTCAACTTTTGAAAGAAGTTTTGAAATTTGTTATTTTGTAAGTAGCAATTAAATATTTTGTAAGGACAATTCAAATATGTTCAAATATAATATTGTTGATTAGAAAATGCAAATTAACCTAGTAATAATATTACTTTGGCCTATGTTCATATTCTGGTACATAAATTCGCTTAAAACCAGTGAATGAACGCGGTGTTCATTTAGTGAAATTTCAACATTCCATTACAACATGCTAAAATGATCTCTAAAGAAAAATATTCATATGGCTGTTTTTGATTTTATCTGTCACACCTAGCTATTATTTCCGGGACCAGTAGTTGAACACGAATTTTTTGAGTGTTCATTTAGTGGGTTACGTACTTGCTCTTATTAAACACTTGAAACTAATGAATGAACACATTTATTTCTTCTTTAAAACGCTGTAAGAGTACCTATGAATCTAGTACTCCTATATCATTTCATTTGATCTTTACAGATGTAATCATTCTAAAGGGTCAAGCATAAGGAAGTCGTTGTATGAATACCACAATGAAGACTAGAAAAATATCTTACAACAGGTTTAATTATAATGAAGAAGATTTGCGAAAAGCACTTGATTCTATAAAAAATAAAAATATGTCTTTGAATGCAGCCAGTAAATACTTTAATATTCGGAAAGGAATTCTGCATAACAAAATTGAAGGCGCAGTTCCTTTGCAAAGAAAAATGGGTCCTGAAAGTGTCTTAAAAGCTGAAGATGAGAGCCGAATCGAAAAATGGATCTTAGACAAAGCCAAGTTAGGTTTCCCGATGCACTCTGAAGATATAAAAGATGACGTTTAAGGTATACTAAAAGCTTATAAGCGAGAAAATCCGTTCGTAAACAGCAGAACAGGCAAAAAGTGGCTGCAATTGTTTTTAAAGCGCCATCCGAAGATTTGCAGACGCCAAACGGAAATAATCTCCAAAGCTTGTGCTTCAGTTACGGAAGAAATGCTCAGATCATGGTTTGACGAACTGGCAAAGAAAACCAAGCAGAAAATGGAAACAAGTAAAATGAAAAAATAGTAAATCAAAAATACGATGAAACTAGAGAGAAAGACAATGCAAATGAAACGGAAGTAACAGTGTCGAGAATGGACCAAGAAGCTTTAAAACCAAAGGACTTCACTCAATAACAAACAGAAAGTTTTTGGTCTTTAAATTTATCGTCGCCAAGAGAAGAAGAAAAATCAAGCAAGGAGAGAAAAAATCTGAAAAAGTGCCGTTTGCAATAACTTCGAAAAGATTGAGAGAAATACAAGAAGAAAAGTCTAGAGCTAAACAATTAAAAGAAGGCGAACTACTGATAAGAAAAGAAGAGAAAGAAAAAGAGAGAAAAAATCAAATTTCCTATACAGAAAGTGCAACTAAAAGAACATGTAAAGAGGCTGTTACAAAAAAAAAAGGATCTAAAATCGAGAAAAAGAAAAAAATTGTATCAGCTGTCAATCTTACTTCTAACAAGGTATGAAAGTTGCAAGTAAAGAGGGCAATAATTCAAATGAAATAGATGCAATCGGCGATTCCGTAATTGTCTTATACGAAGAAACGCATTTCCCCGGAATTATAACAGATATAGAAGGAGGAGAATATGAAGTAAGTGTCTTGAAACAAATTTGTTAAGAAGAAGAATTGTTAAGAAAATTGCAAGGCCCATTCTCGATGATAAAACAAAAAGTTTTACTATATCCTTTTAGACATTACAATTCTTTCTTAGGTTAGGTAATTACATAATGAATGTTAAGTTTATAGCACTAGCTAACAAATTTGAGTTTTCTGATTGAGATAGATTTTGTTTTCTAGAAATTTAAAATATTTGTTACTGCTCTTTGTTTAATAATGTTTATCAATAAAGGCTTTCATTTTAATTTTAATTATCAATTACCTTTTTACAATGTTCCCAATAGTCATTTAATGATGTTCATTTACTGGATTTTCACATTTCATTCATTAGAGCTGAGTGGTCATTTACTAGGGAAACATGCAATTTTTTTAAGAAAGATAACTAAACTTTTTTGATTAAAAGGTGACAACTCTTTGGCATTTAAGTCTAAAACTAGATAGTTCAATACATTTTAAAACTACGAATATCAATGTTTATATAGATTGTCACTGTTGTGAAATCGTACTCAGTATAGAAAATTGTCAAGTGTTCATTCATTGATGCTATTACACTTGCACTTTTGAAAAACACAGATCAGATGGCAAAGTCCAGTTTTATTTAGGCCTACATATTAATTATGTTCTTATATTAACCGGTAAAAACAGCTGGTTAATGTAAGAACATAATTAATATGTAGGCTGCTGTTGTTGCTGCTGGGATAAAAACAAAGTTTCATTTTTACGACAAGCTCCCAATTCGGAAGAGGTTGGATCCACTGATGTGCATAAGATGCATCGCAATTGCATAACAAGTATATAACTATGTCTGCATATTTAATAGGTGCTGCTGGTTTAAGTCTTAAACACAAAGTAAAAAAAGTAGGAGTTATCTATCGAAATATGGGGTCATAGCAACGCTATAAAGCTTTATCCTTTACTAATTGCAAAAGTGAACATGAGGAACATCAACGTCATGGCGAACAACAACTAAAATGGTATCGAAGACAAGCATCCGATCAACTGAATGGCTCTCATGATGTCAGTGACATTGATCAATATGAAACAAATTCTCCCATGACAACGGATGCCGTCGACGCATCACAGGGGGAAAGTAGTATTGATAATCACAATGGCGTTACTAATCCTGGTAATGGTACTGCAAATTCCATTCAAATTTTAAATGAGAAATCCCAATAATTTTGATCAATTTCGCCCCATTTTACGATACATTCTTCATCGATTCTGCTTTACTAACAATATGTTGATTACTAATATACATTAATGTCGTCATTAAACAGTTCCTATTTTCGAAAATACAAACACGTGGAAGCACTCAGAACTTGCCACTAACTACTTCCATAACACGTAGTTAGATAATTTGTGTATGCAATGCATATTTCATGTCGATCATCGAAAACCGTATATGTTGACCGTTAATTAATTACTCAAGCAACATGTATGTATGTACGCTGCACACTAACAGAGCTCTGATAATGTTAGGTATAGTAAGTTTCGATCCATTAACGGATATTAGTTTCTGATCATACGATTAATTACCGAAAACTGTTTATTGCTAGGTACGAGAACGTTATTAACCCGGCGTTGCACAGGTCGCGGTTAAATCGACCGGGTTTTTATTTTTTGCTATTTTTCTTAAAAAACTTAAATGTAAACCATGCTTGAAATTTTAGATATGCTATACTACAGTCTTTGGTGACTCTTTTATGCAATTATAATATTTTTGAAACTTTTATATTTTTATATTTATATATATTATATAGATTTTTGTTTTTATATCGTAGTAGTATTCAGTTTACAAAAAATATATTATGTTTTATTAAAAACGTAAAATATGCGAAAATAACTGCTTTCACTACTGAAAATACGTTCTTGAAAAACCACGGTCGATTTGACCGGCTACGTGCACTAGTGTTAAGAATCTCACCTGTGCAACGCCGGGTTAATATCAACTAGATTAACAGTTCCATTAAAATGCCCACAACTATCGTATTTTCATCTTTTTCGGTTTTACATTTGGTTTTCGAAAAAACAAGAAAATCTAATTTTGTTTTGAGTTAAATATATTTAATATAAAATTAATTGTGACTTCAATATCCTTCTTAGTACCAATTGTCTTAATTTACATCAGAGTGTCATTGCGTGTAGAGTATTTCTGTTGGCCTATTACAAAATTTCAGCAAGATACTAATTGCGCGAATATAAAATGAAGTCGTTTCGCCATAGGGCGATGTTTCAGAACGGCGTTTGAAAGTTTGCCTTGTAGGAAACAATTTCAGCATGGTGTTCAGACAACGATAAACGCTCTCGTTTTATATACATGTTAAAATGCCTCGCTTATTAATCACCCTTAAGGGCTCACTTGTTCGTTAAATAACTATTAATATAGGCCCCCATTTTGATTGATGTAGGTGTTTACTCTTATTTATGCAGCATACGTTCATTAATGTATTCATCAGCTTGCCACATTCAGAGTCACATGTTTTAACAGTGAATAAAATTTTTAAATCTCAATCCGTCACGATTTGGTTCGCTAAAAAGTTATAACATTCTTGTTAGTATTTGTAAAGTTTGGCAAACCTGTTGTTGGCGTGAATATGTGAAGTTGGTAATACGAATATAGTAGTTAATGTGTTATGTTGTAATTGTGTTGTATGTTCCTAGAATTAATGTGTACTATTAAAGTAAAAATGTTGTCTTATATTGTGTATTATTACCATCATTACTAACATTGATTACGGGCCCAGTAGACGTCTAATAAGAAAAGCGATTGAGGAATACTGAGGTTAGAATTGTATAATATAATACAGTTGAAGTACGTGGTTAATAAAAATAAAAAATGGCGATAAGCACTTCTGAAAATGAGCATGGAATTATTCCGTTCGCGGGCAACGGTTTTCATAACTGGCAGTTCAGGCTACGATCTGTATTAAAGGCCCTAGATATTGACGTAGTATTAGAAAAGGTACCTTATGAAAGAAAATATGAGGTATGGAACAAGGAAAATAATAAAGCGACCATGGTGATCATACAAAGTATTGCTGACTCCCATTTGGAGTATATTAAAGACATAGAAGGAGCTTGTGAAATACTGGAGAAACTTAGGCGACATTTGCAAAGCGAGGTACGTGTTCAAAGTTTTTTTTACTGGAAGAACTCACACGATTGAAGTATAATTGTAACACAAGCATTCAAGATCTTTTTACAAAATGTGACAAGATATTTAGGGAACTAAAAGATTTAGGAAGTGCTTTTGACGAATCCAATATGGCGTGTTTTCTTCTACTGTCAATGTCAACTGAATTTGAAAATGTTGTCACAGCAATACGAACACTATCGGATAATAAACTAAAAATGGATTTTGTCAAAAAGAGGCTATTGGAATTTGATATAAGTAAAGGTCAAAAAAGCAGACAAAAGGTATTCCCTCATCATTTGCTGCGCGAAATTCTGTAAAATGTTTCATATGTGGGAAGATAGGACATATAAAACAATTTAGTGGTATAAAATGTTATACATGTCATAAATTTGGTCATGAAGCAGAACAGTGTCATCAAAACAAGGACAAGAGCAAGATCAATGTTGTTCAGAAAGAAGATAAGTCGGCAAGCTACGTTCAGGAAGACGTAGTTGTAAGCTTTTGTTGTATGGAACCATGAAATGTTACTACGAGTGAGATAGAGTGGTATGCTGATTCTGGAGCGACACATCATTATATCAACGACGATTAAGCTTTCATCAACAAGCGAGTGTTTGCAGATCCAAAAGTCATACAACTTGTTGAAAAAGGAAAATCGATGGCAGGAATATACGAAAGTGATGTAGAAGTTAACTACTGTTGGGGGTAATCAGATAGAAATAAATTTAACATATTGTGTGTTCCGGAGTTGCGAGTAAATTTATTGTCGATATCAAGGCGGCTGACTATTGTTGTGAGAGGACGATAGGTGCCGGGGTTCAATTCTCTGGAGGGACGGTGACATTTTTTCAGAGAGTTTAATCCCGGATCGACTTGCCATTCGCTGTTGGGAGCAAAGTGATTAACAGCGCGGCATCATAAAAGGCGATATGATGCTGTCACAAAGCCATTTAAACACAACTTACACACACCAAACTACACCGCAAGAGTTGTAGTGATAGCCAGACAAGTAATACAGCTTACGGAGTCACTGCAACTAAGCACCCACCACACATTAAAAAAAAAAATGAATAGAGCAGAATGGTTTTAAAATAGTTTATGTTGATGGGAATTTTTTTATTAAAAAATGTAAGCGTAGTTTATGCCCAAGGTCAACGTGTTGGATATCTGTGTAAGTTAGTTTTTAAATGTATTCAAAATAAAGAAGGTAATTATAGAAGTGCAAATGTAGCAACTGAATCAAACAAAGAACTGTGGCATAAGCGACGTGGTCATTTAAATTATCAATCCTTGTCTAACATTAAGAATTTAGATTTTGCAAGTAGTACTGAAAGTAAAATATGTGATGTCTGTATTAGATCCAAGCAAAAATGTTTGCCATATTTTTCAAAACGACTAAGATCAAATAAAGTTTTAGAATTAGTGCACACAGATATTTGCGGTCCAATTAATCTAGATTCTCGTGCTGGTAACAGGTATTTTGCCACCATTATTGATGACAATTCAAGGTTTGTAATGGTCTATGTAATTGAACACAAGGATAAAGTTTTTAAATGTTTTAAAGACTATGAGGTAAAGGTGTCAGGATTATTCTGTGATAAGAAAATAGCGAAGTTGAAATGTGACAATGGTAGGGAATATTGTTCCAATGCGTTTTTAAAGTTTTGTGAAGAAAAGTAAATTCAAGTTTCTTACACTTCTCCGTACACTCCTCAAATAACCGGTGTGGCCAAAAGAATGAATCAATCTTCAGTGGATAAAGCTAGATCTATGATAATGGAAGCCTGTATGGATAACAGTTTTTGGTGGGAAGCTGTTCTTACTGCTGCATATTTAACGAACAGATCGCAATTTTATTTGGCAAGAGATCAAACACCTTATGAGTTATGGCTACGTAAAAAACCTCATGTTTCGAACTTGCGTGTTTTTGGTTGCACAGCTTACGCAAGAGTGCCAGATTCACTAAGAACAAAGTTAGATGATAAAGGAATCAAATGCACATTTGTCGGATATACCGAGAATGGCTACAGATTATGGAATGAACATGACAATAAGGTTATACATTCGTTACTTTTGACAAATCAAATTTTATTTCAGGAATTAATAAATCAGTACATCATGTAAACAAATCCACAGACAGTGATGAGAGTGAAGAAATTGAACAAGTGGTTGAAGAAAATGGAAACAATGATGAAAGAAGGAAAAAGAAGATGGAAATTCTTCTTGCAGACCAAAAAGAAACAGAAAAAGACCAACAAAACTAGATGACTATGAAATTGATGTAAGCTGTTTAGCATTATTAAGCAACTATTTAGAAGTAGCAGCTTCTTATGGCGAAGCCAGAAATTGTCCAAAATGGAATTATTGGAATACAGCAATCGAAGAAGAGTTAGGAGCATTCAAAAACAATGAAACATGGCAGTTGGTAGACAAGCAAAATGATCAAGAAATCGTAAGTAATCGATGGGTGTTCAGAGTGAAAGAGGACAGTCTGAGAAAGGAAATGTATAAAGCAAAAGGCTTGTAGCCTGTTGCAAAACTACAAACTTTCAGAATTTTATTATCAGTTTGTAATAATTACAATCTATTTTTAGAACAGTTAGATGTTAAGAATGCATTTTTGAATGGATCTTCAACTGACAAAGTGTTTATGAAAATTCCAGAAAGAGTCAGAGCTAAAGAAAGTGATAAAAACAAAGTATGTTTACTAAAGAAGACTATATATGGTCTTAAACAAGCACCTAAAGTTTGGTATGAAAGATTTAATGCTTTTATGTTTAGTTTGAATTTTAATCGATCAAAATCAGATTATTGTCTTTATAGTTTTATTGATGAAAACGTACGTTGCTATTTGCTTCTTTATGTAGATGACATCTTAATAGCATGTAACAATACGAATTTTGTAAAGTATGTAAAGATTAAAATGTGTGAAAACTTCAAAATGAAGGAACTAAATAATGTAAATAATTTCTTAGAAATAAGGATATTGAAAATAAGACCATTACTATTGATCAAACATCGGCTATAAAAAATTTGGTAAAGAAATTCAGTGTAGAAGATTCTAAAGATTTTAAAACACCTATGGAAAAGGATTTAAATCTACAAAGAAGCACTGATGACAAAATGAAAACCAAGCTACCATATATAGTGCTTTTGGGTAGCTTACCAGACATATGTTTCAGTGTAAGCTATTTTGGCAAATATCAAGATTGTGCAACTGATGTTCACTTTAAAGATCTTTTGATAGTTCTAAAATACGTGAAAAGTACAATTAATTATAAATTGCACTTCTACTAATCATTAAACCCTGTAGTCGGTTAACGCAAACTGGGCTAATGATAGCGATAGAAAATCTGTGAGTCGATATTGTCTTAAGGTATTTGGTAATTTAATTTCATGGAGTTCTAAAAAGCAACCTAGTGTAGCGCTATCAAGCACTGAAGCTGAATTTGTTGCAGTATGTGTTGCATCATGTGAATTACTACATATTAAAAACATTTTAACTGATCTAGATGTTAAATACGCTTTACCACTTTGTATTTATGACGATAATCAGAGTACAATAAAACTGCTGCAAAATTTCGAAAATAATAAACGTTGTAAGCATATCGATGTAAAATTTCACTTTGTGATAGATCTTGTAAAGAAGGGACTGTTAAAGGTAGATTATATTTGTACAAGTGAACAATTGGCCGACATATTTACAAAATCTCTAAATAAAGAAAAATTGTAATTTTTTTCAATTTATTTTAAGTATCTTTTTGTCAAATAACAGGTTTGAAAGGGGGTATTAGTATTTGTAAAGCTTGGCAAACCTATTGTTGGCGCGAATATGTCAAGTTGGTAATATGAATATAGTAGTTACTGTGTTATGTTGTAATTGTGTTGTATGTTCCTAGCATTAAGGGGTACTATTAAAATAAAACTGTTGTGTTATATTGTGTATTATTACCATCATTACTAACAATTCTCACCAATACAATCAAAGTTACTTCGCAATTATGATTATAAATTATTCCCAGAAAGCCTTTTATTTCTACTTCACTTCTAAGTAACTGTAACCGAATCTCTCAGTTTTATTACTTTATATCGAAAAAATATATAAAGCTCTTCCTTGAAACAACATAATACAAAATAATAAATCATTTTGCGTGTTACAACTTTGACATTATAAAAAACTTCCGGATGTCCTCCTTTTCTGTTCCCTTCTTCCATATTCTTCTATATTAACGTTCACACGACAAGATTCGTATTTTCAAATTATTTCTAGGTAGGGGGTTCTTTCCCTCTATCGAACACTTTACGAAGCTTGACACGCGATAATTTTCGTGCGACATTCAGTTCCCAGCTGCGTGAAGACATTTTCTGTTTTAACCGAACTCCATCACGAACGGATGGAAATGAAATAGCTTCTCTCCTATTCAATTATTGTAAAATCAATTTTTAGTTCGAACCGTGCGAACGTGTTTTAGATGAAGTGGTAGGTTGGTGGAACTTCCTAGCTTCCGGTTTTACATCCTTTAAATAACTTAAGACGGGAATTTTATTTGAAAAATTTTAACTTCTTTTTTTATTGCCAGGATGAACTTATTCCATCGAAATTGAGTTGCAAAGTTGTGCGTGAGAAGTTTATAATCGAGGTAGGTACTGGAAAAGGTCGTCGGTTCCTGTAGTAGTGATGAAGTAATTTAACTACAACATCAATTCGAGAGATACGGGAGTATACGTGACAATGGAAAATTTTAATGCATTGCCCTGAACTTTTAAAACAAAGCGTATTTAAAAAAGCGCTTCAAGCTAGCCTGTCAGAAGAATGTCGAACAACTGTTCGCCACCGCTTTAAACGCGATGGTGTCAGTTTTTAAATCATTTAAAACATTATTGTAAACCAATTCTTCTTATTCATACTGTTACAGACGAAATTAAACTTCCAAAATCACATTTCCACATTCCACCAAACAAATTATGCAACGAGAAGCAGGCTTTGATCCAGATTTAATAACCAACTGAAATAAAAACCAATAATACTGTGTGTGAAAAATTGGAAGAGCAAAGTGAAGTATAGAAAGGAATGGGAGGCACTTTCGGAACGGACCATTCTTAGATTTTGGAGCTCACCACAATGAACACCACTTCGAAAAACATTCCTTCATTCACTTTAACATGATGACGGCGTGATACAAGGTTTTGTAAATAAATTATGATTGCATCCTGCACATTCGGATCTTTAAGCAATCGCATAAAACAGGCGTGAGTCCACTGTTGGCAATCTACTGCGCGCCTCTTTAGGTATGTTGAAATTTGAAGAGGAAATTGAGCAAGGTAATCTACTATCATACGACATCTATGTCAACTTGAACTTCAGCCAGTAAACCAGTACGCAATTCATTTTAATTTAATTTTGAAGACAGCGTTCAAGAAGACTACTTGCAAAACGATTTGCAGCACAGCTTAATTGAAAATCTAATATGGTAACCTTAGATGTAGTTTATTGAATATACAAACAAAAATACTGCTTGCTTTATTAAACATTTCAACAGTCAAATCATTAGCAAAAAATTTAGATAGATATTTTTGACAAGAATTGAAAGGAAAATTGATCAGTTGTACGTCTGAATTTTTCATAGAATAGCGCATAGTGCCTTATGGTCAATATAAAATTGCTGCCTAATATATCGACAGCTTAGTGAGGAGTTGTCCTCCATGAAATTTGTTCTTCGGGTCTAGTGCGTTTGTCAAACTTCTAATGACCGTCTTGGGATGAGCAATTGCGTCAAGCATTTGAGGTTCAGTAAAATTACGACCGAGATGGTATTCAGAATGAATACGACGTTCCATTGCATGCACCATACACACCACCTGTCTATTTTGCTCACATGTAGCACTCTATAGGTGCACAAATGTCACAAGAGTGGGTAACAACAAGTAGCACATTGATCGAGTATTATCATAGTTGGCTTGATCTAGTTCCTAAACTTAAAAATGTCATAAAATTGCACCGTATAGTGTCATTTTCCTTTTTGAGTAGTCGAATAAGGTAATTGTGTACAAAATTGATTTTATTATTATATTTATAAACCAATCTGGCCAAAATGTTGTCAATATCTTTTTTTGTCTGTGGTGAATGCCAAAGATATCTGGTTAAGACACAAGGAAACAATTAAAATCGTCATTCGCACGATTACGCACTGAACGCGCGGAAGAGCATTTTGTCAATAACATAATTTTGTCAGAACCAATGGGTACGACTCTTCTGAACGACTCAACCTATAAAGATGGTTTTGAACTGTGAATTTGTCTAACGGGAATGTATGTCATGAGTTTCCAACCTGCAAATGTGCGCTCATAACAATCTTACTAAATAAATGACGAGGGTTTCCACAAAAGCTAGTCCTACCTGAACTATTATCGGTCAGACATTGTAATGGGTCACAGTCCTCCGCAGTCTGGCAAATAAGCCGATTTAAGTAAACATATCTTAGTCCAAAGTCGCTTAGTTGTAGTATGCGGCCTTGAAGTTAAAATTTTGAAATCGTTTTTTTATAAATTTGGCATGATCAGTTAGTATTATTGGACGAATGTTTTGAGGAGGTTTCAAGAAAATACTAATACCGAAAGTGAATGAAACACGCATAACCATTATGAAAATAACATAATTTTTTTGCTGTCTGTAGTAGACACCAAATAATTTTTATTAGGTAAAAGGGACTATGGGGTAGTAATGGAAGGTGCCATCGGGCCTTCCATAGCCGAACTTGTTATGAATACCGTTCTATATTTCGTTAAAGATAATATAGATTTTGAATTTCCCTTTATATTCCAATATGTTGATGATTTGTTGGTAGCAGTTCCCTCTAATAAAATAGATTAGACCCTAAATGTTTTCAATAGTTTCAATAGTAAGTTGAGATTCACCGTTGAAAAATAAAACAGATATGCTCTCCCTTTTTTAGATACCAAAGTCATAGGTGATAGCCAGAATACTATCAAATTAGATTGGCATAGCAAACATACCAACTCAGATAGATACCTTCATTTTTATTCTGAATATCCTCTTAAATATAAGGTCAATCTCATACTTGCTTTAAAGCATAGAATTGAACATATTTGTTACCCAGATTTTCAGAAGAAAAATTTAAATATTTTAAAGACAATCCTCCGTAAACATTATTACCTTTCCAAACTTGTCAATCAAACTCTGGTTTCGGGGGCGTGCTCTCTTGATGTCAACGTCTCCATCCAAAATACTGACATTCAGCAAAACCAAGACAATAAGACCACTTACCGTAAATTACAACATATGTATACTCAATTTGACGAACAGCCTCATTAATTTGTTTAATCCAATCAACAAATTAGCGACTTTTAGTCTAAAATCAAAGACAAGACCAACTATTTTGATCTTTTCAATGTTATTTACCAGGTCCAGTGTAAGGACTGTAACGGGTGTTACATTGGATAGACTTCATAAAAATTACTAACCATACTAGTAATACAGCTATCAGCTGCCACTGCGAAGAGACGAGGCATAAATTTAACTTGAGAGCGTTAAAGTTTTATGTGTGGAGAACAACCCCTATAAAAGAAAATGTTTACAAATGTGCCATATAAAAAACATACAAATTCAGTTAATTTACGCAAAGATGTAGATGATCTTAGTAATATTTACATTAATTTAATAAATATGTAAGTCAATTTGAATTGTTTCTAAACTTTTAATACAGTCCTGGTATTTTTCTTTTATTATTATAAGAAATTTTAACATTTATATCAACTTTTTCCTTGTTCAGATTGTATCGCATTCAAATAATCAGGTTAAGATCAATGAGGTCTTTTTATTTATTTTCGAGAAAAACGAAAAAAAAGTGGGTTCGAAAATAACATAAGGTAATCCAGTCGCCTGTGATTACTATCATAAACAAATGAATTTTGCATGGCTAAATAATAATAGTGTCAAATCTAAAATACCAGAATTGTCAGTAGTGTTCAAAAGTTTCTTAAGTGCTCTAATAATAATTTAGAAAGCTTAGCTTTTCGTGATTTATCATGGCCTTACCATACACCAATACAGAATATACCGATATACTATTAGTATTTGGATTTTGTGAAGGAAATACTCGAGAATGTGTTAAGGTGTATTCTGAAAGGTTTCCAAAACGTCAAATACCAAGTCACCCAACGTTTGCTGCCGCTGTACGACGTCTTAGGGAGATCGATCTGTTTGCTCCTGCAACCGCTGATTATGGAAGACAGCGTTTTGTAAGGGTTTCTGAAGTTGAAGAAGAAATTTTATAACGTGTTCAAGAAGATCAAAAATAAGTACTAGACGAATAGGTAAGGAACTATGAGTTTGTAAAGATGTCGTTCACGCAGTAATTGGAGAAGAGTTGCTATATTCATATCGTCAAATAGCAGTTCAAGATCATTTAGAACATGATCCCAAAGTACGCCTGGGTTTTTGTCGCTTTGTTAATGGCAAAAGAGAAGCAGATTTAAAGCTAGTTTCACAAGAAGAGGGAAAACTATAACGAACGCGTTTATGCAGTTGAAAACCCGCATAAACCCGCCATAAAGACAAATCGTTTTCAATACGAATTGGAATAATTGGCAATTTTATTGTTGGTCCTGGTATTCTTCCACAAAGATTAACAGGAGACATCTACCTGCAATTTTTACAAAATACATTACAGATTTGTTAGACGATTTACCTCTATAACTTCGGAGAAATATGGAGCTCCACCACATTTTTCAGTAAATGTTCGAAACTACCTAAATCAAGTATACCCAAACAAATGGATAGGTAGAGGTAATGACGCTCCTGTAAATTGGCCACCACGTTGTCCAGACTTAACTCCAGCTCATTTTTTTTATGGGGACATCTTAAGTCCGTGGTTTACAAGACACCTGTGCTAATGAAGCACAACTATGGCAACATGCAATAAATGATCTTACCGGTGATGGAGAAATTTTGTAAAGAGTACAATTTAACTTCCTTCCTCGTATAAATCTTTGTATGCGTGTAAATGGAGAACACTTTCAACAGTTTTTGTGACATATTTAGTGTTTATGTATTTAATTTTTAAATAATTTTTGTGTAAAATAACCTAACATGACTTGTTAAAATGAGTGGTTACGTACGGATCTCATACTTGCCTTTACATTGATTAAAGGAATGCATTAAAGAAAACGTAAATGAGACCGAATTAAACAAAGCGTATTTACAATAATAAAATAAAACAATTCCAACAAAAATAATCAAAGTTAATTGATACTGCGGGCAAAATAGAAAACAACCGTTATTTATACACATTAAATAAAAATAAATTCGACATCCTTCTCAGCGGTATCATTACAACTTCTCAAAATTCGCTAGTTAGTCCGCTTTTAGAGTTTAATTTCCCAAATCGAAAGGTATTGCAACATTCAACATTAAATTGGAAAAAACTGGTTCTGAACTAGGAGTACCTACGTTATTATAATGTTTGTCTAAAATATTGCGCATATTTGTAAATATAGTTAGGTTACTCCTAAAAACTGCTAGTATACGGTTTCCAGTGCTATTCAACCATTCACAACACACATGTAATTTGGAGCTAAATATTGAATAACTGTAACTGTAATTTTATGCCGTTGGAATCCATAAATTAAATAAAAATCTGAAATGCTCTGTTTCTGTATATATAATCATGAATATCTAGATTGGTTTCACGTGAAAAAGACAATAGAGAGCCGCTCGTTTTCGTCCACCTACCAGAAGTAAATTACTCGTTAAAATCGGCCAAATTGGTTTCAGTATTTGTGGTAATTACCTACTAGTAGGGTTTAATGTTGAAAGCATCAGAATATCAAAATATTACAATGAAATCGTGCGAAAGAGCTCTGTATTTGTGTTTATAGTGTTCTCTTTTCATATTTCACCATTTTCATCAAACTGAAAACTGAACTTAACCGCGTAATGTAAATAATAAATTACAATGGATGCACAAAATTAGAGGAATTGGAGAGTTAATTAATTCAGTCTTTTATATAAATTCAATGAACGATGTCTAGTTTATATTGTCGTTAATTCGTTAGCTTTATGAGTTTAAATATTTTCATGTTATAACACAGAATTAACTAAAAATATTGTAAATAATAATAATAAATTTAGTGTACTTTACAGATTTCAAACTCTAAAATTATTTCTCATTTTTATTTTGCCACATCCTCTGTATTTTCTGAAATAATGTCCATAAATTATGCTTTTTCTATTATTTCATATTTTGACTTTGTGTTATATTTCTGGTTTTAAATTTTTGTAACTTTTTGTAGGTTTAATTTTGTGCCTTCGCCCATTTATCATCATTATTTCTATGAAATTCCTTGATTATAGCTTCCATTTTCGAAACTTCTTTTCAGGTTTTGCTATCTTAAGGTTGAATTAACGCTCATTTTGAATCAAACTCGTGAAGGTGTTATAGTATTGCATTTAAAAAAGAAGGTGTTAACTTTCTTCAGGTGATATCAAGCCAACTTTATTGGAAATTCTTAAAGAAGCCATAAATGGAAATCTCAACTGTTTCTAAGACCCTAAGGGTTGAGTGTTTGGCACAGTACCGGCATTAGATGTAGTAGTGGGAAGTTAATGTTTTGATTTTGATCCTTGATGATCAAAGTATCCAAGAATGATACCGCCCTATTTGCTTCCACCTCCACAGTAAAGTTAAGATCTTCGTGAAAATTATTAAATTTAAAAGATTTTAAGGATAATTTCAGACTCTTTTGCTGGTAGAGCGGTGATAATACCATCTATACATATTTGAATAAAAACGACAAGTTGAAAAGAAGAAGAGTGTTTGGCTATTTCCATCGTTTTGGAATATTTTCATCTTTCGATATTATAGACCGATGTTTGAGCAGCGTCCTCTATTGCACACTTAATATCAAGAATAGTATGCTTGGAACTTTCTGAGCAGCTCCGAGTTGAACAAGTGCCAGAGTTATATAAGATGATCACATCTGATAAATTCTAATAATTTGTTAAACACGCATTGAAAACGACAGTCGAAGAGACTACCGATACGTCTGTCTATAACATTGAAAACTGACAATAGTCCAGAACGATGGAAATTGCCCAACCAACAATTTAAAAGGGAGATACGATATCCAGTGAGATATTGACTGGCAGGAAAACATTAGATATTGATTTAGCAAATTCAAATGGATGAAGGTTGAGAAGAAGTAAATAGACAACTTTGATTTATCAAACCTTAATATCTCTAATCCTAGAACTTGTAACCTTTGTTTGATCATTCCTTCGCAATTACAAAGTATGCCCTCAAAAGTCTTACTCTAGTCCTTCTTCTCTAGTTATAATTTAGAGAAGCGAAATATGATCCTGATCAAGGTTATCAATCTTGTGTTCCCCATTCAGGAACTCTGACCTGTTAGAAAACCCATAATTATTCTTACGTCTGATTTTACTGAGATCAAGTAATTTCTATGGTCATATTTGTTTATGATCTATTTCCTTTTACTTCCAAATCGTATTAGACTCAAGACTATACGAGACAATGAGATCAAAAGTTTTATAGCAACTTCACGGCCCTGAAGCAAATATAAATGTCTGCTTCTTTCATTCTCTTTTTTACACTTTCTGAGATGCAGAGATTGCAAATTCTAACTACATCTTGCTTATCAGTCTCGAACCTATCTGTCCGAATTGAGATAAACAAACTGATAGTTTAGTTAGTAGAGGAATTAATTTACTAGGTAAAGTATACAAAATTTTCTTCTTTCAACAAATTAAATGCTATTCTGTTTGTAACTTTGTAAATCTTGTGTTTCAACAACTGATAAATCTGCGCAAATATAACAAAATGGTTCAAAAATAAACAATACCACACAGCAGACACGTTAATCCTAAGATTATCACTTTCCAATCATGGATTTAGATCGAGCAACTGTTTAATCCTTTGTTTATCGAGAAATATCAACAGTATCAATGTAAAAGCGATCCGGAAAAAACAGTTTAAAATTCTAGTGAAAACAACCTACGCTGGTATACCCATAAACGCTCGAAACAGCTAAAAGTACATCGCGATCTACTAACTCATTCATTGTTGTTATAAAAATTTCATCAAAGGCAAAAACGGAAAACCTTCATTATTTTTTAATCGCTGTGCCGCGCAAATTAGACCGCTAAAAAAAGCGTCTCTTTCGAGCGAATATCACTCACACACGATGTTGGATGGATTAAAACTTTTCCAACGTTTCACGAGTGAATATTCATTTATGTAAACTCCTGTTCATAATAATCTGTGGTCCATAGGACAGGTACATATCTGGATAATATTTGAAGTGCTACATCGGGTGTGGAATTCATAATTCATCCCGTCTTTGGCGGTTGATTTTTATGGTAATCGAACCTAAAGTTTGCAAGTTTCAAACTCGTTGGATAGGTATAAGAGGAGTAGTACTATTTATGAATGAGATTGGCGCGGTAGAGCGTTTTAATATGCAGAAAAAGTGCCGTTTCTAGCGGAATTACATCCTTTTTATCCATGGGTATGGCCCATAAATATATATCAGTGTTAATAAAAATGAATTATTTGTTTCAGAGAGATGTATTGTACTAATAGTAATAACTCGGAATAAAAGGGGCTGTTTTAAAATTGAATGAAAAATTTTAAAGTTTCATGTTTTATAGATATGTGGTCGTAAAGGTTTTGTAACAGATCAAAGCATTCAGCATCAATTTTCAATTATTAAGATACACATATGATATCAGTGTTAATATATTCTTATACTAGATGGTTATAATTCTGGTAATGTTATATATTTGAGGACTTTACTGACTCAATATGTTGCTTTACAATTGGCAATGATTTCTATATAATTTGGATATTTATCACTTTGCTTTTACTTCAGAGTTACACATATAAGTTGAGGAGCTAGTTGCAAACGGGAATTCGAAAAGAAGATTGGCTAACGAATATGATCTTTATGAGGTAACATTTCAGAAAAGATTTTTTAATAAAGTTATTTTTATGAAGTAACTCTTAAAGGCGTATGGTTTTTGTATACAGGGACAAAGACACACGTTATCTCCGAAAGAACTAAATAAATGCTAATGTAACAAATTTCTTAGAATTATAGCGAAATTCGAAGCGACACCATTCTCGGCAGATGAAAGATCAACAGTTCGACAACATCAAAAAACCGTCCGGATACCGGAAATCATAGAATAAGTACAGCTCAACCTTCAACTTCGACCTCAAGAGAATCCCAAGAACTTGCAACACCTCGTAATATATACTTACATTAAGGCGTATCCTAAAGCTGGATCTGCAGATGAAACCATGCAAAATTCAGAACAATCAACCATTGAGACAGTTTGATATAGAGCATTGATACAAGTTTGCGAATGAATTCATCAAACGCCTTGAGAATAGAAACATGTCCATGGAACGAGTGTGGTGGCCAGATGGGACACATTTCCATCTAGCTGGCTATGTTAACAAGCAAAATTTGAGACATCAGCAGACGGAAAATGCACATTTAGCTATAGTTCGTCCACTTAACCCCCTGCGGATCCATTGTATGGTGTGCTATTTCCTACCTCTATTATGAAGTTGTACCTCTTGACATCGTGAAGCTACTATTTGAATTGGATATAACAATTTTTTTGCGATTTTGAAATTGTTGAAGTATTTCCTTCACCATGTAAACAAACCGGTGGAACAAGCAGTCCTACTCACATGTGACAACCACATATCCTCAGTCTTTGATAAAAAAAATATATCCACTTACTATTTCTATCAGCTCATGTCAGTCTCCATATATAACTATTGGATATTGTCTTTCTGATTCGTTGAAAACCTTGCACGTATAAGAAAGTGATAACTGGTTAACTACACTCATTGCTAAACCATCATATAATGAGAAGTCGTATCACTGCCTGGAAAAAGCACAGCAACGTTTTTCCGTTATAGAAATTTGCCCGCACAATCATCAAATATTTAGAGCAGAAGGTTTTATCTCATCAGAACAAGGTCAAGAATACAACTCAACCGCTGATAAAACTTCAACTTAACTTATGCTGAAATTTTATATAAACGATCTGGAAATTGTGATCGTAGAAAAAGTGGCATTTGAATGGGAAGGAGGTTTAACAATGCTAGCGTTTCAACAAACGCTATAGTAATTATCATAGTCAACAGCTAATAACCAAAAACTTGAGATTGACAAATTTGTGTGTAAATCTACAATTTTTACGTCTATTAGCAAACACCAAAGACTAAGGTTGTAGAAAAGTCAAGAATATAACAAAGAATACTAACAACAAATTTTTTAGAGATGCAAAATCCTAAAAGGAAGTCGTCGAGCGTAACCAAAAGAAGCAAAACAAACGTAACGCATGAAAACAAATACAACTGTCCAAAATGTGGCGAATATCACAAGGAATCAAGAGAAATTGCACGTAATTATTGACGAAAGAATGGTACCATGAGACCTGCATAGACTATGAAAACCATGGTGAATTTCTATGCCAGAAATGTTGAATCAGTTACCATATTTTATTTTCTCTAATAGATAAGTTTTTTTGTAACAATAAATAATAATGCTATAGAAGAGTTTACGATCCGAGTTTCTAGAAAATAAAAATCAATTTGCTAATGGAAAGAGATTGGTTTCAATAGCAAGAAGAATTATTCTTTCCAACGCGTCGTCATTTCCGTCTCGTTCTTTGATGATGTGCAAGGCAAAATCTACAATTTCGATAAAAAAAAGTATAATAAAGGTAACGCTGCTGATTAGGATAATACACAGGGTAATTGATTTAGACCGGTCATTAGGAAGATTGGGCTTCCTATTGATAATAAATTTCTGCAAAGTTGCATATATATAGCCTTTCCTAGAATCCTCTATACCTAAGTAGGTGCAGTCGTTATTGAAATTTTTCGACTGTTTCGAAAATTTTCAAAATTACGTCCTGATCGTTAATATCGTCATCATCTTTGGAGTATAAAGGCTGTCCAAAATTTGATTGCCTTTTAGTACAACTTCAGACGACTAAAACTCAATTTTCTCACACAATCAACCATTTTCTTTTCGATATTTTAAAGAAAATTCAATTCTGCATCGAACTCTATTAGCATTCCCAACCTATCTGCAATAATTCGAGTTACTACGATTTTTCATAGAGTTTATAGAAAATTAGATAGGTATGTATAACATTTTCTTAAAAGCAATCCCATGGAAATGACAATTAATTAATTGATTATTAATTAATTAATAATTAATAATTAATTGATTAAGCTTTTCTTCTGTTTGTTTTAATTTATCTCCCTTTTCCTTTCGTGCTGTTACTTCTTGGGACTGATTCGTGTCTATGACATCCCCTGCATCATCTCTTAAGTAACAGTATCTTCTTGTGATTCTTGACTATCTAATATGCTTGTTTATAATATGTTTTTATTACCTTCCTCCTATTAATTATTATTAACTATTACTATTATTATTTTATTTAACCTACTCAACTTCTTATAATAAACTAATTCTTTTCTGCATTATAAATTAATTACTTTTCAATAAAAATTTTTTGATCAATAATTCTTATCTGTCACCTTTTTAATACTTGATTTTTTTGTTAAACAAAAATAATCCAATACACACTCCATTACAAAATCATACTGTATAAAAACTGTAAACTTACTTGATTGCTTTCACCATAGATAAACCCATATGAACACATAGAACTGCATGGTCTGGTCTTTCCTGGGGTGCACCGCTGATACAGTAGTAACAATCACCGAGGATTTTTATTCGAAGTTGATGGTATTTCTGAAAAACAACGAGTGGTATAATACTTGTCTGTGTTCTGCTAAGACCAAGTTGAATTGAATTATGAATATCCTTCAGCATAAAAGATAATATTTTTCCCTCTTGACTTAATTACATTTCTATTCATCTGTTGTGTTTTTGTGTAAAGAGAGAAGAAGGAGTCTAACAAATGAAAATACAATTGCAGAAGAACTAAGAAATTATAATAACCTGATAATTAAATATGTAGCTAAATCCGAAACTAAGTCAGAATCAGATAAATGAAACAAAATAAGTATAATATAATATTTCAGTTTGTTTTTCGACCAAAATGTGAAAAAGAAAATAAAGCACATCAATTCCAAAACTACACAAAACTAAACTGCAGTTTATCAAAAACTTTTTAGATTTTTTGGCGAAGTACCTATCACACAACATTTACTAAATAACCTGACATGTTGAAAAGCGAGGAACAGATAAAGTTATGAGGCAATTGTTGATAATCTAAATTTGCCGTTTGCTCAGTATTTTTATGGATCGAGAAATTACCCTCGAGACCGCCTACTACTGCACTAAAAGTCTTACTAAACATAGAAGCATTATTTAAATAAAATATAATTTTGGGGGGTGGGATTATACATATAATCTAACGTCATAAAAATTAATTCTAAACAGACATAAATAGCATCTTTCTTATCAGAATAACTTGCTTAACTAATAAAATAACAGATTCTGTGCTGTTCGTTCGTAGTGTATAGACATGCTGACCCAGGTGCAGTGTTCTCGTAAAACCAAGTAAGTTACTCGTTCGTATATAAAATGTCGGAAGAGCGCGTATTAAAGAGTCATTCTACGGCACTTAAGACAATAGAAGTTGTTTTAGGATCTGAATTGTTACTAAAAGAGATTAGTGCTACGATAGCAGATCAAATTGATTTGACGAATGCAACTTTCTTAAAAATTTAAGGGGAAAATAAAATAAAGAAGAAAGTTACAAAATATCCAATTTAAATAATGCATTTGATATACTAGAATACGTGTTTAACTTGAATATATTCGTTAATTAACCTCGCAATTTTTTTAAGACTACCAATCTTACTATTTATAGTAGAATATAAACACCGCTTTTGTAAAAAAAATTTTTTCTAAAATTCAAATGAATTACATCAAATAAGAATTAGTTCCTTCTCATTAAGCGCTAGCACTTCCATACATATTTCCGTGTGGTATACAGACTACAATTTAACTGAAAAACAGAATCATAAATTTCAAGGTCAAATAGAGTAACCATACGATTGTTCACAGTTAATACTGTATACTATAAAATTTGGAGAGGCTTTAAATCTCAAGAATGAAAATACTCAACTAATTGATGATCACAACATCGTTGGACAACATTGTCTTGTGGTTTCGACAAGGAAGCCAAAAGCAGTTCACAGTATTGTTAATGTATTAAGGGTTTTCTAAATTTCTTTCGAGGCAACTAAATTTGTAGATATTCGCTATCCCCTTGGCGAGCAAGGTTTCCAGACCATCATATATTAAACCACTATCACATAGTCAAAATCTTTTTCTCATATACTAACAGAAACTAATTAGCTTTTCAAAGACTCAACTCCCAAAAGCTCTGTTGCCCATACGATTCAATATTGTTCAAATAATAAACAACTCCCTAACAACTGCTTAAGGAGCGATAATGCCACCGACTAGTCTCTGAGTTATTTTCTTCAAGGTTATCGAAAAAATAATTAATGATCAGCTTTGCAAATGCAATATATTGAAGATGGAGATATTTTACCTAGCTGTCTATCATATTTAAGATCTGCCTATTAATAGGTGATTATGGTATATTGTTGGAAATCACATTGCAAACAAGTTCCAAGACCTAATTTCATCGCAACTCGTCACTCAAGCATTAATTCTAGCTGTTGTCATTGCACTCATTTGCAGAGTAATTTCCAACAATATACCATGACCGCCTATTACAGGCATAATTTGGTGTTTATATTGCGGCATTTCTCTACACTTCCATATGTTTACGTCATGGTAATCCATATATGGAATCACCACTGGATTGCTAGCAGATCGACACATCTAGCGGGGTTGAATTGTCCAAGCTAGGTCTGTATCTGCTGTTACGGACCTGCATTATGTAATGGGGTTGGCATTAGTAGATTGTTGCTGGTATTATAGGATTAATATTGAGTGAGAAGATGATGAAATTAGATCTTCTATTTGCAGGGTCCCTGACGAGATCGAATAGATCGAAACCACATCATCCGGTTCTAAAGTTTGATTTATTTTTATTGCATTCGTTTGCTGGGTGGTTGGTTTTTATTTAGTGGGATTTCTGGATGTTTTCATCTGGTTATCATTGTAAAACTTAGTTAACTTAATTTAACTACTCCATATCAGTATACTGTTTGGTGTTGCTAATCATGAAATGTTATCATTTAGTTTCATTTTGATGATTTGTTTTGTTAGTTGGGAATTAAACTTAGTAAAAATGCTTAACAGTTTTCTAATCACTAGGTTGCAATAGGTGAACTGATTTGGGTAGTGAGAGGTTATATACTCTTCAGAGGCTCGTCGCTGCGACTTTAAATTTGAAATTCTTCTAGAATTAAGAAACAGGTCTTGCTATACATTCCACGGATCTTTGCGTGCTTAAAAACAATATTTTGTCACTGTTCTTTTATATCGTGTGAAGTCAAGGCTATGTCAGATAACTTCATTCTTATTTGGATAGAGCCTTGAGGCTGTCTTATTAACGCGAAAAAAAGCAAACTTCATTTTAATTTTGTTGGAATATACATATATATATCATTTTGTTCCAACACACTATTTTTGAAAAATCTGAGGAGCAGTTCTAGTTAAGAAAATTTCCATAAAGAAGTGGTGTCGTTGTAGTTGCTACAACTGCAAAATTTAAAAATGTTACACCTTTACTAATTAGAGCAATTACACAAATTGAATACTGACATTTCCTTTACTGAGCACCACAGTTCGTAAATAAACTAATTTTGAAATTGTGTTCGCATATAAATTGGTTCGAACGAAATATTGATTGCTAATTCTTACATAAAGGCAACACAATTTTGTATTGTGTGTAGTACTAATTTAATTGGTCCAAATAAACTTCCGCACTAAATCAATAATCAATTTGAACCAATATTCACAACAAGTCGAGTACTTAACAAGGTAGATGACAATTATTACTATCGAACATTATTTAATACAAATTTGGGGCAATTGATATATTAAATTAATTAATTGATAAATAATAAAATTTCTTACCTCAGATAATTTATCAAATCGTGCGAAAAGTTCGTTGAGCATCTTGACCAATTCTTGTGCAGAATATGTTGAAGAAATTGCTGTAAAACCGACGATATCGGCGTATAAAATGCTGAAACAAAGGAGACAAAAAATATTATTAGGCAAAACGATATTACAGGTAATACAATATATCTGCGTGCCCAGCTATAATTCGATTTTGTCCCTAGGGGAAGATGTAGATAAACGTGATGAAAAGGCTACCGTTTTATATCGTTTCACGATCTTTTTCTTTTGCTTTCATGTTACCCACTTCTTTTGTCTTATTATTCAAGTCTCGTACACTTTTCGAATTAAAGAGAAATCTCATTATACAAATGAAACAAATACCTGTCGTATAAAGAAAGGGAAAAAAACGGACAGAAATCGCGCAATTCAGCGAATAATTTTTGGAGGGTTGTAGCAAGCTGTCCGTCAACTTCGCTGAATATAGGGACAAAATGATGCAATGCAAAAAAAGCAATTTCCGTTAGTTCGTGTCCGTCGCTCGGAACGTTTTACATCAATATTTCGAACGGTTCGTGCACCAGCTGTCCTGGGTACGTTGAGTGAACTTTTGCTGGTGTTACTGATGCATATAAAGTAGGAATATAGACGCTACATATGTATGTAGATTGACGAGCTGCAATTTCTCGTTTGTACATACACGTATGGACACTGTATCAAAACAAATACTGTCCTGTTGCTGGAATTACATCTATTTTATTGCATCTGTCAGGGGAGTTGAGAAAACAATTTATTTAATGTAGATAGATGATATAAAATGTTTTCCAGAAAGGTTGATTTTTTTAAATTTCATCAAGTCGAGATGAATGATTCCTAATAAAAAATTATTACTTATAATAAATGAAACTAGAAATTATATGCTAACAGTAGACACATATCCCCCTGCGATTACATAAAACTCGTGACGACCGTATATGTTATGTAGATTAAAAAAGTTCTGTCCCCTCCCTCACGTTATTTCGTTCCTATTTTGCGGAGATCCCCTGGGGAATTCCAGCAAAACCAAATAGAAATAAACGCGTGCGGGATGTAGAAAAAAAGGCACAGCGACTCAAAAGAACGGATTTGAATAACAAAGACCGCAATAAATATGCTAAAGCCAGCTTTGGGGGTATACGGATGATGGGATAATGGGTAGGAAGAAATTCTTGCTATGTATTTTTGGCGGATTCGCTGCTAGTGTTGTCATATATCTGTATCGCGGTACGAAATGGGAATGAAAAGGTATAAATAAAACTTAAAAATATCATAAAGATGTGTTTTATTAACGTGTAGATGAATGGCGAATGAAACGAAATATAAGATTCTGTTATAGGTGGATGTGGAAATTTCGTTTTATTGCGGAAAATCGTATAAATCACAGAATTTTACATCATGGCGTTTCTATTTGGCTATATTGTATAATAGGAAGCCTAAAGAACGGACAATTGTGAAATTTACTTGAAACGGCGACCTAATAATACTGTATACAAAAAAAACCTGTTAATCAAGTTTGTCTGCCGTCTTTTTATGAAATTTTTTTTCTTACGATTTTGGTAAGTGTTTGATATTTGGTTCTTTTAAACCTATATTTTGTCTTTTCACAAAATTACATTAACATTCAAAGGAAATTAATTTTGCGAAACGAGGTTCGACAAGGCCTTTCATAGGAGGTGGCCCCTTCCTTCGACATCACCAAATCGCAAATTAAAAAATCCATCTACGAATGGATATACAGCAGATCTAAAGAATGGTGGAAAAGATCACCAGGACAAAGATAAGCAAAGGAGATCCTAAGGGAACACAGGCCTGAGTTTACTGAAGACCTACTGAGTAAAGACAGGAAGACTGTCAAAGTGATAGTAAGTCTGTTCTGACTGAATAAGCATATGTTTAACATCGGCCTGGCAGATGATGCTGTCTGTAGATTCTGCCAAGAGGAAGAAGAAACCCCAGTTTATGTTTTGTGCCCCTGCGATGGCCTAGCGAGAACAAGGTTTTTAGCAGTGGGTGTAGAGAACCCCACAGCTAACGGCTGCATAAAAGAGGCGCTCTCAAAAATGATAGGCCTAATTAAGAAGGCAAAATTAGAGAGTGTCCTCTAGGATGAAAGGAGATCACGATAGACCTGCAAATGTCACGGCGAAACAGGTTCGCATAGCCACCCCATTCTTAATCTGATCTAATCTTAATCTGATCTAATCTTAATCTGATCTAATCTAATAATAATGTAACCAGACGGTATTCAGAAAATGTATTTATAACGACTATTGCTGAACTACTGAACCATGCGTTTTTAAAGTAAAAAAATAAAGATTCCTTTAAATTACTATATTTACATGAAATTACAAGATATATGTACAGTGACCGGCATAAATATTGCAACATATGGGAAATTTTTTTATTATCGAAATACCCTAAAAATTCTTTTAAGGGATAGGTTGTGCATGTCTAAGAACCCCCAAATTTATTTTGACACACGTCACGTGACATCATATCCAAAAAAGTTATTTGAAAAAGTTGTTTAGAATTCAAATTTGTGGTCATGTGCAAAGTTCTGTAAACATACCTATTTAGAAAAAAATAAAAAACACAATTTTTCAAATATTTTTTAATTGAATTACATATTTACATTTTTTTTTCATATATGCTCAACTGTAGTAATATTTCTAAATTTGGCTGATATTCAAACAATTTGGTCAATTTTTGCTTAATTAATACAGCGAAAACTGAAAAGTACGTTTTCACTATGACAGTTGTTGTTGCAACGTACCTACTGTATCTAGTAGTCATAAATAAAATTTTACAAACAGTTTCATTGTAGCCTAGTTAGCAAATATTAGATACTTTTATAGAAAAGTATTTTTTTTCGTTTTCTGCATTCAAATGGAAATTCTTAGCCCAAAACTTATAACATTCAGCTTCACAGTGTTATTGCACGCACCGAAGGTTTTTATGTCGATTTCAAAGTTAGGAAATTTAATAAACTAAATAATCAATACTTTTAGCAAATGATGAGGATACTTAAATAAGCAAAATCGTTTAAACAATAACTAATAGTATTGAACAACTAACAAATGAAACTCTAAAAGTAGATACATATATATTTGTTCGGCTTTGAAATTGGAAACAACAAAATAATGTAGTGTACCATGATACAGTAAACAAAATATTAAGAGTATAACATTTTTGCCGTTTAAGTCATTCAGCTAATATTAGTATCTTTGTTAGTTTATCTTTTAATATTTGTACATTTTATTTAAGTTATTTTTTACGTTTGTGTCTGTATTGCGTTTTTTTTCTTCTTAAAATGGCATTTCAACTTTCGCTACAAGAAAAAATCGAAATTATCTTAATTTGCGGTGATAATTATAAGACCACCAGGGACACTGCAGAAATTTTTAACGAATGTCATCCCAATAAATCAAATCATTATTCTACTGTATCCAGTTTAATGAAAAAGTTTCGAAAGAAAAAGAAGAAAAAGAAACAGGTTCGACAGAAAACAGAAATAAAACCCCTCATAACAAGGCAGTGACTGGCGATGATGGTACTTTAAATGTGCTTGTAGCAGTCGTAGAAATTCCCTAAACAGCAGTAAGCGCAATTGCAACAATTACAAATATTGTGGAAAGATCTGTACAAAGAATTTTAAAAAGAAATAAATTTCGTCCATATAGGCCGAAATTTATTCAAGTGCTGAAAGATCGCGATTATAATGCCCGATTTGATTTTTGTGCCTGGTGGCAAGGATCGATCGAAGAAAATGTTGCTTTGTCCGAAAAAAGCATTCTTTTTTCGGACAAAGCAACATTTTCTTCGAAATGAACTGTCAGTTCCCCAATGTAGATGGTGGGCTACCGAAAATCGTTATTGAAAGCAAAGACTAATTCTAGATTAATCGGATCTTTTTTTTTAAATAGTTTAAATTCCGAACGTTACTTATTATTTTTCCAAACTACACCGACAGATGTTTTAAATAATATGTCCTTCGCTGAAAGAAGGAGTTTATATTTTCAGCAAGACGGAACTAGTGTGCATTCCACAATTAATGTAAGAAGGTGGTTACAGAATCAATTTCAAAACTAATGGATAGGTCGGTTCTGTCAAAATCCATGGTCGGCAAGGTCTCCGGATCTTACACCATTGGATTTTTTTTTGTGGGGCTACCTAAAAAATTCTGTATACAAGCACCGGCCAGTTAGAAATATAGAACATTTAGAAACTGTAATTCGAAACTATGCTTTTGAAATAAATCCTAATATGTTAATAATATTTACAAAGAAATCCACAGAAGAACCATATTGTGTATGGAACGAAATGGGGGACACACTGAAATTTAAATATTTGTTTATTTAAAAGAAAAACATATTTCTACATATAAATAATAAGTATCTATTGTAGAAGTTTCCATTCCGACTTACATATCCATTTCTATTATTATTAAACTGTTTGTAAAATTTTATTTATTACTACTAGATACAGTAGGTTGCAGCAACAACTGTAATAGTGAAAACGTACTTTTCAGTTTTCGCTGTATGAATTAAGCAAAAATTGAACAAATTGTTTGAATATCAGCCAAATTTAGAAATATTACTACAGTTGAGCAGATACAAACGAAAAAAAAATGGAAATATGTAATTCAATTAAAAAATATTTGAAAAATTGTGTATTTTATTTTTTTCTAAATATGTTTACAAAACTTTGCATATGACCACAAATTTTAATTCTAAGCAACTTTTTCAAATAACTTTTTTGGATATGGTGTCATCTAACGTCACTTTTTGCAAAATTTATGGCATATTTTTCAAATTTACCGCCATAATAGTGGTCACGTGATGTGTGTCAAAATAAATTTTGGGGTTCTTAGACATGCACAACCTACCCCCCAAAAAATTTTTAGGGTATTTTGATAATAAAAAAATTTCCCATATGTTACAATATTTGATGAGCTCTGAGATCTGAGCTTTTTCTTATCCTGTTTTCGATTCTAAGTTTAGACATTTCTGATAGAAAGCAATGTCAAGTTCACTAATAAGTCACACACGAAAACTTCTTTACACTATGAATAATAATATTGAAGTATCTCTCAAATACTTCTGAGTTTTGTGTGTCGTGTTTTATGGGTCTTTATTCAAGGTCTATTGTTGTAATTGATGTTTGAGCACTCCGCTGTCGCATTTGGCCAAAGCGACTGTAATTTTATAAATACTGCAAAAATTTTGAACCTCCACATTTATGGTTTAAATATACGTATATTCTGGCAAATGTCTTCCCGGAATTTCTCAATAGAACAACAAATTTAAATTAATCATCAAAATTTATTTTATCGCCTCCATCCCTTCCACGGGAATACACTTACGCCAACAATCCAGTCGTTGGTACATTTTTATAGGCCGTGGCTGTGATCGAGAGAACTGAGTCGCCGTAGGTTTCACCCAACATTTGTAATGATTCCTCACACGAAATTCCGTTAAAAACACAAAATTTAATGCAAAGACTCTTTCCTCAAAAAAATGATTCATTATAACAATCGAACAACTTCACTTGAGGTGAACCGATACAATCAGCAGCTGTATACAAACTAATTATGCACATAACCTCAAAATTACAGTGGCGCCTACTTAGAGGCAAAAAGAAGTTTAACAATAAGCTTACGCGGGAATTTTAAATGAGAAATTCACGGTAGACATTTGACAGAATGTATTTGTTTTTCGACCACCCCCTGCAAAAAGCAGTCGAACAATCAAACTTGCATGCATTGCAAAAAGGTCCAAAGAAGCCTTTTACCCAAGTATGTCATTTGTCCCTCAGATAAAAAAAGCAATGAGTGAGCGATATCACAATAACGTCAATAGTAGAAGAGAGAAGATCTAAAAACGACAAATTATATAAAATCAGACCTATTATTGAAAGATTGTTGCCCAAACTAAGCAGATGTGTACAAGCAAAAGCAGACATTTGTTTTCTACTTGAAACAATATCAATCTGTTTATTCTAACTGATGCATCTGGATTTACCAACAATTTTGAAGTGTATGTTGGAAAATGAGGTAATAAGTTTATTATCAAGCAAAAATTTGATCAAAATTATGACCTGAACTCCAAACTGCAAACTGCCAACAGAAAAATAATTTAACAGCCTAGACTCAATTAATAGTTTAACTGAAGGATATAAACTAAAATTCGATCAGAAGAGTGGTATATGGGGATATTTCGTCATCTGCTAGATCAGATAAAAAAGACATAAACTATGTAGGTATATGAAGCTTGCAGATCTCTCAGCTAAAATAGCATGCTTTTAGAGGCATAAGGTTTTTTCATTTGTCAATGGCCGATATATGCTGAAAGTCATCAGACATTTATTAAATTTAATAAATGCAAAACTTTTGTTTAAACATAAATATTAACAGCTCCATTAAATTTATATTTCCTGGGAAAATGCTTAATTATGTTTCATTCGTGAAATTAATTTTTTTGAACATGTTTCTCTTTCCCTGTTAATTTCACGTCAATTTTCATCTTTTCATTGTATTAAAAAATCGTGTAATGTAGCGTTAAACTGTTGACTAAGTTTTTTTGCCTCGCTTTTCCCCAGCACTTGAGCTCAACAAAGATAATAATGGGGATAGGTAATTTAAATATAATTTTATTTATATTGGATATGTATTGGTTTTAACATATTTTTTGAGAGTACCTATATATTTTGCTAAAGAAATTCTATCAAAAACAGAATTTCACACACTTCAGGGTGAATTTATTTATAGTTTATTTATTATTGAATTAAAATGAGATTACGTCAGAAAAGAAAAGGATTTTGGTGGGATTCCAGTCTGCACAAGCATGGTGTTGAATCATGGCTATTAGATAGCTGGACAAAAATAGATATTAAGGAGCCTGTTTGGAAGACAAATCATTATTTCCAATATGTTATACTATACTTCCAGGTATGGCACTACAGTCAAAGCAATGAAAAATATATATTACATTCTTTTTATGTGTGGTGGGGGCTTAGTTGCAGTGACTCCGTAAGGTGTATTACTTGTCAGGCTATCACTGCAACTCTCGCGGTTTTGTGACAGTGTGTGTGTAAATTGTGTTCAAATGGTTTTGTGACAGTAACATATCGCCTTTTATAATGCCGTTCTGTTAATCACTTTGCTCCTAACAGCACATGGTAAGTCGATCCGGATTTCAACTCTCCAAAAAAATGTCACCGTCCATGCAGAGAATTGAAACTCGGCTGCTATCGTCCCGGCACAACTATAATCACCCCTCCAAATTTTTGCTGAAATGTTAGGGATTTCAGCAAAAATTTGGAGGAAAACTTTGTGCTAATAACCCAACTCTAATTTGATTCAGTTATACTATAACAGTATTATCACATAGTATGTAATTTAAAACGCCCTAACTGGATAATTACATGCAATTACGATCTTTATTATATTTTCATTATTATATGGATATAAAGTTGGTTGTGATTACTTAACACGCAAACCTCGTCAACGAATATTTTAACGATACATGTGTGTATAAGCCTGTAGTAACAGCTATGCTGATTAGCTCGACTGCAAAATGTACTATATTCCATTAGCAATTACTAATTCGGTAGATGGATGTCATGTACGCTTTAATATGTACAGGTTTTATACGGGGAAGTTATATATTATCTTTTATGATTCTATTTTTAACTTCTTATAAAAAATATTTCGTAAACAACCGTCCCACTGTACACATTCACTGCCAAGAACAAATTACATTTGTGCCAATGACAAGTTTGCACTAGTTTACGAAGTCGTTTATAGCTCCGTGCGTGCAATTCTTCTATGTGCACTTAGATGCACTGATGCTCATAAGTATATTTGAGCAGATTTAAGTTTAGTTGAGACTGGCATGAAAAGATTTTTGCATAAAATAATGTTTTAATTGTGGGGAGTGGGTATCATTATCAATACACTACTAATACTAACGTTTTGATTGGTTGATCATGCTACGGTTAATTTTCATTGTGTTATGATAAAGTAATGCACAAAATTCATAAAACGTACAATGTTCATTTTTGAAAAAAAATGCAAAAACACGTCAAACAGTTTATTTTGTTTCGCGTCTTTTAACATAAGTCAAAAAATTTGTCAAAGTTATGACGTCAAGATTTTTTTAAATAGGTTTTTTTTTACATTATTTGATAAAGCTTGTTTTATAAAAAAATATTTGAAGTAGGGGTCACATACGAAAAAACAGAGAGAATGAATAAAAAACAAAGTAAACTTGATTTTGAATTTATGAAAAAAACTAAATATTAAAAGAATGAAAACTTAAAGTTATCTAGTAAGAACATCTGTTTTTATCAATTTCTTCAATTGTTTTAATAAAACAACTGTTTGTCAGTGTCAGTCTTACAATTTGCGTCATACCAATCTTATTATGATGGTTCCTTTAACGGCAAGAGAAAGGATAGAAATTGTAATGATGGTAGGTTACGGCGATAGACTTCGAAGTAATGAAGAAGCATGTGCTTTATTTAACGAAACACATTTTGAAAGACCTCCAATTGCTAGAATCACAGTAAGCAGAATTGTTGCAAAATTTAATGAAACGGGAAGCAGAAGGGATTGTCCAAAATCTGGAAGACCGGGAATAAGCGACGATGAAAAGTTAGATATTTTGCTGTCATTAGAAGACAACTCTCACGCAACTACAACAGAAATTGCCTTACAACAAAATGTTAGTGAGTCGGTTGTAGTAAAGTTAAAAAAAAAGAAAAACTGCACCCATATAAAGTTCAACTTGGTCACGAATCTCAGAAGATGATCGGACAGACGTTTGGAATTGTGTGAAATCTTCATGACGGCATTGTGACGAAAATCCAAATTTGCTTAATAGTGTAGTATTTTCAGACGAGGCAACGTTTAATTTAAGTGGTATAGTAAATCGACACAATTGTCGCTACTGGGCTCGGGAAAATCCCCACTGGATTCAGACAAAACACACCCAGCGCCCCCAAAAAATTAATGTTTGTGTAGGAATCGTCAGGCGAAGATTTATTGGTCCTTATTTCTTTCGTGGAAATTTAACAGCTTTGCGATATTTGGACCATCTTCGTATGGAAGTGCTTCCGGATCTAATTGCGGCATTTCCGCATCTAAATAATAGGGAAAACTTGGATCCCAGTATTTGGTTTCAACAAGATGGTGCACCACCACATTATGGTCTTAATTTTCGAAGATTTCTGGATAACCAGTTTGAAGGAAGGTGGACCAATGGACTGGCCACCTAGGTCACCTGATCTTACCCCCCTTGATTTTTTTCTGCGAGGACATTTAAATAGTCGGGTGTACGTTAACCGACCAGACAATTTAGAAGATTTAATGGAACGAATTAAACATGAAATGCCTCGTATAACTCTGCAGATGATCAAAAACTCTGTAAATCAGGTCTACCATCATCTTGGCCTATGTCAGATAGTGAACGGGACACAGTATGAACAATTCCTGTAAGAAATAGTTTTGGTTTAATGGACTGTTTAGTTAATTTAAAAGTTATTACTAAAATTAAGTTTATTTCGTTTTTTATTAATTTCCTCGTTTTTTTTCTTATGTGACCCCTACTTCAATTTCTTACAGTTTAGGTGGTTTGGGCTACCAACATTTCAAGGTGATTTGCAGCCATCAGAATTTAATTCAATAATTACCTAAGTATTTTAACGCTGCCTGCCATGTGCAACGCTAGATGGTGGGAAATTTACCTTCTTTCTTTTTGAGTGGGTTGTCCATCGCGACACTACTATTATATTTCGTTAAAAGGAAATTAATTGAACTTATGGCGTGTATTGCACGGATTTGCTTTTAATGCGTACCTAATTAATTTACAAGATATTTGGAAATAATTACTTATTCATGTTTTTGCGTTGAAGTTAATGTTGTCAGCAGCACTTTTGTGGATGTTGAAGTATTTGTCGAAGACTGATCACTCCGTCATTCTGAAATTTCAAGAAATTCTGGCAAAATCACCCCGAAATTTATACGCCCTATAATGTTTCTTTTTTTATTTATTATTTATGTGGCTGTATTGGAGGAAGACCAGCTACTGCTGTAGGAGGCTTTTCAAGACTTAAGCTTTTTTTGCAATACCACTGTATGGATTCGGATTATTGTTGTGCAACAATTTAATACTGATAAATTTTGAAGAAAACTTTAAGTTAACTTACGTTTCCTTAGCCTTTTATTGGCACATGGATTATTCTTCAACTTTTCATCTTTTTTTAATATTACGTAATTTCATTCTTTTAAATACTTTCATTTTAACTTTCTTATTCTACTATGTAGGAAACATCTATATATATAAATTTAATGTTTTCTATATCTTTAGTGTACTATTTTACAAATCTCTTGGCTTAGGCAAAAATGTAAGTTAACACATCCTTCTCTGCTCGATAAGTTTTAATCTTTTTTTGTCGTAATACCGAGCCTATATGTAATATTTTGCGCTTTTCCAGGACTTGTGCTTTATTTTTCGGGACCCGTTTGTAAACGTTCACGTCTGTCGATACGCGCCTGCGTACCGCGTCTACGCACACTCGAGTTACAGGAAATTGAAATAGCGCCTTATGAATTATGAATGGATTTTATTTCATGTTTGTTTTTTTACTTTGTAGCAAAGAAGGATACTTTAAATATATTATGAATTTCTCTATATTTAACTTGGAGTTTTCTTATTGTGATGTGGGTGTTTTTTTCGCTGAATAGGTTTTTGCAACCAGACGTGCATAAGGTAGGGCTGGAATACTTTCTACTTGTTGCAAAAACTTAGGGCTCCTGTTTACTAGAACACCTGATGGGAGACTGGATGTTATTAAAGAGATCATCTATTCATTTTTCTTTTCCAGCCTTACCCACTACCATTACAACTGTAGGTCGGTTCCTTTAGATCAGTGGTTCTTAACCTGGGGTGCGTGCACCCCTGAGGGTGCGAGAAAACATTTCCAGGCATGCGAGAGAAATTTCAAAAATTTTAAAAATTATGAGCGAGACGACCGTTTTCTCTACAAACCGTGGTACCACTCTCTACCGTCTCACTTCTACATTCTCTACTCTACCGTTTCTTGCAGCACATCGTGCATCGTGCTTGTTATCAGTCGTCAGTTGGTCGTCAGTAGTACAGTCAGTAGTCCCAGTACGTGCAGTTAATGTAGTCACATTGTTACGCGCAGTACAGAAAGTAGCGGCATTGAAGATCTCAGTGCTGATATTTTACTGCAAATAGCTGAAGATATCAAAGCCAGCCCTCTAAAAACAAGCATCCAACTGGACGAGTCAACTGATGTTGATAATTGCAGTCAGTTATTTTTGCACTGACGGTGCCCCGGCAATGTTGGGTAAAAATTCTGGATTTATTTCATTTATGAGAAGAGAAATACCGCAAGTTACAACAACGCACTGCATGTTGCATCGTCATGCACTTGCTTCGAAAACTTTGTCAGAGAATTTGAAACAATCTTAAATATTACATTCACTGCTGTAGTTAAAATTTAACTACAGCAGTGAATGTAGTTAAGTACATCTGTGGACGAGCGCTTAATCATCGTATTTTTCGTGCTTTGTGCGAAGAAATTGGTGCTGTTCATACCGTGCTTCTTTATCAAACGGAAATACGATGGCTCTCCAAGGGTCGCATGCTGACCAGGCTTTTTGAATTGCGCGAAGAAATTATACAGTTTCTTATTAAGCAAAATAGTGATTTAGTGGAAGCTTTTGGTAATAGAGATGCTTTGCTTCGGTTAGCCTACCTAGCAGATATATTTAGCCACATGAATGAAGTAAGCACTTCATCGCAAGGATTTGGCAAGAACATAATAACAGCCAGTGAGAAATTAGCTTCTTTTATTGAACAATTAAAACTTTGGAGACGTCGAGTTGAACATGGGAACTTAGCAAACTTTCGTTTACTGGATTCAGTCGTTTCGGAAAACGTAGAAACCATAATTATACCAGAAATTATAATAGTGGATTGATGGATATATTAGGAAAATTAATATATGGATACTCAATCCATTCTTGTTTGATCCAAATTCAATGGATCTTATCGAAATACGACCTAATGCGCGTATAGAAATGGAATTTGAAGAACTAGTCTTAGAACAATTCTGGTGTAAACAGAAGCTTATCCACAACTGGCAAAAGCAGCACTAGAGACACTTTTACTATTTGCCACCATATGGGGGTGCAATAGCTTACTTGAAGGCGGTGCTAACCACTGAAAAGGTTAAGAACCACTGCTTTAGATGAAGGCAAGGTCACAAAAGGTAGGTTCCATAGCCTTTTGCGGTACGCATTGGATGTTGTTGAAATTTTATCTCCAAAAATAATATTGCGCTAAATTATGTCCCATCCGTTTACGGTAACTCAGTTGGAGTACCAATCTAGCGAGAAGCGAGTAAAGTTAACAAGTTATTATATTTCAGGATTGTGCAAGTTGACATTCTGGAGATTTTTAGTATTTAACTTTTCCTATTATTAAAGTTGTAATCATTCATTATCTTCACGTTCAATAACCATGCTGTATGTGTAATTGCTGTAATTTGATAGTTATCTTTCGAAGTGTTTGTTTGAACACATGCATATCTTTTGTTATTTGTTTTGTGCGATTATTGCTGCAACTCCTATTGTGTGTTTAATGACTTTGTTTCAGTACTGTCTGTGTAATGCTGCTCTCTTAATCACTTTGCTCCCAAGAGTGAATGGTATATCGATAATTTTCCGAGAAAAATGTCACCATCCATTCGAAGAACTGAACCACGAAGTCAGCGATCTATCAGATCTTTGGATAGCTGCTGGATTACTACTACTATTGTAGTATCCGCTACAACAGAACTTCCTCCGGAAGATGACGTATCACGGTTTCATAAATTATGAACGTCGGTTCAAAAAAGGGCAAAATATTACTTCCCTGCAAATAGATCAAGGGAAAATGTTATCAAACGTCCTATTAGGAATGTTTCTCATTTTATTTATAACTATTTTTGATGCATTTTAAGTTTAACTAAGATATTCTGTTGTGATTAAACGGTATGTAGTAGAAAAATGATATATTTATCTCTGTTACTTTGTTGCATGTTTCATGTATCTAAATACATGATTATATTAAAGTCGAATAAACAACCATTTCCAGAATTTTTTGTCTAGAAATTATTCCAGTATTCTATTTAGTATTGTTTGTTATTATTATGACGTAATACTAAGGGTAAGCATGAGGAGTGACAGTGTATAAATAAATTTATTCTTGAAAATAATAACCTGTACTAAACTTCAAATTTCTAACGTTAATTTTATAGCTAATTCTTATTATAGAATATGCTATAAAATAACGTGTAAATGTTCGTGACTCTATTTTTGTTTTATTGCAGCCATCGATTTCATAAATGCTTGTACATCTATCTAGTAATAGCGTAAGATATGTATTTGGAAATCGATTTACACGACTGCAAAGGTAAAACGCAAATAATTGCGCATATCCAAATTGTAAGCTCTTAAAGAAGCTATCAAGTACAGTTTAGGAGCTTTTTTTCGTTTTGTAGTGACTGCTAGTTGCAGCCCTAGATTTGCTGTTTTAATATTACGGTAGTAGAAACGTAAAAGCGTATATTTAAAGCAAATAAATCACTACTCTTATATATTTTGAATATAATGCTCAACTTAAAATTTAAAAAAACACAATGCGATTACTTGCATTAAAATTATGGAAGTCTTGAAATGTATTATTACTTTTGAGATTCTCAAATTTTGAAACATGAAAGAAATGTTTCGCGAAACAAACAATAACTACAATTTCAGGGATAAATTTGCCATATCTTATCTCCACTTGCATATACACACACAGGACAGTAGTGAAAATAACATGGCTTTTTATTGGTCCACATTTCGTAATATAAGAGATTTACAATTTATGTTTTTGTTGCCAGAGTAGTTGTTACTTATTTTAAAGCAGCTGAATCCAATTACATCGAATACGTTTTGTACAAGAACTGTTGTATTAGATGTGTACAGCTCTACAGGAAATAATTTGGTACATTTCCTGTAATAATTCACTACTAAAGTCGTGTACTGCCATCTAGCGGATGTTTGCATTAAATTGAAAGAGTTTTAGATCAAAGATCTCTTACCTATTAGTTTATCTATTCAATATTCAATATTCAATATTCAAATTTTATTGATCTCGGAAACATTTCAAAAATGTGTGAGATAAGTCAATATTACATATCATAATAATACATTACTAAATTTGTATATAATTACTAAATTTGGTAAACATATAAAACTAAATAACTAAATTACATTTATTACACAAATTAAAATAATCGTCCAGCGAGTACAGACATTCTCGCAAAAGGAATGCTTTGATCGCGTGCTTAAATTGTTTTTCTCCATTCTTTGATTTAATATCTTGAGGCAGAGCGTTGAAAACTTTTAAACCCAGAATACGCGGCGATCTTTTCACTAAGTCGGAATTAAACTGTGGTATATGAAAATGAGACCCTTTTCTAGTGTTGTAAGAGTGAACATCACTATTGCACGAGAAGTCACTTCTGTTTCTGAATATTAGAATTAAAAGTTCATATATAAAAATTGCTGATAATGGTAAAATATTCCACCTTTTAAAGAAAGTCTTGCATGAATGTCTCCTATCTATTGCTGCCATACTTCTTATAACCCGTTTCTGGGCTTTAAATACATGTTGACTGTACGACGATGACCCCCAAAATACTACACCATATGACAACCTACTATGTATATTCGCATAATAAAATGATACCAAAGATTGAAAATCAATTATTGTTCTTAAATTACGTATCTGGTAACACAATGTATTGAGTTTAGCGATCAAAGTATTACAATGACTATTCCATGAAAGCGTATCGTCAATATGTAACCCCAAAAACCTCAATTCCTGAACACATTCCAGTTCAACATTCTGTGAAAAGATACTAGTATTAAAAACCGATTTGTTTCGTATGTTATGGAAAATCATATATTTGGTTTTTTCTGTATTTAGAAACAAATAATTCTGAGAAAACCACTTGTGCATTTTTTCGAGAAGTACATTGGCATTTTTTTCGGTTATGGTGATATCCGGGTCAGACACGACAGAGGTAGTGTCATCCGCATACATCAGTAAATTAAAATCTGTCAGACAGCTGGAAATATCATTAATAAACACCAAAAAAAAATGGGTCCCAAAACACTACCTTGAGGAACACCTTGATCAACCGGAATACTCGCTGATTTTATAAAATTTACTTTACCGTGTACTTTATGTCGAATATTGGTAAATTGAGACCTTCCTCTCAAATAACTTTCGAACCATTTTGCCACAACGCCACGTATACCATAGCATTCCAATTTAGCTAACAAAATATTATGGTCCACACAATCGAACGCTCGGCTTAAATCGCAAAAAATACCCACAGGAAATTCTTTCGAATTCAAACTATTAATAACTATTTCATAAAAGGCATCGATTGTAGTTAAAGTCGAATGATTAACACGATAATTAATAACTATTGTATAACTATTTGTCCTATTGGTGAGGAATTATCAAATTATGTTAAGTGTCCCTAAATATTTTATTGTTCTTTCTTCTTTATGAGTTATGTTTAGGCAACAATTCGCAGAACCCACAGATGGATATCTAGCTGCCAAATCTATCGTTTGCCAGTTCCTTTCGTTTAAAACATTTCTGACCAACAAAACAAAACTTTCCATTTACACCACATTTCTGAGACCTATCTTAGTTTTTGATTATCAGGGACTATAACACATGAAATACAAGTTCAAAAAGTGTGGACAACAAACGCAATAGAACCTTTTACACATCTTGAACTTGTAATGCTTCTGTTGTAGCACGCTGGTATTGTCCAGTTCTGCTAAAATATATTAGAAGAGAGAGGACATTTTTCCTGACAATCCACAAATTTAAACTGTTTATAAAAAAAATTCATGACGTCTACATAAAAGAAGAAGAAGACAACAAAAATGTACGAGTTATAGAATATTCTTTTGTACTTCATTTATCCGATAAAATTTTCTTGTCTTGTTTTAAATATTGTTTTCTCAAAACTGTTTTTTGAACTTGTCGAGTTTCCCAGATATACAATTTAATTTTAAACTATACTTCATTCCAAATAAGAGAGTGTTATGGATAGGATCTAAAATAAACGTCTGTCATTGGTTAAAATCTAGTGCACATTTACACAAGAACAATTTGTCAAAATTGCATAAATGCCCGAATCATCAAAACGGTTATATTATGTGAGCGTCGTTTGTGTTCTATTGCGATTATTAGGCTTTATCGTTTTCTTTATCCATTTCATCTTGATTCTTCATACAAAATGGTGTTTCTAGAGTTTCTAAATCATAATCTTATTGAAGATACTATTTGAACTGTTTTGCTTAAATTTTCTTATTTATACATCTCATGGTTTTGATAATCGTCAATAAGTGAATATGTAATTATGGCTGATGTTGCTCTCATAGGTTGCTCAAAAAACACAAGGTGCAGCATGTAACAAGTGGCTAAAGGCTTCATCAGATAGCAAATGAAATTGGGATTAGCAAGAAGACACTGTTTGAAACCATCAGAGATATAGAGTTAACGCCACCAAAGAAACGAATATGTTAAACGAAATATGACAAATTAGAAGCAATCAATGTGTTTTATTAGTGTTCGTAAAGATGTTATTCTACATAGTGGACAGTTAATTTATGAGTCAATCAAAAGCAAATTTTAAATTTACCGCGATTTTTGCAAATCACAAATTTGTTCTTGTGTGGTATGTGCTCCGATTGTAGCATCATCTGCTCCATTCTTATTTGAAATCGACCATAGTTATGAATTTTTCATTAAAAGCGACGCATTTTGTTTTGACTATTTCTCGGATAGAAGTGAAGTTGGCTTCGCAATTCTTTTACATTTTGAAACGTCAGTCTATGCCATTTAATCATGGAGAGATACACGCTTCAACAACGTTTGCAAATTATTCAACTTTTTTATCAAAGCTATCGCGACTATTTTGATTGCGCTTACACCAATTTTCAATCGATGAAACCGTCCAACATAACGGACTATTGAACGTTCGGTGCAAAAATTCGAAAC
Organism: Holotrichia oblita; assembly: GCA_023690525.1. Lineage (NCBI taxonomy): Eukaryota > Metazoa > Arthropoda > Insecta > Coleoptera > Scarabaeidae > Holotrichia > Holotrichia oblita. Next base: position 148,640,489 of record CM043017.1, on the reverse strand, counting down.
AAGTGATGCAAAGATGTCAATTTCACGCTGCTCGCAGGCGTTGAACATCAGTGTGACCAGTTTGTGGCGAATTTCGCGGAAGGATTTGGCTCTCCGTCTGTATAAGATTGCGTTGACTCAAGAACTGAAGCCAACCGACCATTTTAGGCGTCGCATATTAACTAATTGGGCTCTGGACCAGATGCAAGCTGACGATGACTTTCACAAGAAAATCATGTTTTCGGATGGAGCTCTCTTCTGGCTCGTTGGTTTTGTCAACAAGTAAAATTGTCACATTTGGACGAGTGAGCAGCCTGAAGTGATGTACGAGACACAACTTTATGCGAAAAAGCATCGCCAATATCGAACGCGAAAATCTTGCTAGTTCGGCCGATTTGTGTGCTCGAGTCATGGAAAATTGGGTCCAGCGTATCCAATCGTGCCAGCGCTGCCGCGGTGAACATTGGAACGATGTCGTATTGCATGAATAATGGCATCGATTGTACTTTCATTTGAAAGAAAAATTATTTCCATAATTAACACACAAGTCTTATAATCGAAAACACAAAATGCGTCATTCTCAACGAAACAACTGATAGATTAGATTTTTGCGACCAAGCTTACCAGACCTTTGAATATGATGTATTTATCAAAGAAAATCTCTTTAAATTGGTTTAAGTAAAGTCTAAGCCTTGGTGGCCCACACTCAATTTTCAGATCTGACAGAAAATTTGACCTGGTTCAGAAATCAACTGGTGGTGGTGTTTTGACTACTGTTGCTAACCAACTATATTCATCTGCTATTGAATTTACTGGCCTAGCACAACTAATTCCTCACAATGATCTCAATATTTGTAAGTGCAGAGTCAATAAATGGTTGATCTATATCATCAATGTGTACATACCACCTGATGTTGATAATGATGACTACAAAATCTTTTTTGAAGCGCTTGGTTTATGTTTACTTGATAAACCTCTTCTATTGATTGGAGACTGTGTCACTAATGTGCTAGGTTTAATGAGCACATTGGAACTGGCCCAGAAAAATGTTGTGCATAACTTCAAGATCATAAATCATCAATAATAGATTGCTGGATTTAGTTTTAACAAATATGGACTGCACTGTACAGGTTGTTCACGATGTGAGTCCGTTGGTGAGTGAAGATGTTCACCATCCGGCATTGCGCATAAGTTTGCAGTTTAAACATTTTCCAGAGAACACAAACCTGCGTTATAATTTTTGTAAGGCCGATTTGGTGGGATTGTACGATACTATGACACAATCATGCGATCTGACAGTAGTGGACGGTATCCGCCTTGGTTCTTTAATAAACTCAAACAACTGACTAAATTAAAGGAATATTATTTAAAAAAATGAAAATCTACCGATTCTCTCGACTTCTATGAAAAATTTAATCGCTTGCGAAGACTTTCTAAGGCGGAGATTAACATTGCATTCAAAAATTATCACCAGTACTTTGAACACAATATACTGAAGGACCTAAATCGTTTTGGTCATTTTTTAACAGTAGAAGATCGGCATCGAGAATACCATGTAATATGCTTTATAACAATACTGAATTAACTAAGCCTCAGGATATCGTAAATGCTTTCGCCAATGAATTCTTCAAAGCTCTCCAACCGCCTTCTGCAGATGTATCACCCATTTTGGGGCACTACGCTTCTTTTAGTATTTACTCTTTCACAGAAGAGGACGTTGTATCTTCAATTAAAAAACTCAAAGCCGACATAACTCATGGAGAAGACACTATTCCTGGATTTATTATACGCGACTGTGCTGCGGTATTTGCACACCCACTAATGATTATATTGTGATGAGTCAGCGCCACGCGTGATTATGACGTCACCCACCCCGACCGGTGGCCGATGAGTAATCCTCCCGAACTTGTCCAGATCAATATAGAATGATCGAGAAATAATCACCGAGGCATATATATATGGGCCATCTGGAGAGGAAGTCAGTCTGGATCGAAGAGCGTGCCCGTCGCGAAGATAAATTGTTATAAATCGCAAATATAAATAATCTGTACATACATAGTTAGTGTCATTCGTGTTATTTGTTCTTATAGTTAGTATTAAGTGTTTATTTAATTAATATATCGTTTTAAACCGAATATCGTTTGCTTTGAACCCGATAACATTACAACTGCTGTCAGGTGTGTGATTTGACGATATTTGTGGACGTTACAATTGTAAAAATGGCTACGAAGGGGAACAAATTAAAGGACCTGAGAGTGGTGGATCTCAAACGGGAACTTGAAGAGAGAGACCAAGATACCAGCGGAAAGAAGAACGAACTTCAAGAGCGGCTGTCGAAAGTCATGAGAGAAAATTGTGAGGATCCAGATACTTACAAATTCGAGGTGGATGTAGCATGAATGATTTAAAGAGAGTATTGAAAGAAGAAATGGCGACAAATTCTAGAAGCTGGAAAGAAGAAATGGTAGAAAATTCTAGAAGTCTGAAGGAAGAACTAATAGAAAATTCTACAAACCTCGAACAAAAGCTAGTAGAAAATTCTGAATTAACGAAAACACTCGAAAAAAAACTAATAGAAAATTCTATAAACCTCGAAAAGCTAGTAGAAAATTACAGAAGGCTGAAGAAAGAACTAATAGAAAATTCTACAACCCTCGAAGCCTAGAACAAAAGATAATGGAACCTCCTAGCAACATGGAGGGCCGACTTATGCAAACGATAAACGAAAAGTTATTAGAGCATTCCACGAATTTGAGGGAAGAAATTATAGAAACTTCGAGTCGAGCTTGGAAGAACGCGCAAAAGAATTGGAGCAGCGTTTACGCGATGTGGAAAAAAGATTGAACCAAACGAATGTGACGGAGATTGACAACATGGATCAGGCGAAGGCTCTGGATTCCGAACATTCTTCTATGAATGAGTTTTAAACCGAATATTGTTTGCTTTGGACCCGATAACATTACAATATTTAATTTAATTTTACGGTCCACTGTGTTTCCTGAAATATGAAAACTGAGCAAGGTAGTGCCGGTATTTAAAAAAGGTGATAGTGCTAACATTTCTAACTATAGACCGATAAGTATATTGTGTAATTTTTCAAAGATATTCGAGCATCTTTAGATCGACAACATATTTGTTAACATCTGGTATTGCCCAAGGGTCTAATTTAGGTCCAGTATTGTTTAATATTTATATAAATGATTTGATAAGTTGGACTGCTGTGTGCTTGGTTACGCTGACGATTTGAAGATATACACTGCCATTAATAGCATAGAAGATTGTGTGAAATTGCAAAAAAATGTAGATATCATAGACAACTGGTGTGCGATAAATAAAGTGACACTTAATGTTAAGCAAGTACGGTGTTGTGTGTTATACCAGGGGCCCGATTCTCGAATCTCGAATGAAATTTGTCGCGTACGACAAATGTCGCGCGAATTTGTCGAATGACGTTGAGATGATCTATTCTCGAATACTCATCGACTCTAAGACGATCGCTCGAAATAATTGTCGATTGGTAAGTAGCGGCAACAGCGCTTTAATGGATATAAATGTGCATCTACTACAAAGAATTCAAATAAATTTTACCTCAAAGTAGCCCTTGGAAATTATAATTATGTCTTACAAAATTTTAATAGGAATTTTGTTGGTTATGAGATGAGATATTTGAATGAAATGACAAATGTCAAAATAATAAAACGAATATTTTTAACTCGGCAAAATTTTATAAAAATTGTTCAAAGTGTCCACCACCTTGTTCGAAACATTTCTCACATCTTCTCCTAATGGAGGAAAAAACGTTTTGTAGTATCGCATTGTCAATTCCATTAATTCTTTCAGCAATTCTGATTTGAAGGTCTGCAAGATCAGGTATCTGTACTCGATAAATTGAATTCTTTAAGAATGGCCATAAAAAGAAATCACATGGGGTAATGTCACAATATCTTGGTGGAAATTCATGTTCAGTGTTTAAAATTATCAACCGATTTTGAAAAAATTGCTGCAGCATATAAATTGTTTCACCTGCTGTGTGTGCTCTAGCTTCTTGTTGAAAGTAACCCTGTGTTATTTCTTCATCGTCAAGCTGTTTGATAAATGGCATAATAATTTCTTGTCGATACCTTTCTCCTGTTAAGGTTCCGTTAAAAAAAAAAAGGGCCAATAATAATTCTCCTTCGACTAATCGCACACCATACAGCAATTTTCTGCGGATGAAGTGTGGTTTCAACAAAAAAATTATGTAGTTTCTCATTAGTCCACATCCTCATATTTTGTGAGTTAACATATCCATTCAGATAAAACCATGACTCATCAGAAAAAAGATTTTGTCAAGGAGGTCATTATAAAAATTATTTAAGAACCACTGACTAAATGTTATTCTTCTGGGATAGTCGATTTCCTTGATTTCTTGATAACAGGTCATGCGATATGGAAATAAATCTAAGTCCTTTTTCAAAATTGTATGACATGTGCCAATTGATACACCCACTTGTGATAATGCTCGTACGGAAGTTCTTGGTGCATTATTTATAATTTCCCTTTATCATTATAACTATCTTCTGTAAAACACTGTTTTCTGAAAACCATAACGGAATGTGTCACTGTGTGCCGAAAACTGTCATAATCAAAGATTTAGGGAACTCATTTCTACATTCTTCTAAACAATCTTGAAGAGAATACTGCCATTGTCCATCAATCTCACGTCCGTTTCGAAAATAAGATTCTACCATGAACGATTTGTGTTGTATAGTAAAAACCATGCTAAATCAATTTCAAATTTCAAAGCAATTTTTGTCAACTATGCATCTGTCAAATTGATAACGAATGCAAATTTAAATTATTAATAATCTTATACGTTTTTAAAGGAATGACCTACTAGAGGCAATAGTTATTTACGAACCAAGTGCGTGAAATCATATTTCGCGAATGAGTGACCAGTTTTTATGGGCACGAATTCGCGAAATGTTTCACGCACGAAGTTTGTACAATATTTTTTGTACGAGAACTATAATAATAATACATATTTTTAATGTACGTTATCGTTTATGACCATATTATTAAGGTTAGGGATTTATGATTTTAAAATGTCACTAAATTAATCAAGTTCCAGTAAGTACCAACTTTACTTTTACGCACTCGTGCTTAAAGTGACTTTTTACGCACGAAATCGAATCGTGAAATGACAGGTTTTGATAAGCGAGTACAAAAAGCTTATGTGAACGCTTTATATATCGATTGATGAAATATTGCTCATACTCACTCACACTCAGTCATTCTCAGTCATACTTGTGCGAGTTCCAGTCATCAACGTAACGTCAAAATTGCATCTTTTTTTGTAATTATTGTGAGTACTTACAATGGATAAATAAAATCGTATTGTAGTAATGAGCAAAAGAATGTACTGGTAGAGTTTTCTATTGCAGCAAGCATGATTCCTTCTTTCATGTTTGCCAGTTTTTACTTTATGTCAGATATATAGAAACGAGACACTACAATACATACACATATTAATACAGTTAAATAGAAACATTACCGAAATCACTTATGTATAGGGTAATGTGAGGAAATATGAGCATAGTAGGTAATATGAGCATGGGAAATGACTAGGTATAAAATGTTTCCAAATATAGCCTCTACTAACATGATCATGTTAAAAACACAAATTATTGTACAGTACTTGAAAAAGAATGTTACTTTGCATGATAAAAAATATTCATGTTGGTTGAACTTTGATAATTACGAAAAATATCTGACATTCACTTAACGTGCTCATATTACCCGACATTATCCTATATTACAGCAATGTTTTCACTATTTTATAATATACTATATTTACGCCACCACGAGTAAACAAGTATTAGCACTATTGTCGCATAAGATTTTGTATGTCGAATGGTTGTTACCCACTCGCTGAAATCTCGACTGAAAATTGTAGCACACGACATTCAAGAATACGACTGCGCACATTTCATTCGACATTTGACTTGTGTCGCATGCAACATTCATCATTCGCGATTCGAGAATCGGGCCCCAGATGTACTAAAACGACTAATTTTAACTTCCTGTGTAGATCAGAATTTATATGTAGGGTGTCAAACATACGCGATGTGGGAGTATTATACGACTCTAAACTGTCTTTCTCAGAGCACATAACAATGCTTTGTTCCTCTGCTTCTAGAATGCTCGGACTTGTAATACGTTATAGTAAATATTTCAATAATTTTAATACGTTGAAAACATTGTACTATAGTTTAGTTCGAAGCAAGCTTGAGTATGCAGCAGTAGCATGGTAACCATATTATACATATCAGCAACTTTCTATCGAGAATATTTGTATAAATTTAAGCTCACTTATACATACATACATACTTAGGTTTAATAGTGCATCAACCATTGTATTTATTTGTCCTGTAATTGGCCTCAGCTGTTGGACAATAAATTTATTATTTATTACGAGTATTTATTTATTATTTATAATATATCTAACGCATCCTGCAACTTCAAATCATACTACATATGTACGGTTCATTTAATAAAAATTAGACTACTTCTACTATAATAGCTACAAAATTTCCACCTACCTTACGTTTTCATGTCTGCTCATATAAATCTTCTTGAACTGACTGTCAGCCCTGTCCAAATCCTGCCTCATCTGAACTGCGATGTGCTCGGGTAGAACAGACAGCAGTAATCTTTCCTGTAAAAAACAAAATATCGAGATAGGTACTAACGTCATCTACAGAGAGTAGAAGAGAAGCACGAAGAATGATTTAAGAAATCCCACACGTCAATATTCTTCCATAGTTTAGCATAAACTTGGAACACATAAAGAAGATATACCGTAATATTTCGGTTCTGTTGTCAGCCGTTGTAACGACACTGTTCGATACCTGGGAAAGTTCCGCTTTAATCCGTTTATTTTTCATTCATCTTTGTACGTCTGTACTTGCTCGCGTACAATAATAATGCCTATGATATAAGATATAAATAACCTCTAGGGATGAACAGAATATTGAAGAATGATAGAACATTTTTTCGGTAAAATAATCTAGCGATATTAAAACTGAATTATCTCTTAGACCCTATAAAGGCCATCGTAAAATAAAAATAAAGACGTAATCATTTTTACCGATTCCGATCAGATGTTAGAGACGTCTTCATTTCATTGAAAGGTTTCGGTAATAAATTTTATCAAGGGTACGTGTAATTTATAGCGAATTGTGCGAGTTTCGCCAGCTTTTGTTACAGCGGTATTCTCCTCTAAACCTGGTCTTTATTTTAATGCTGAAATGCGGCGAAATAAAATCCAAATAATTCGATGGTGTCAAATAAAGTTGCCTGAGTAACATTACTTTTTTTTTGTTTTTGTCTTGTGTTAAAAAATGTGTTTTGTTGGGTGTAAATTTCTATTTGGTCGCTGCAGTCTAATGGAGGCATCCCTCATTGAATACACGTTACACCAGTTCTTTTAATAATCTTGTGACATTATTCTACATACATTTATAATATCAGTGTTTGAATGAGTTTTATTTTTCATTTAGACGGAGACAACAAAACTCGATTTGAAAGGTCTTGATGACAGTTAATAAGTTCTGTTTGGGGCATGAACTTCAATTCCAACCTCTGTATCCATCTTGGATCCGTCTGTATACCAAACAAGTTATCCACTTTCAAATTATCGCTTGGACGACTATGACTCAGTTTGATAGACGTGTTATCTATTGGTTCGTCAATGGGCACGATTCTTTGAAACCGCTATTTAGAAACTATGGCTAAGGTATTTGGCTCTCCTTGAGTTTCTTTACGCACTATTCAAAAACCCTCTGACCATACCATATTGCCTACCTTTTCACTCTGTATATTACCAGAACTACTCGCCCACATTTACTTATTATCTCTACGATTGTTGTTTAGATTTGGCCAAAGCAAACCATGTCAAAATTCTCTCAAATAATATACTTTTACTTCATCCATTATTCATCACACAGTCGCCAGAAATCGGATTATCCACGCCAGAAACAAATTACAAATCAATATTGACGAAATTAATGACAACGGAACTGAAATAATTGCTTAATTATAGCGAACATGAAAGAAAAATCTAGCGCCATTCCCTTTTGGGATTAATTAAAGGGGTAGACGATACGATCGAAGAAAAGACGTCGAAAAAACTGTGCGTGTATCTCCAATCGAGTTTTTTCCTCTCAAAGTACTCCCTCGAGCACGAAAACGGTAGCAGGCGAAATCTTCACCGCTAAAGATTGAATATCCACCGAGAATAGAGGCGAGGTATTAAACATTTCATAAAGCAGAAACCTGACCGGTTTTTCGGAAGCCAACGTTCGGTGCTTGCAGTCGGTGGTGGATCGATAAAATGCAGCGTTACGTATGGCCAGACGGCAAGAGACAGCCTGTGTTAGTTCTCTATCATCACTAATACAGAGCTACGTTCGGGGCCCCGTCCATTTGCTAGGAATTGAGGAAATTTTGTTCATAAAACAAAGTTTATGTAATACTAAGTGAGTTGAACGTGCAACGGTCACAATTTCGTAATTTTTTAGTGCCATTGCGAGGAAATGTTTGTACGTTGTTGGTAGAAAAATAAACAAAAGAACATAAACAGAAAATGTGTTTATGTTATACGTATGAGTGGAGGTTTTTATTGTTGGCGGAATTATGTTTTATGTGGCAAATGGTTTGGAATTAATTGTACATTTTTTACAAAGACGCAATAAATGTGATTAGTGTTGCACCATTTCCAGACAAGATTCCAGACTGCATAATTATTTTAATGCAATATAGGTCTCGAAACGACAATAAGCGATAACTATAGGTCAATTGACAGATGCAGTGCACTAAAACGTAATTTCTTTTTGTGGTCGTTCGTTCTCTTTCTAGGGTTGGACTTATGCCCCCTAAACCCGTCATTCCTCAGTTGTGCAGAACCTTCTCCGCTATGGGGCAATGGAGTCTAATAGAAAAATTTTAGCCGTTATCAGTGTGAAGGATAAAAATTAAAATTAATTAGGACAAACAATAAAAACATAACGTAATAAAGAAAAAAATGAAAACGAAGGTATAACCAATGATCTTGGAGGCGTAGCTTGTTGTCCCTTGATATGGAATTCTAGGTGGGTTCTGTGGTCGTAAAAATGCCGCTGGTCTTGACGAATGGGAAAGGCCTGTCGATCTCCAGACCCTTTCAAGGATTTCCTCACGTACCATGGAGCGAAGGTGATCTGACGAAAGATTCTATTTTAGCGGAACTAGACCATACGATGCAGCCGTAGGTAAGTATAGGTATTAAGAATGTAGTATAGACCATAATTTTGCTGCTGATGGTATTATGAAACATGTTTTGAATAGTTATAGTGAGTCTTCAGCCTGGTCTTAGTAGGAACAGTAACCAGGACAGTCTCTCTGAACAAGAATTACTTGACAGTAGCAGAGTGAGAAAGATAGAGAGAGAAATGTTAGAAGTAAGCAAACACACAACACAACAGGTAAAAATAGTCCAACATTCATGTTTCCAAATCCAATAATAAAAATGTCGAGACATTACCTGTGATATTTAAAAGAGTACAATGTCTGTGAGCCGATTGAAGCTTACAGGATTATCACTGATGATAACCTTTAAAGAATTATAATAAAATAAAGAGAGCATCAAATTTGACCCTGACTTTGAGTGTAATTTCTCTTAAGCATACCAATTAAGGGTTAACTTAGATCAAAATGGTTTGACTTACCAACTTAATGTTTACTTTTTCCGAAGCTTGGACAATGTATATTTCTTTGGAATAAGATATTGTTGAACGATGACTTAGATACACCCTATCGCTCCATTCCTTCATCACACTATCTTTGGGGCTACATATTAACAAGAGTTTGGCAAATGGTGCCTTGGAAATGAGCCAAAGTCCGTAAATTGTTGATATAGACTTGTTCTTTGATATAGTCCCAAAGAAGGAAATTTACGGGCACCATATCTTATGAATATCGCCCCATTTTGAAAGAAATAAGGAACAATGACCACGCCATACTGTAAACTCCACAACATAGCGCTCCGCCTGAGTAGATGACTTTTGACTGAAATTTGGATCATCTTTTAAAAGCTTAAAAATCCATCCCAAGAAACTTTCGATGCGTGGTTGTTTGACTTGAGTTTTTGTGTATTGGATTTTAAGAATGAAACCTGACACCTAAGAAAGCCTTAATTATAGGGCTTATCATGAAAAAGAAAAAAAAAACAAATTCGCTGGAGTAACATCTTTCTCGATTATGCTACTACATTGTTTATACAGCATTCACTTTTCATATTATTATGGTTCTCCGTGCTGTAGTTAGGTTTGGTTTAGATCAAAAACTTGGTAGTGTGGGGACTGATCTAAGATCGTAGAGGTCCCACTGAAAGGTGTTGTGTTTTACTCCAGGAGCGTCGCAGTTCACGTGAGGGGGTGACAGAAGAACGCAGAAGGACACCTTTTTCCGAGGCCGTCGGAGATCATATACTGACAGCATCAGTACCCAAGGCGTTATTTGAAATCTTGATCACTGTCTTCATCTTTATTGGCCATTTTGAAATTAAGGCTCCATTCTTAGAAGTACTCGGCGCTGGCCAGAAATACCTTGCAAAGTGTTGCCCGATCGGAGAATCCGTTGGTACGACACTTAAGGGAGCTGGACACAGACAGACCTCCGCCCCGCGTCACCACTAGGTGAATTCTCGACGCGGACATATGAAAGGGCTTTCAAGAATAAGACACAAGATGAACACCAGACATAGCAAATTTTACAGAAACTCCACATTTATACAGTTTTGAAACATTGAAATACTTGTACCAATCATGTCAAATAAAATTAGCATTACATTTTCCTTTAAACAAATAATAACATAAGACTTCCTAATAATTAAAATCTCCCCAAGAAGGTTCTCATTTAACGTTGAAGCGTGACCTAATTTAAATTAGACAAAGAGATATTTACAATTGCCAACGCGAAAACTTTTAAGCCTGTATATCATCACCCGTGATCTTCTCACGCCCCTTTTAAAACTCAACATGGTTTCTCGAAATTTATAATAATGGATGTTGTTAAATCGAATGTAAGTCTTCACTAAAACGCGTACAATTTCAAGGGTTTTATTAATGACTGTAACCGTACTGCACGAAACGTTCCGAGAAAATATATCGCTCCATTTTCGAAGACGAAGTGATACGAAAAGAATAATTTTTTACGGACGTGCTCAACTATCCGGAATTAAAGTTAGTCTTCCCCTAGCTGTGTTGGGCGCAATTAATTCTGCTCGAAGTGCGGTTGGTCATCGATAAATATCTCCGAAAGGTTATTAACAACTTTCCAAGGGGATGGTTTCAGTAGAAAATGTTGAAAATGGAAGTTATGTTCTGTAATACTCACTTGTTCTACAGTTTGCTCCTCGATGACAAGTTTAACTTCGAGAGATAGGCGAGTCTCTAAGAAAGCTCTTCTTTGTTGCTTCTCTTCGACGAAATAGGATGTAAGGCCAAGCGCGTTGGCTGTTAAGAGAAGGATGCAGTTTGCTATGTGCTGCAAATAAGAAAAATACTATTTAGAAACTGGACATAATGTCGATCTCTATAAAAAAATATATAAATGCATCAATTATATAAACAATTTCAATTTCAGGAAATCGAACTTTCGAGACTTTTCGCCGGTGTCATTCGCTACTAGTACAATATTTCAAGTCAGTTGCGGTTCGAACAACTTGACCAAGGCTACGTCTAGTATTCAATGACTGGCACAATTGTGTGAGTTTTTTAGAAAGTGAATCCAAGGAAACGCAAACCTATACAGAAAATTTGAGTACATACGGATTGCGCCAGCTTTCTGGCATCAGCCGACTGTGGGTCTCTCATTCATTTTATCTAAAATCGTTTATAGTAAAATATTTCTGGAATGAAGCCCTCTACAACGCAAAAATATTTTGTTAAATACAGTTTTATCAGTTTTTAATGAAAGATCCTGTATCTTATTACGTTTTTGTATTATTTGGCGGAAGTTAAGAAATTTTTGGAGGAAGTTAAATTTAAAGCAAAAATAGTTTGGATTCACGGAAAAAAAGATTTGGTTGGATTCTTAAAGCAGAAGGACGGTATATATACTACGTCTCAGAGAGGTAATTCTACTGTAATTCTAAATATATTTTATTGTCAAAAGATCCCTGAAAGAATTATACTTTAGAATTTGATGGAACCCTGAAAAACTTAATCAACAAAAAACTATGGTACGTTTCCCTCGTATTGGTATTGGTGTGGTTTTTATTTTTATTTTTCGATGCAGTCTCCTCGAAGATTTTTCAAGGGGTGCTCCAGTCTCTTCAAGCCGTCGAAAAAGTAGGATGTTTCGAGCTCTGCAAAATAATCTTCTGTAGCGGATAGGACCTCCTCATTTGAAGCAAATCTTTTTCTTGCCAGAAATTTCTTCAGGTTTGGGAATAGGAAAAAGTCGCTGGAGGCCAGGCCTGGTGAATATGGAAGACGACAGATTAATTCGCAGCGCCAATCATTTAATTTGGGCACGACGATGCGGGATGAATGAGCCGGTGCGTTGTCGTGGTAGAAAAGCGCTCTTTTCTATTGCAAACGAGGCAGTTTCTCCTTCAATACTGCACCGAGTTGGGTCAAAAAATCGCTGTAGTATTGCCCCGTGATCGTCCTTCCCATCTACAGATAGACGATGAGGACCACATCTTGGGAATCCCAAGAAAATGATCGCCATGACCTTTCCGACCGATGGAACGTCTTTGCTTTCTTCGGAGCTGATTCGATCGGCAAAGTCCACTGCTTCGACAGTTCCTTGGTCTCCGGTATATAGTTGTGGATTCGAATCCCATCCATGGTTACGAAATCCCTTGGATTGCGTTGAATTGTTTTTGCTACGGTGTGAGCAAACGCGGTACTCAGCGCGCCGAAAGCTTTTTCATGCCCAAAATTTCAACGCGTTCCTCTACGATGCCCAATCGGTGATCGGCTAACACGGCATCATGAATCTTGTCGATCATTACATCGTAGCGGGTTTTGGGCGTCCACTGCGTGGTTCGTCACTTGTGCTTGTGTGGCCACGTTTGAACTCGCTGACCCAGTCGCTGATGGTCGAAAATTACGGAGTAGATCCGCCATGAACCTCTAGCAAAATACTTGGAATTTTCTTGGCCGTTTTCCCAGCCATCCAAAAGTGTTTTGCCACTGCACCAAAATCGATTTTATCCATTTTTGCGAAATCACCTGACTTACTCAACAAAGCACACTCTTAAACAACAACTGTTGCCAGTAGACGTCTGAAAGGTTGCCCTTCCCGACCAATGAATCCACTTCAGTCATCGTGCTCCATCCCTTGCCGATTCCGGAAACATTTCAGGTCGCCCTCGTAGACGGTAATTTTGACGGTGAATCTTTTTTGAATTTGTGAAATCAACAATACACATCTATAAATTTTACTTATGAAAGTTTGGACATTTTGATTAGTAGTTCTAAAAATAAGATCTATCAACGTTGATCTTTTTTTTTTTAAAAAAATACACATACCCACAATTACATCCACAAAAGTTCTGCACCATTTTATGGGTACAAGAATTCAGTTCTCAATTGTTTATTTTTTAGACTGTTCACTTTAACTTTCTCAGATGAAAATTTTGTAAGGGAATTAAAAATGATTTGTTATATAGAGAAATTTAATGTTTATGGTCCACAATATATTTCAAAACGTTATAACAAATATGAAGGACTTGCGGCGTCAAAAGATTCTTGATCAACAAAGCAACTTTGGGCACAAATAAGTATGCTTCTTGAAAAAGATGATATTGAAGCAGAAAAGAGTAGAGAAGAAGTCAGACCTACGCTCCATAGTTAGCTATCTAGCCCATTGGAGTGTATGGGAAAAGTGTTCGTGCCGGCGGACCCTTCCCCTGTCCATCCCTCCCACCAATAACCATTTTTTAAGAAACAACTTAGTTAACACTAAAATCAAAGATGATGAAACTATTTTAAAACAGTCAGGTATATATAGAATTTATTGTGAACTTTGTAGTAAATGTTAATTGCATCAAACTACACGAAATGTGGAATTGGGAGCCAAGAACCACCAAAACAAGAACAACTAAAACAGCATTATTATATAATCTATAATTTCATAATTATTCAGTGCAAATCTAAATATGGTCTAATAGAATATTACAATCATACTAGACGCTTGTTTAGTATCGCTAACAAATTTTAGATATGTTGCGATTCTGTTCATTCAGGACCAGACCTTTCAGTTGCTGCGCCGAACGTGTATGTAAAATACATTATCGCTCGGTAGCTGTCGAGTCCATTTGTCTAGCAGCATGCCATTAAAACCAACTAGCCAACTATTGATATTGCAAACTGGTCGTGCTGCATTCACATCGAATCGAAATAGGATTTTTTTTGTGCGATGTTAATAGTATTTGTGTTGATTGATGAAACTCACATTTTTTTTAACAAAATCTGTTACCCTTCTTTTATTTTTGACACGTCTTGCTTTTCATACAGGTATCGTAAAATGGTACGAAAAAATGGCATGATCAAAAGTAATCAGGTATAATGGCAAAGCAGTAAGCTCTTCATCGACTTAATCTGCCACCGAATTAAAAACGTAACAACATCATGCCGTTCAGCGAACGAACTTTAAATTGGAAACTCGCAATCGGCGCAAATTATTACTACCTACTCAGAAATGGAACAGCGGCTGTTGATGAATGGATTTTCTGCGATTAGTGAGCGTGTGTATATTCACGTTTTCACTTTAAGAACCAAACAATATATCACAGGATATTAAAATTGCTTTCACTATAAATGTAATGTTACAAAAACTGTAAACAACTATGCGTCCATTTTTTCAATCTTCTTTTGTTCCAGCGGCCTCGGTAGATTAAAACATACGCTCTTATTGATTCATGCTTTTCCACACACATTCGACATCTAGGAATGCAGTAAAATAAAAGCTAAAAGGAATGTTTTAGGTTACGCTTTATTTACATCGCGTTATATCAATATTTTTTGTCAGCCATGCATTCAAAAAATTGCCTGAACTACCGTAGTGTTCTCATAAAACTGGCGCACTTAAATGCAATACGAAAGATGCAAGAGATACGTAGATTCCATAAGAAATTTTATAGCTTCACAACAAAGACGAAACGGGATAGATTTCTCATAAAATACATTCAGTTAAGCTATAAAAAGACGGAGACCAGCGATATAATGCGCCTGCCCTTAGATCAAAATATTTTATGCCAAGTTTATAGATGAGCTTCACGCTCATTTGTTTGATGATCTTTTTATGGATTTTGAATGTTTCCAGCTTTGAATTGAACCTTTTATCAATTTGTTTTACGTAACTAGTAAATTGCCCAATATTGCGTTGTTTAAACAACTTAGTGTGAGTAGAAAGTTACTGCTCTCGTTCCCCAATTTCTTTCAGAATGTACTTACCATCGGACATGAACACAAAGAAGCATTTTTCGAGCAGTTTTCAATTGCCCAATGCAAGTCCACGTACCGAGGTGTGTTCCACATGTTTATATGTCTATGTGAATTTATCAGAACATATAATCTCCTAGGTGTTAAACAGGCTCTTACAACTGAACAACGTATTCATAAACTAAGAACTACAGATTTTTTAACTTTCTCAAGATATATAAACAAATTGTCAAAAGAACCATACCCCAAGCAGCAATTTCGCTTTGCTGGGTGTAGAATCATTTATTCATCATCACTTTCCGAAAGGACCAAATGAGATCTCATCTTGGTGTGGAAATAGTTTTTCCAGTAACTAGTCGATGGAAAAGGCGCTGCAAAAACGTGGAGTCGAACCAACGATGACGAGATGGATCGACACCATGATAAGAAACAGAAAGGTTCATGTGTTACCCAATCTATGTACTATAAAGGCAACCGTGGCAATTGGCTGCCCATAGAGCAAAGTGTTATCACCTTTGCTGTGGTGTTTAGCGATGGACGGCTTGCTTTCTGATCTTCGGATGGCGGGCTTCCATGCAGGCTGTGCTGATGATATCATCAACATAACCTGCGGCAGTTCGAGGGCGTGGTATTCGAGAAGACGCAAGTCGTACTCAGACTCGTGCAAAAATAGTGGAAAAGAGAGGAGTTAAACTTTGATTCTAAGAAAACGACTATTTTCTTTAATTTCTAGCAGTTTCCCCAGTAAAATAGGAAACCATACCAGCATCTTCAACTACATCGAACAGACGGTAAGACAATAAGATCTCGTCTCTCTTCAGACTCCACCAAGATCCACCAGAGAGACTACAAAAGCCTTCGTTCGCAAATAGAGGCGAGTATGTTTCCGCTGGTTTGTGGATGCTTTAAAACCCCGAAAGGCACGGGGATTGGAATTTAGAGCGACGGAGAATCCGGTGGAGAAGCCATCAGATTAGGGAGCTCCTCGTCCATTTTACAGGTCGAAATCATTGCTATCTAGACCTATGCGAAGGATATTTTAAACTGCCCGTAGGTAAATATATCGGTAGAAATTCTATCTGAGACCCAGGTTTGATTCCGAGGTTGTATTTGATCCGATTGCCAAGCCACTTTGGAATCAGAGGCAACGAAATAGCTGTCAAGTTAGTAAGCGATTCCAGCGAACGACCATTCACAAGTTCAGATCCGACGTATGTGAGTTCTTATGACAGCATCAAAACTTTTGTTAGATCTGCACTCGCTGCTAAGCATTGCTCCTACTGGAATGCACTTGCCGGCGTAAGATACTGTAAAACTCTCGAGATCAGTCCAAATGACAAAAGACTTCGCAAAGCAGTCTTTATGAGCAGAGACAGACTGAGGTTATTCACAAGCATCTCAACCAGTCACTGCGCACAGAATAGACACATGCATTGCATGGGTCTAGTAAAAAAAAACTCCAATCGATTTCCTTGCTGACTGTCCAGTAGCAGCTAAGGGGAGGCGGATATGCTTTGGGGTCGATCAATTAGATGATCCCGGAGTAAGTCAATTAACTCTTGACCAGGTTGCGGACTTCTTCGTCCGGCTACAACCTAGTTGAGAGGACTAAAACGACACAGGGGCATAATAATTCTTTTGGTTGAGTATTCCTTTGGGGTAGTCCCGTCCGTGCAATCGCAAAAAAAATGGCCGGTGTTGTATCACACCAGATCGAGTCTTTTGTCTAAGTGAAAAAGAGATTAAAAACGCAATTCTTTCTGTTGAAGGCTAGCAACAAATATATACCAACCGAAGACAATGTATGTAAGCAATCTGGATCATGGTATTTCAATCTTAAATAGTCCAAACGAATTATTCTTAAAGGATAAGGGGAAATGAAGTTGTTCGTTGCAACGTGTTTTGTTAAAGCATTATGGCGACGATCGGACAAACAATTTAAGCTTAGACTTTTACAAACACAGTATTGATGAAACTATGTACATGAAAGTTAATTTTACATTTTAGTTGGATATTATGCCAAACCATGATATATTTTTTTCTTTCCTGTTGCACCAAGTTGCTATCTTTTTAATGAATCTCACTCTTTTACTGAAATATCGTGATGTAATGTGAGAGCTTGAAAGGAAGGAAACCCCTATTTAAATACCATAGCAAAAAGCTCCTTTCAGGCACTACCGTATTTTGCTCCCATTAAAACGCCTTTTCTAACAGAATGTTCTAGACACTAGATCGACGAAGCAAGAGAAGAAAAAGCAAAAGGGTTATTGTACCTGTCCGCTTACTACACTACCCTAGTAAGGTCAAGAGTTCATATAGTTTATTGATTTTCAATTCTCCAGTGGCACTCATCCGAATGTAATTTTTGAGGAATATTTTAGAAACGATGTTCGTCGGAGAAAATAGCTTTTGTTTGTTCAAGAAGTTATTGATCTGCAGTCGTCAGAAATTCTTCTCTCGAAATAATTCAGCATTAATTATAAAAGTCTACCATTTAATTTTACATTGCAGAATTGCAAGAGGCGGTAAAGGTAATTTTCCAGGAATTATTTTTAGAGTTGTAGATATTGAATGTTTCTAGGAAAGTTCGCAATAAATGCGAAATAGTTGGAATTATATAAAGCGTAATTATTTCATATTTAATGAGTCCTAGCAGGATTTCTAGACCAGCTGACAAAACAAGCAAAATTCTATAGCTACACATAAATTGCTGAGAGAAATATTAAATTCTTTTCGCTCCTGTACCTAGTATATCACCTTATAAATATCTTCCCGGAAATTTTTCTCAGAATTACTGCAAAAAGCGGAAAAGAAAAATTCATATTTATATAAGCAAATATTGGCGGCGCTCCTAGATTGAAAGTGTTACGATTTATTTTGTTGCGATGTTAGATTTACATGAACGGCTTACATATTTCCCAAAATCCGTTACTAGTAAATAATTTTCGACATGAAATATTTATATATGTATATATGTATATCTGCATAAATTTGAATACGAAGAAAAATATAGGAATACCGATTTCCAGCAATAAAATTTGAAAATGGAAACTTCTGTGCGTACAAAATATTAAATCATATATTTGGAGAGGATAATTACATTATTTTCATTGGACGAGGGTTCAACTATTTATTTATTGATAATATTAAATATACAAAACCCCATAACTATTGAATGACATAGTAATATAGCAGTATTAAGGAAAAAATTAAAGAGAAGCAATATTAGTCCTACTTACAGAGTAGAGTTCATATTTTTCGATAATAGTAAAAATTTTGATACTTTTAGAATGCAGTATGGTGCTAATTCTTTTGAAGACTATTCATGTATTCATCCACGATTAGGCACTGGTATACAGACGGCTCGAAAACGGAACAAGGTGTAGGTGTAAACGAATTATGAGTGCACAGCAAGGTGACCCTAGCTTGGGTACCGGGACACGAAGCTATTAAAGGAAATAAGAAGGCAGATGACATGGACAAAGAAGGAGGACAATTGCCAAAACTATGGAGAAATGGTTGGCGAATGGCGGAAAAGCTCCCCAGGACAGAGGCAGGCTAAAGAATTCATCAAAGAATACATGCCTAAATACACTGATGACCTTTTGAACAAAGGCAGGAGAACGGTCAGGCTAGTAGTAGGTCTACTAAGAGGACATAACAGACTCAATAGGCATATGAACAACCTTGGTCTGGCGGAAATCGCTATGTGCAGAATCTGTCAGGTAGTAGAAGAGACCTCGAATTTGTGCCAATGCGAAGGCTAGAAAGCCTCATGAAGAAGGCAAAGCTAGACCAGGTGGTCTAGATAACAGGAAGCTACCATAGACCCATAGTTCGCAGTAGCAAGAGGCTGCTTAGCCATCACGTGAATTATCTAATCTAATCTATTGTAATCATATTTATGCGTGAACTTATGAACCTAATAATGCATGTCTATCAGGTCTATTATAAGAGTAAACTTTAAATTTAATTATATGCTACTTAACTTCTTCCTTGAACTCGTTACTTCCTTAATGGGCCTAGTTAATGGTCTTGGTATGTCTGCTGGTGACGATTCCATTCATTCACTTCTTCTAAAGACTTCTGAGCAAATAATCACTATTTATATCTTTAGGCATTCAACTAGATAATTTTTTACTAAAGTCCGACAAATTTAAGATGCCTTTAGTGTTTTTAACTTTAAAAAAAGTAATCAAAACAACCTCAATAACTTGTCCTTTCCTAGCTATGTAGGAGTGCTAATATGCAACAGATTGAATTTTATTAATCTACGTTACACAACATCTCTGATTTGGATCTCTTACTCACTAAACACTGGACCTCGCTGGACTCAGT
The DNA here is from genome assembly GCA_023690525.1 of Holotrichia oblita. NCBI lineage: Eukaryota > Metazoa > Arthropoda > Insecta > Coleoptera > Scarabaeidae > Holotrichia > Holotrichia oblita. The sequence continues at coordinate 148,620,696 of CM043017.1, read as the reverse complement.
AGTTCATCTAAAGTCCTTGGATTTTCTATAAATCAATTCATATTTCGCTGTTGTATCTTAGATCAGTTGGGCCATACTTCAGCCAAATCGATAATATAATGACTTTTACGAGTAAACTATTCCACTTTCCTGATTTCTATTGTAGCATACAGTATGGTATTATACATTGTGGCAATGTATGTATTTTACAAAAGAGAATTCTGACCATCGGGTAGGAATCTCTTTGACTTGACGCCCAAGCATAAAATTTTGTTAATTTTTTCTACTGTGTGCACTTTCGTATAACCCTGACTCCTTACGTGGTGTCACAGTAAAGCATATTACATACATTTTATAGCTCATAAAACACACATGGTCCTAATACGATTCAACTGTTTTAAATAATGTAAGTTGCTTCAAGTTACTATAATTATTTGAAGAAATAATGTAAATTGTAACCTAGCTGAGCTTAATAACACCAATTTGTTGATTGTTCAATTGCCTTGATTTTTACCTCTATAGTAATACGCTGCATCCATTTAGGAATGCAATCGCAACTATAGCTGATCATTCATTATCCTGTTCAAAACAATAACCAAAACAGTACCCTAATGAGAAGTAAAAGTATGCTATTATAATGGTTGTGGAGAGTGATAGTGATGATGACAATTATCCGATTGATGATTCTACAAATAGCAGAGTTAGTTTTACAGCATATAGTAACCTGGGAGTAGAAGGCAATTTAATAGCAGATAACATTCCAGGAGTTCAATAAGATCTAAGCGGTTATTCATCTGATTGGGCTGAAGTTATTGGTAACTGTAAAAAGTATCCACATCCAATTACACAACTGGTAATAAAATTTCTTGTCAAGATGTGAAGAGTCAACCTAACAAACAATTTCCCATCAAAATCTGCAATACCAAATGGATAGGAATGGATCTGCTGTACCAGAATAATGCGGTTAGATCCATTATGTGACACAACCATTTTGAAAATTTGCTTCGCTTGTTGCGTTTTTTTACGGTTTCTCCGTCAACCGACAGGTTAGCCAAGGTACTAAATCTGATTACAGCAATTAGTCGGACATTTCAATGTCCTTTATGAATTTGATGAGGTAGTAGTTGAGGAAACTATGGTATCATTCAGATATAGCCTTAAGTTTCATCGACACATACTGGGAAAGCATCACAAGTATGGAGGAAAATATTTTAGTTATGTTGTTCGAAATGGTATGCATACAGCCTACTTTATTAAGATAAAACATGCAGTTATTGTTATCCATTTTAACTCTTTATAACAATAACGTAAAGGCATTTAACGGATAATTATTAACTCACAAGCATCAAATGACGAAATGTGATTTTGAGGTTAGACTTTGACAATAAATCTTTGAGAAGGCTTATGTTCCATGGCACACTGGATAAGTATCGATGAGTTATGTACACATTTTTCAAAAACTCTAATTATCACCTAAACTATCAATTTTAGGCATAGGATATGCGGGACATAAAAGCTGTAAAATTGGACGCCGAAGACGACTAATTATTAAAATATTGGGGGTGCCATTTGAAACGAGTTATGGTTCTTCAAAATTTGTAAAAGTTAACATGTCATTGTAAAGTAACCACGCAATGCAGATAGCTGTTTTTCGACGCTAAAATATACTTCAATATGTTGTTTAACTATATTATGAATTCTAAATGGATATCCGAAAAATTGAGTGTTCTCTGATTGCTTGAATAAAACTCAGCTATAGCTATTTTTTTTAGAAAAAAATCGAATAACTACAAAACACCCGAATCAAATTAAAAAAACTAAAGCTATTTAGAAAGCTTAGAAATAGGTAAATCCAAATATGTAAAAATATGCAGGGTGTTCCATTAAAAATAACAAAGTATATAGCAACTTCCGCTATAACCGGAAGTGATATAAATCTAAATCTAAATTTACAAAATTTTCAAACGTATAATTTGATGTATCACTTGTTCAGTTTTTGTTTAATTTAGCATCGAAAAGTAATCAGTTTTGTTTTAGAATACGAACAGTAAGTCTTTAATGTGACAATAACAATTAAAAAAGAATAATAATAAAAAACAAATAACAACATTCACAATAACTGTTCAAAATGTGCACCGTTGTTCTCCATGCAGTAGTAAAGGCGGTTTTCAAATTCTTGTCTCACTTTCTCAAAAGTTTGCCGTGGAATATTTCTACACGCGTTAATAATTCTTTGACGTAAATCATTTAAATCTATTGGTGGAGTTTTATAAATTACTGGCTTAAAATGACCCCACAAAAAGAAGTCAGGACTTGTCAAGTCTGGTGATCGCAGAGACCACTCAATCGTTCCACGTCTACCAATCCAGTGATTTGCATATCTGTGGTTCAGCTAGTTACGAACATTTGCGGCATAATGCGGAGGAGCATCATCTTGCTGGAAAAACAATTCGTGTTCATCGAGGATTTGGTTACCTTCTGCATCAAGCTGGTTTTCCACTTCCTCAGTTATTAGGGGATCGCTGATATTCTCTAACATATTTAAATACCTGAATGTCACCAGTCAATGTTTCTCTAAAGGAAATTGGCCCAACAATGGAATCACCTAGTATTCCTGTCCAAACATTAACTTTTGGAGGCTTTTGAGTATGTTCCTCTCTTATAATATGAGGATTTTTATCGCTCCAGTAGCGTACATTGTATTTGTTCACGTGTGCATTTAAGAAAAAAGCGCATTCATCACTAAAACAGATGTTCTTTACCAAATTTGGATTTGCAGTAATCATTTGGGTCATAGTTTTGCAAAATTTCTAGTCGGCGGTCGCAATCGCCCTCACTAAGCTCTTGCACTATTTGCATTTTAAAAGGGTGAAACTTATGCATCTTTGTGACTTTACCTACCAATGAGTAAGAAAAGTCCAGAGGATGCTGCAACTTGACGCAAAGAGCTGGTTGGCTCCATGGTAAAATTCCCAATTACCTCCATTTTCGCCACTTCATCTATTATCTTATTTGCACGCCTTTTCTTGTTCACTACTGATCCGGTTGTTCGCGAACGTATTTATGATCCATATGCTTATCTGGATGCCTTTCATTGAAAATTCTTGCTGTGCCACGAGCGCATTGCTCAGCACCATAAATGTAAATATCTTCTACCCTCTCAGCAATAGAGTACACCATTTTTATGTAAGATGAAGTAAGATGAAGTTGAATGAAAATTACTAATGTGACAGTGTGACAGTTGTCAAAAATAACGCCAACGGCTTCTTTTATTTTATTTATACGCTTTTTACACCCAACTGTCTGGATGATTATATTTACGAAATCGATCATTTTTCGATGTTCAATTAGATAGAAAGTGAACAAATAATACATCGCCGTAATCCTAATGAAATAAGCTTTTATTTCAGGTACCACACGATGGGTCATTCCATTTAAAATTTATGGGAGGGTACCCGTGGGGGCACTGATGTAAACGTCAAAATGTAATTCATATGTCAAATTGTTTCCCCCTTGAATTAAAAGTAGACGTATTTTTGGAAATTTCTAAATTCCTTATAGTTTCTGAAATATTTGAGTTGGGTCGTTTTCAAAAAATCACCCCGTATATGTTGTACCAACTGTCATAATGACGTACAATTCAACAAGAAGAAACTAGTTTTTACTTTCTTTACAAAAACCGCTAATTACACTTGTAATACTTCTTAATTCATAAAGGGAACAATCACTTTATGTACTAACATAAATGAAATGTATCTCTTGATGTGTACTCTCTCCTCAATTTAGTTTCGAACTTTGAAATTAACAAACTTTTCATATCCCGGTTAATTAATACGTATTTTCTTAGGTACTACCTATCTGTAGTAAATAGCGCAGAACCTCGAAAGGTTAAAACAATAGCCTGCATCGAAATTATTGGAAACTCGGTAAATTAATGTAGTTAAAAAGGACTGTCCCTAATTAATAGACAACCTCGAATAACTAAACAACATCGACGTCAATTATTTCAGGAGAGGATCAATACATAGTAGTAGTAACATCAGTATTAAATTACTAAAATTTCCAGCCATTAAATGTATCGCTATTATAAAACAATTCAGTAATTGATACTAATTGTTTAAAGCGAACAAAACAATCAAACCGAAATGGAACATTTTAAAGTTGCGGTGCCTGGTCATCTAGTGATATTAACCCAGAGTTTTCGCCGGACAATTCCTACTTTTAACGACTTCTTATTAGATCCCGTAAAGTATAAATTGCGGTAATAACTGTAGTTATTGCGCTAGAGACAGCGAAAATATTGACATGGAGGAGCGCACATGTGTTATGGCTTGCATCGTCTAACTCGGTTAGATAAAATTGTAAACGTCAATATTAGTCGACGTCTATGTTCTGCTTGTTTCCTCAGCAAATATATAAAAAAGAGCATATAAGACGCGGTTTACTCTAGCTTTATTGGTTTTTATGTTCGGTGGGCAAGAATTAAGGGCAACACATGTGTATTTGTAGGTTTGCACAACTGCCACTAATTTGAAAAAAATTGCAGTTTTCAATGTCGTAATTAACTATTAGATATGTTTCTTTGCTTGTATTAACTAGTATTATATTTATTTTGTTGTAGTGATGAGTAACTGAACATCAATGCCAAACTTATACATTGTACCAAATCTCAATGAATAGATTAAATAATTTCAATCCTACAGAAAATAATGAAGTCAGCAAGTAAAAAAATGTATAAACACCCAAAAAAGCAGTATTTCACCTATCAAACATTTGACTGCAAGATGCGCATGAGAAGAGGAGGAAGAGAAGGAAGAGCAAGAAGAGGGCGAAGAGAAAACGTGAGAAGGAGATATGCCATATTTCAAAACTTTCATTAATGTAAATTAGAATGGAAAATATGATGCAGTATAAGAAATTAAAAGGCTTCAGAAACTACAAGACCTACAATTAAGAACTACAGTGGCAGCTTCAAGAAAATAACAACGATGGAGGTGCTCTCGATTGATATCCTCCAACGCATGAGCCATCTTACATCTTATCTTGACGAAACGTGGTATGATATACATGACATACTAAGAAAAGGCTGGAATAACAATTCAGATCGATGCAAATTATCCTGTTCCTTCATCTAGAGGAAAAAGAGTAATAATATTATACTGTGTGTCTGCAAATAGGTAGGTTGAAGAAGCCGTTTTATTATCTGTAACAGATATTAAAACTCGCTTCTGAGATTATCATGAGGACATGTCCGCAGTGCTATTTGAAAATTGGTTTGAAAATACGCTTATATCAAAGTTACAAGCAAATAGTGTGATTCTTCTTGACAATGCTGCATATCATTCTCGATTAGAAAAGAAAATTATTGTACAGCAGGAGAAAAAAGATTCCTGCCAGTGCATGTAAGAAAGACGCCCTTCACTCAAAATGCACGGGTATTTTATTGACTTAATATACCTACATGGACTGCCTGTGGCACAGACATTATTTGTATGCACTCTAGGACAATAAAGTTCCCGTAGGGTTTGAGTAAAAAGCCTCCTTCTTTCGCGCACTGTCTGGATACTTTTTTCTCCTGCTCTACCAAAGAAACCATACACGAATTTTTAATTGATAATAATATTTACTTTGACAATTGCTATACAAAGAAACAGCTATTTGTATGTGTGATATCATTTAACTTCTCGAAGGAATATGTAGTAGATACTATTGCCAAACAATATAATCATGCTGCATTAAGCTTGCCGCCGTCTCTTTACTCAAGAATTTTGTGGCATACCACTGCCTACCTTAATGGTTATGCGGATTATAATTATATTAGAGTCGCTCATGTACTTTGAAACATGCAATACGCTGCTGGCATGTATATCAAATGGTGGATAATATGCCAGGAGAAGTTCTATAGGTAAAATTAAACACACAGATATGTAAAGTTGGCACCCTATTTTGGAAAAACTAATCCTCCTCACCGCCCCCCAAAGAGTTCTGGAGTTTTTGATAGACTTAAAGAAAGATCTGCGAAAATAAATACAGGAAACAAAAGTTGAAAATGTAAGGCGCCTAGCTCACAAACAGGTAGTAAGAAAAAACACGATAACATTTGAAATATTTTTCTCGAACCTCAACAACTGACGTAGTCTTGAACTGTTATTAAGGATTCCAACAACAAAAAATTTTCGAATATGAGAAGTCGTGATAGCTTTCAAGATATTGATCTGAGCCTCTCTAACCTGTTTTGTATAATAATCGATGGTTTCAGTTGTTATGATGTGTTACATTTTGTAATACAAAATCACTATATTTAATATGGGTTGACTTGCGTTTCAAGCATTTTAGGTCGTTTTAAAACCAAAATGGACTACAATTAAGATTAAGACTAAATTTGTTAGTTAGTTAAGATAGAAAAAAAGGGGAATCTAGTCAACGTATATCAGGTTAGTTTAGTCATTTAAAATTGTTCTAATTTATTTATTGCAGGCTTTAACAGTCTTTACCGATTCGAGGAAGGTTAAGCTTCTTTCTTTTTTCTGTAGAGTGTACAATTTTTATGATCTTATTGTCTGTTTTATAGTCAGTTTGTAAGATATGTATGGCAAATGGGGAATCATTATTTTTTAAAAGAATCCTCTGAAATGCTCTTTCAATATAAAATTAAAATTTCTCTGTTCGATATACTTATATGCCTTTGCACAGACTTCATTCTAGCTGATATACACCTGAATCTATCTAACGGATCATTAGAATGTTTAATGTTGGGTTTGAATGCTACTCTTAAGTTACTTTTAGAAATTATCTTAGCTATGGATTCAATTATTTCATCAAAATAAATTGTTTTGCTTAGTTTAGGTTATATATGAGGTAAACTTATCTTACTGTTCATTGTGTTTGTTTCTTGCATTAAATATTGTCTATAATAAGTATAGTCTTCCAATAAGATGTTTCATTTTTAACAGGCCGCCATTTTAACAGTTGTCATGACTCAACCGGTAACTACTTGACAGATGACAAGTAAAATTTACGCCATTAATAAATATGGAACGATATACGCTTCAATAACGCATTGAAATTATTAAAATTCACTACAAAAATGGTAAAAATTTCGCGGTCACGGTTCGCAAAACTAAAGCATTTTTCGATCGTCTTGAAGCACCTTCTCGGACAGCAATTATGAAACTGGTGGAAAAATGTGAGCTGTTGGAACAAGTTAGTGATGTGAAGAATCGAACTCGTGCACGTCACTCAAGAACAAGTGAGAATATTGTAGTGTTGAGGAGAACCCAGGTTTGTCCTATTACTCGTCGATCTTTGGAATTGGGCATTCCACGAACGACATTAGACCGTATTTTGCATAAAGACTTCGGTCTTAAGGACCCCAAAGTTCAGTTAAGACAACAACTTACGCCTACCGACCATCAACAACGTCGTGTTTTTTGCTGATTGGGTCCTTGAAATGCATCAAACTGATCCGGAATTTCATCGAAGAATCATCTTGAGTGATGAGGCCCATTTTCAACTGAGAAGCTAAGTAAATAAGCAGAATTTTCGCAGTGGATTACGCTATCCGACGATGATTTACGATTTTGAATGGCCGGAATTGGAAGATATTGATGTGGACGACGTTTATTTTCTACAAGACGGTGCTACGTACCACACAAGTAACGATACCATCGCTCCTTTGCGTGAAAAGTTTCCTGGACGTGTGGTTTCTCGAAGAGGTGATTACAATTGGCCACCGAGATCTTGTGATGTAGCACCTTTAGACTTTTTTCTTTGGGGCTACGCGAAAGATAACGTCTATGCCAATGACATACATATAATCGATTCAAGTCCTCAAAGATGGAATTCGTAACGTTATTGAGGACATACAGCCGTAAATGTGCGCATTTGTGATAGAAAATTTTATGAAAAAAATATGGTCCTGCAGGCGTAGCCGTGGTTGATATTATTTTCCATTATTAACGGCATACCCTCCTCTTTACAATTAAATAAACATCCGATGATTTCGCTTAAAAATACTAATTTTGTTTTACATATCAAAATGAAACCTTTTATTGCAAGACCCTGTATTAAAGCGATTTCTACAGGCACACTGTATAATAATTTAAACTTCTGAAAGTGAAATAAATAAACCCATAGCTAAGATACTTTCTAAAAGTAACTTAACAGTAGCATTCAGACCTAATATTACACTTTCTAATGTTTCATTTAATGACAAAGACAGGATTGCTCCTGCGCTATTAAAAAATAGTTCTGGCTAACACCTCACCTACTCTAGCGACACTTTTTGAGATGTAAAAAACTCAAATCAATATTTTCAAATTTATTGCGATTTTTCTTATCTATAAAAAAAATGAAGAGTAACAAGTAAATTTCGAAATTCTTAATTTTTTTATTGAAGTTCTAGGTAGAAGCCCAAGGATTTTAACAATAATTTTTAATGTTCGAAGCATTCAGCTAGCTTTCGTATGGACTTGGCATCCCACAACTGTTTTCTGTATTTATTTTTACAACACTTTCGTTCTTTTATCAGAAGCTCCATAACTCTTTGGCATGCAATTAGAGCTCTTAAAAGAGACACAGTGGTTTTGTAAATGAGGTGCCAAATTCATAGAGATGGTTACTTGGACATGTACATATGTGTGTAATATTTTTATGCTACGCCTTAGATGAAAGCCATTAAAGAAAAATTGTGTTTATATTGAATCTTCATAGGAACCATATTTTTAAGAAAATAAATATTTGCATGATGATATTGTTGATATCTATTATTCCAAATTCATCAATCATATTCAAAATCATCTCTCTGATTGCCTTCCTTATGCTTCCACATAATTATTTCAGTGATAGTTTAAATGAAAATAAATAAAATGCACAACAAACAAACAAACAAACAACAAAGTACCTAAAATAATAATGATACAATAATAGGACATACATTCAATACATTATATAACTCTCATATCGAATAAGTTCTACTTATTTACTGTATAATACACAGAACATACATAAATTATGTATTGATTTTCTACAATGTAGACTATAAAAGATCATCTTTAGACTGCCTCTACATACAAGACCAAGAAAATACCAACGATATAAGAGAAATATAAATTCAAATAACGATGGCTCTCGCCTGACGGCTTAAAGTGCACCATTGAAGAGAATTACATACTGAATTGACTAAGTACAGAAATATGCATTTAAAATGTTTTACGAAGATGTAGTTTGCAGTAGCTTAGAATTGCAAATTTTCCAGATCTTTTAAAATTTATTTGGACGCCAGAGAAACTATCTGAATTAATAAACTGTTAGTGCCAACGGAAAGTTCAATTTTTCTGTATAACTTTAAATAGTCCAAGTCCAAAAAGACGATGCTTTTATTGAATAAATAAATGTTTCAAATATTAGTTGTTAAAAAATGCCAAATAATCAAAGGTGTTTGGACATTCTGGCAGAAAGAGTTAAATATAAAAAAGTTATGTGCAAGATAGGTGCCGCATTTGTTAAATGCCAATCAGAAACAAACAAGAAACGAATTTCTCAACAATGTTTGAATCGTTTTAAAAAGAATCCAACCGATTTTATGCAACGGTTTATTACAATGGATGAAACGTAGATCCACCATTTCACGCCTAAGATAAGATAGCAGTCAAAGCAGTGGATTGGAAGCCGATAGTTCTGCCCCACAAAATTCGAAGTCAATTTGACCTGCCGGGGAGGTCATGGTTAGTGTTTTGTAAGATGCAAAAGGGATTCTTTTAATTGATTACCTTGCAAAGGGTCAAATAACAACTGGCGAATACTAGGTACATCTTCTTGACTAGCTAGATGCAAATATTCGTGAGATCAAGCCTGGTTTACAAAAGAAAAAGATCTTGTTCCATCAGGACAATGCACCGGCCCACAAAAGTGTTTTGGCAAAGGAAAAATTGAGGGATTTGAAATACGAATTGTTGGAACATCCACCCTATTTGCTAGATTTGACTCCCTCTGACTATCACCTATTCCCAAATCTAAAAAAAATATATGGCTGGGAAACGTTTTGGATCAAACGATGCAGACCTTCCAGAATCACACTTCAGGGATGGAATCCGTTTACTAGAGAAACGTTGGACAAAGTCTATCGAACTAAGAGGAGATTATATAGAAAAATAAATGCGTTTTTGAACTACAAGACAAACCCACATCAAACGAAATCAATATCTTACCCTTCAACAATGCAGTATTGTCTTTTTAGTTAATTCAATAGAATTTTTATGGGAAAGTTAAATTGTTGTATTGACAAAGTATTCAACTCTTTGGGTGTCCATTTGTCTCTATTTAGAATGTTCTATTAATAAATTGGCTGTATTTATAGGATTTACCAAATCCGAATGAAGAATCAACTGTCACCGGAAAATAACCTCATTTTACACACATATATCGATACCTTTCGATACTAATCCCTCTCTCGCTCGAAGTACAATGAACCGAATGTTTAATAAAGCTCAAGCCAACACAACAACAAATGTACTGAATTCAATTTCTTATTTTGTATAAGAGGGCGCGTATGTTATACAGAGATAAAGGGCAATAACTCCCGAGTACCATAGACACAACCTTATCCGCTCTTCGTTCTCTCACGCTTGACGCTAATGTATCGACTCTTCGCATTCGTGAACCTGCTTCAATTTAACCTAGTCACTTCCTTTCATCTCACGATTGTTCCCTATTCCCGTACCACCTTCCAACCTACACCCAGTGTCGTGCTCTATTTGAATCGCAACCCGTATTTATTAACCTGACGCGATGGTCTCATCCCCATCTCAATCATCTTAGTTTCGTCGATAATCCAACGCAGATGGTTCTCGTAAGGGAATCAGACCTTAAGTTTAATACACATGGGGTTGATAGTGGAAATAATCTGTTAAATTTGGTTGCTGTAGCTAAATTAGTGTGTATGACATTTTAGATTGAAGGAATAACAATTTTGTAATAATTAATTTGAGACAAAAATAGAACAATTACCAACTTGGCATGGGAGCGCCTACTTCGTATTTTTGATCAGTAAGCTTATTTCAAATTAGTAGCAAACTCTCAAACCTTACTAATTTTTTGAAATCATTAACTGTGTTAGTTTGCTATTATTTATGAATTATTAACTTTGCACATCTTTTCCATTTAAATCAAATTTATGTTTTCACGGCCATTGTTTAGGTATGTATGTATTGTAATGTGAAATTTATTTAATACTAATAAATTAAGAAAATTTGAGTTTTACTCTTTTAGTAAATTAAAATAGGGGTTTTTAATAAAAATTAATCTAAGGGCGAATTCTTAACTCTACAGCGGGTGTAGAGAACAGAATATGAGAGTTTATCTTACATTGAAAAATACCCAAGTGAAAAATTCTAAGTTATATAAAAAAATTACAAGTCAGGAAGATGTTTTACATTAAAAAAATAATTTTATGAATTAAACCTTAAAAAAAACAGTTATAGTTACACCACAAATTAAATTATTACCCTTTTTGAAAAGTCTCAGAATTGAGAAAATTTCCAACTTTAAGTTGGAAGTTAGTTTTTTATAGTTTGAAAAATATTTACTCTAAAAATTCACTTAAAAAAATATAATTTTAAATTTTCTAATATTATTTTGGACTTCTAATTTCTAAGTTTTATTTTTCATTAAAAAAATTATCTTTTAGATCTTAAATTTTAATTAAATTAATTTACCTTAACTTACTGCGTGTGAATGAATGTGTGTGTGTGTGTGTGTGTGTTTTCGAAAGCGTGTGTGTGTACTTTATGAAAGCTTTCAAGTTCTTCGCGCGCTCGGATCGGGTAACGGTGACTGTGTACGTATTTTTCGTAGGTGTTTTTCGAAATTCTTTGCAGTCTAGATGTTTTACCGGACTTTTATTCGAAGATGACCGGTTATTTTTGCTCAACGGTCCACCGTTAAGTTATAACGCTGCTTAATAAATTTTACGTAGAAATAAACGCTCTGGATGACGTTCTATTCGGAAAGAGACCGTTTGCTGCTAGCTCACGAGTATTTGTAGCCGTTGATTTGCAATTGTCTTCCAATGTTCTAGAAACACGTATCGATATTCTTCTGTTGATAACAGCCATAAACGGTCGTTGATGGATTAATTTCCTACAGGTCCGGTCAGAAATCATGGTATACAGAGTCACCGTAAAATTGTTGATTTTAATTACCACCTACTTTTTCGTCTTTAAAATGCCCCTAACTGGCTGGTTTTCTTCCTCTTACGTGGTGAATTAAAGGTGTAATTTTTGTTACAATATTTACGAGTATTTGTGTACAAATTAAATGATATAAAATTAATTAATTATCTTAGAACCTATGATTGAAAATATTGTAGTGAATTTAACATCTTTCTGTCCTTGTCGTTGGCTGGACTTATAATAAGGTGTCTCGTACACATGCAAAGAAAACATCAATGATGCCAACTTAAAGAGTTTAACATTCTCTATCATCGGGATAGTGTTGAGATAAATTTGTAAAAATTAAAAAAAACTACTTCGCATGTGTGCAATCGTGTTACTGCTATTCAGTTGAATTTGGAAGTAATTATTTTAATTAAAAAGGCACAGATCAGATAGCTAGTTTTAATTTCATAACTAGAAAATTCATTTAGTGCTTATGTTTTTTTTAGATTACCTGGATGCTCATCTGTCAAGTGAAAAATTGAGTTGAAAACGTGAATAGGTGTATAATAACATTACAGTATATATAAACAAACTGTACAAACAGTATACACCATAGAACTTACTTCCTGTACAAACTTTCCCACTCCACCATGGATTGAATTTTAGATCGCCGCAAAACGTGTTTCATGATTTCATGTCAAAGAGCATTAATACGTAGTTTCAGCTAAATTTGAACATGAACATGTTTTGTTTTAATTTTTTAAAACACCCATTTCATCCCTAAAAATATTTTTCTATATACAAACGTTGTCGCCCCTTTTTACCACTTTTGATCCACAGAAGAATTTTAAAAACGCCACAAGATGTGTTTTAATTGTGTCAAAGAGCATTAATATAAAATTTCAGATAAGTCCGATCTTAAAATTAATGCTATGCCACACCCTTTCACCTCATTAGAGGTTATATTAAAAAAAAACGAAGCACAGGTTTCAATAACTGTGTGAAAGAGACATAATACCAAATTTCAAAAAAATCGACTGTCTACAATAATATTTTATCTATACAAACTTTGCCACCCCTCTTCATCTTCTTAAGGGCTGAATTTAAAACAATAGCGAAACAATTGTTTCATGAATTGAGAGATGATTGATGATTGAGAAATATTTTTCTTATTATACAATCTTCGCCACTCCGTATTACTCCTTTATGGGTTGAATTTGATGAAACGCTGTAACACGTGTTTCATGAATTGTTCCAAAGAAAGTTTCAGATAATTCTGAACTCGCACCAAGACTGCAGGCTGGCGTAGATGTATTATGCATATTAAAAAAAGATTCCGAAGGAACCCTTTCCGTTAGTTGAGATGAAATGAGTCAGATGATGCTTAGATTAAATCCTATAGAACTAAAATTGTCCAAAAACAGTGGTATCAAGCCGTATCGACAGTTCTTGATTCTTGTTCTCCAGAAAAAAAGTTAAATAATCGTTACTTCATCATGATTTGGTTTCACTTCTCACAAAGCCTAATAAGGCTGGAATTAATCAACAATAGATATGGATGGGTCTTACAAAGATATTAAATTTGTTTTTGTTCAGAAGACTGTACTGACGATATGCAGTATAAGGGGAATAAAGAAGTCGAGGAAAGAGTTTAGTGTAGTGGGAATGCCTACCAGAATATAAAATTGATCGTAAAGGTAACTTATTTTACACACAACGGAGAGCATCATATTTCCACTATTACAAGAAGACATTTGCTGGTTTAAGAAAATTTAGAATAACCGTTAAGGCGCTTTATATTTTGAGGGTAGCTGAACTACATTGCCATATCGCGGTGTAGGGTTTGTTGTTTATTATAAAAATGTTTGAATAGCGACTTTTTGTGATACAGTTGAAAATATTAAAGGTTGGTGCATGATTTGAAATTATATATTTTAAAGAAAATTGTAATTTAATTTCGAATATATATGCCAAAATCAAATAAAAAAAATTGTAATGAATATTCATCATAGAAACAAACCCATCCCCTCTTACTTTAAACTAGCGTGTAAATGATAAAAAAAAACTATCAAAAACTCTTCCTTCTATCTCCAGTGTTTAGCTTGTATCTACATACTTGACCTTTCCTTCTTACTTCGGATCTTCCCCTGTCTTTCAGCAAACTACTTTTTCAACTGCATAAATGTGTTGCAACACTGCCTCTAACCTTTAAACGTTTTTTAAACTTTGCTTTATCTACAGAAAAAATCTTTTCACTTTTCTTTTTATTAATTTGTTTTCTACTTTTTCGATCTTTTCTATTTTTCTTTTTTCATTGACCTCCTAAATTTTTTTGTTTTTCCTATATCCCGGTAATGAGTAACATCACATGTGTATGTAATTTTGACAATTCTAATCTAAACTACCAGTGCCTAATATACAGGGTGATCCTTAATAAGTGCGAAAATTGCACTGGGCTATACCTTGGATTACTCTAAGAGAAACAGTTCATATAAACACATGTCCGGAATTGGTTTGTTACGGAGTTACACGATGTTATAGCATATTACAGTACAACTGTTGATTCTTTACAAGGCGAACGCCAAACTTGACAGTGACAGGTGAGCATATGTTCAAATTTCAATACTGTTTTTATACCAGTTACCATGAATCAATACGCAAACGCAGAAATGTGCGATATGCATTTTGTATACGGGCGTGCTAATGGTAATTCATTACCAACCAGGTGTCTTTACGCAGAAATCTAGCCCTGACGAGTACTAATACCGATTAGAGAAATTGGCTGAGATGGTAAGCCGCAGGCACCTAGGCGTTAGCCACATCCTGCAAATTTCTGTACCACACTGCACATAAAAAGTTATGAGCCTTGAAACTGTCACACTCTACCTCACCGCCCGCACGAGACCGACACCTCGCGGAGAGGACCGGCGAGCCGGTGGGCTCCTCTCCCCCGTGCTACCCATCTTAGACAAGTTTCCTTGTCAACGTTGGACGGGTCACCGCTGGAGACACTTTAGCGAACTACTACCTCACATCTAACCCCACGGGGCCTAGACCTCCTTGCGGATGGCGACAATCGGCCAAGCGTGGGAAACGGAATCTGGCCGTGAGGTACAACCAGCCCGCCCGTGAATTAAGCCTGAACTACGGAGACGACCGGGCCGGAGCCCTACCCCAAAATGCTAACCGCGCCAACTCTTTCGCCCCTCCAGCTATCAAGTATCCGCGGCAGCTACACTGAAAACGTAGGGTCCCAGAGTCACCGAGTTGTTTTAGGATGAAACCGAAGGTTTCTCCAACCAGACAACCAGCGGGCGGACTACTCCTCGGCGAACCTACTATCTTCGCCAAATTCTCTCGCCACGCCCGTTTCCCTGAGTGTGGACACCAAGGATGGGGTAGTGCAGCTGCAGAGTTCTCAAGGTAAGTGCCTCACTTACCCAGCGTATATTCCGACGGTTAGCGGCCGGACACCGGAGCATCCTCCCCTATGTACGAAGTCTACTCCCGCCACGCCCGTTGCCCTGAAACTATGAAATCAGGGATTGAGTAGTGCAGCCGCAGAGTTTTAAAGGTCGACGCTATAGGATCAACGCCGACCGAGAAGTTAGAACAGCGGAGCTAGAAGAAGCAGTTATTAATCAGATTGAAAAACATCCGGATACAAGTACAAGGCAGATTGCTCTTATACAAAATGTTAGCCACCAACAGTTTGGAGAATTTTAAGATAACAACTATTGCTTCAGTATCATATTCAGCACGTACAAACGCTATTACCAGGAGATTTTCCACAAAGAGTTGTTTTGTGCCAATGGCTTCTACAGATGTTTGCAGATAATCCTCAGTGTTTTGCACAAGTGCTTTTTACTGATAAAGCTAATTTCTGCAGGACAGACATAACAAATTTTCCTAACAATCATGCTTGAGCAGAACGAGACTCACACTCAATAATAACAACTCGTCATCAACATCGATTTTCGCTAAACGTATGGATTAGAATCATCAACGACTTCTTAGTTGGGCGCGCTTTTTACCGTGGAGGCTAACTAATGATATATATCTGCATTTTATTGAAGAGGAGCTAGTGCTAGAAGATGTCCCACTCCAGATCCAAAACCGAATGTCGTTTATGCATGACGGCGCTCCAGCACATTACAGCCAAACTGTCTGTATGCATTTAAATGCTGTTTATCAGGAGCTCAACCTTGGTCACCTCGGTCTCCAGACTTGAATCCATTGAATTTTTTTTCTCTGGGGACACATGAAATCTTTAGTTTATTCCACCCCAATTGAAAATACTGAAGATTTACGGAATCGCATAATTGCATCATGTGAAACTATTCGAAATACGTCTGGGATTTTTGAACGTGTTCGCCAGTCAATGAGAAGAAGGTCAGAATCGTGTATTGCCGCAGGGGCGGTAATTTCCAACGCTTATTATAATTTTGTTCAATAATTTTTGCAAATACATTTTAAATGTCTTAAACATCGTGTAACTCCGTAACAAACCAATTCCGGACATATGTTTATAGGAGCTGTTTTTCTTAGAATAATCCAAGGTATGTATAGTCCAGTGCAATTTTTCGCACTTATTTAGGATCATCCTGTATTACTTTTACTAATTTTAATTAACATCACCGAAATAACATAATGTATTAATATATTGTACCCTAATATTTTTATAAAAACAAATGACAATTAAAGAAAAATATAAATGTGATTTAAGGAAAACTAAGACAACAGCTTATGATAAATAAATAAAACTTCTAAGTCTCTCAATGTAAACGATATAAATAATTTCTTTGTGAAAGCTGTGGGCAACATAATTGACCAACTCCCACCTAATAATACTGATCGATGTAATTTTCTAGCAAACAGAACTGTTTTCTCTTTCACTTTTCAGGAAATAACTATTGAGCAAGTTCGGTCTATAATTGAAAACGTGAATAGTTCTTGCAGTAGATATGCTTGTGGTATAAATTCTAAAATACTCAAGACTATAAAAAGTATTGTAGTTTAGTTTAAACCAATCGTCAAACTTTATTAAGAGAGATGAACGAGAAGCTTTTCCAAAGTTTGAACCAGAAGTTTTTGGAGAAAATTGTATTGTTATTTCAAGGATTAAGCACTCCATCTTTACCTTTTTTTCTGCAATTATATTATAAAATATATAATGCAAAAATAGAGGCACTATATTTGTTAACTAACACCCACCACAGATAAAAAAAAAGGATTATTAAAGGATAAGTAACATAAAAGAGTATTTATTCAAATTAATCATTTCCAATCAGGTGTATACAGCTAAAGCTTTTAATAGATTGGAGTTAATTCTTTCAAAATCGATAACCATTCAGGTGAATTTACATCTTGCACACACACACACACACACACACACACACACTTAGCATTAATTAAGCGTGGCATATTCACGGCGAACGCAGTCAAGTTAAGGAAGCTTCGATGGTTTAGCAGCTCCCTTAGTTTGTCAGTAATACTAGGTACTGGCTTTATCCTATAATGCTTAACTCTCAAGAGCGTGATCGTCCTTGACACCTTGCAATGCAGAATATTGACTTGAGTGGTACGTTATCCTGTGTATAAATTACAGACGTGCATGGCTATGTATAATATAAAGGGCACTTCTCATTACTTGATTGTGGTGGTGAGAAACCGTGTCCCGCTGAATAAACTCAATGAAACGGACAGCCAACTGGGATGTATTAGTTGAGTGTACAATAATGGTGAAATTATAGAAAATATTGTAGAATCTAATGCAGTATGCAACGAAGAATAAATTATTCAAGATGAAAATATAGCACTTACACTATTTGAGTTAATGGAACGTAAATTGGATTGACATTGTAGAAAATGCTTTTTTCAGGACGGTTGATGTATTAGTTGAAGTTTACGCGTTTAGGACTAAGTTATTAGATATCGATTAATTCGTTATAAGAGCTAAACTAGCGATAATTGAATTTTATTATATCATCACTTATAATTAATGGAAGGCAATATAAATTATTTCTTCTATTTTATTTTATGAATTCTTTGAAGATGTTTGCCCCGTAATACCGTCGCGTGGTTCTAATTTATAGTATTTTCTAGTTGAAAATTTAAGAAGTACTGTTTCTAAGTTGGACAATATAATCACATAAGATATATAACGTGAACGACCTCATCGAAATCCGAAATACGAACATTTGCAAACCATTCTTTGCAAGTTTGATAACAAAACAGAAAGTCCGATCTCAGCTGGGCAAATCTAACTAATGGTGACAGCTTCGTAAAGCTAAATAAATAGTATACAAGATATATTCAGGCTGACTCCTTTCGAAAGTTCTACAAGAATTTCTGCTGAATTAGAAGTTCGTGTGAACAAGGTTTTGGTTTAATACTATTCTATTTCAAATAATGTTGTGTGTTAGCTTTGAAGACAATTTATTGCGATCTACTATGTATTATATGAATGAATACGGTACATATAACTTTAACCATAAAACTTGATTAATATTAAATTCGGTGTAAAAGTATGTCTGCAATAATTATTTTTTAATTAATATTGAAATGGGCTGTACACATCTTTGTCAGAGGGCGTATTACCGACAAATACCAGACGACAAAAGAAACAATAACAGCGCCAAAGTGTGGGCGATGTAGATTATATATACATCAGCCCCGATGCTTATTATTCTTATTATACTTTTTCATATTATAATAAACGTAGTTCTTTCGATATGTTGGAATAATTTGATATACAAAATCTATCACGCAAGTATCGTGATAGTCTATGGTCATTAAATTCTCATTACCCTATTGTTTCGTACTTTTTTATATAACAAATAAACTATTATCTCAAATGATAAAATTGCAGGCAGTGAAGGACAATTTTAGGAGTATCTACATTATTAACATTAACCATTGTATAAAATTAAAAATCTTTATTTGAGCATGCCATAGCTTTCAATATAAAACAGAGGATTTACTTAAATAGACGGCATAATTATATTAACACTAACAAAACACAAAAGTGTTAGACGTGTACATCCCTCTGCCGGAGATTTGGTGAAACTACATCAGCATATTGCAATGAAAAAGGTAAACCTAATTCAAAGCACATGATAATAATTACATTAAAACTTCCTTTACCTCTCGTTTGTAGTTTATTGGAATTGTTTTTGATTTATATGCTGTAAGTGTAAGGAGAAAAATGACAAGAAGAAGAAGGAAAAAAAGAAGTAACGCCGGATTTCCCATTTCTTAGTAAGGCAATAACTAAAGTGTTAAGAAACATTCAGATATTACATCTGTTTATTCCATTCTGCAGTACTGATATGATAATAAGATTAATAACTCATCCATAAATGAGTGGTAGACCTAGATTAAATTATATTAGGAATGGGGTGACCATTCGAACCTGTTTCACCGCGACCTTTGCAGGTCCATTCTCCCCCCTTCTCTCCCTCCCCCTCTTTTTATCCTACAGGACGCTTTCTAATTTTGCCTTCTTAATTAGGCCTATCATTTTTGATATCGGCTCTTTTATGTAGCCGTTAACTCAGGGGTTCTCTACGCCCATTGCTAGCACTTTGCTTGCGTGCCTGTCTTCACTCAGTAGATCTTCAGTAAACTCAGGCCTTTGGTTCCTTAGGAACTGCTTTACCTGTCTTTGTCCTGGTGATCTTTTCCACCATTCCTTGGACCTGTTATATGCCCATTCGTAGATGGACTTTTTAATTTGCGATTTGGTGATGCCGAAGGAAGGGCCACCTCCTATGAAAGGCCTTGAGCAACTTCGTCTGGCCAGCTCATCCACCGCCTCGTTTCTCTTCACGCCCGTGTGGCTGTGATTTTAATAAGGTATTCTAATCCACATAACAATGGAAAAGTCCCCACCATTGAAATTTCACCTACTGTTTTTGCTTATTGTTCCAGGACTGAAAAATTTTGTCTACTGAAGAGCGAATAGAAATTATTCTTCTCAATGGAAGTCTGCAGATGAATTTAATAGGGGACACCTTGAACGAGACCAAATGTTAACTTTGCTAGCAATGTACTAACCGTGGTATGTTCAGAAATGGTTGTGGAAGGAGTTATGGGAATTGGACGTTCCTCGAAGCACAGTATGGAATATTTTGCAAAAGAACAAGTTTCATCCGTAGAAGTTACAATTGTTGCACCACTTGTCAGCAGATATACCTCAATCACTGCACGGAAATGTGCTATTGATTTGTGACCAAGTTGGAGGAAGACTCACAGTTTTTGGTCTAATGTTATGTTGTCAAATGAAGCTAATTTTGTATGTAAATGGAGAGGTCATAACCTAACCTGCGTTATTGGTCTGACAGTAACTCTTAGGATCTTAGGTCTCTCTTTCTTTGATGGTACAGTTAACACGAATGTGGTTTGCTGGACCCCAAAGGGGCACCCAGCTGCCGACCGACCGTTAGGTATGCGGCGTCACGGAAATGCACACACTCCTCAGGACAAAGAGGTACGAAACCAGTTGCCCGCACGAGACCGACACCTCGCGGAGAGACCCGGCGAGCCGGTGGGCTCCTCTCCCCAGTGCTACCCATGTTAGACAAGTTTTCTTGTCAACGTTGGACGGGTCACCGTTGGAGATGCTTTAGCGAACTCCTACCTCACATCTAACCCCACGGGGCCTAGGCCTCCTTGCGGATGGCGACTATCGGCTAAGCGTGGGAAACGGAATCTGGCCGTGAGCTACAACCAGACCGCCCGTGAATTAAGCCTGAACTACGGAGACGACCGGGCCGAAGCCCTACCCCAAAATGCCAACCGCGCCAACTCTTTCGCCCCTCCGGCGATCAAGTATCCGCGGCAGCTACAGTGAAACCGTAGGGTCCCAGAATCACCGAGTTGTTTTAGTATGAAACCAAAGGTTTCCCCAACCAGACAACCAGCGGGCGGACTACCCCTCGGCGAACCGACTTTTATCCTCCCCTACTATCTTCGCCAAATTCTCTCGCCACGCCCGTTTTCCTGAGTGTGGCCACCAAGGATGGGGTAGTGCAGCTGCAGGGTTCTCTAGGTAAGCGCCGTAGGGTGCCTCACTTACTCACCGTATATTCCGACGGTTAGCGGCCGGACACCGGAGCGTATGCCCATGCCTACGCCCAAGCACCCTCCCCTATATACGAAGTCTACTCCCGCCACGCCCGTTGCCCTGGAACTATGAGACCAGGGATTGGGTAGTGCAGCCGCAGAGTTTTAAGGGTAGACGCTATAGGGTGAACGCCGACCCGACTATAGGGTGAACGCCGACCCGGTACAGTTAACAGTGAAAATTAGTTGACAATGCTCAAAGATGAACTTATTGATTTGATTTTCCAAAGTTTGGAAAAATCAGAATGGTGCACCCTCACACTGTGGTACACAAGTTCATGATCGACTATAATTCCAGTAGATTGGTCGTACAGGACGAGTGGAGTAAACCCCACGATCTCTGGACTTGAATCCTATTGATAGTGCTGTGTAGTGTTGTGTAAAATACACCGTGTTGACCATTTGAAAAAGCGAACTGTGTTGTTCTATTACGCCTGAAGTAACGGCAAACATTCCCTAGAACGCCGAAGATCATATATACAGAAGACATATTGCACAATTTTTTTGAAATATATTGTAAATAAGTTTGTTATTAACTTGTACTGCTTTAGGGATTTTTAGGATACCTTATAGTTAAAATCGTAAAACGTGAAAAAAATCAGCCTGAAATAGAAACTTCTTTGTTACAGCAAAACTACTGTGTAAATAAGTTTGATCAGTGCCCTTGCTACTTTTCTACAATGGAGATGATGGAAAAGTACTACTACCACTAACTTGTAAGCAGAACGATTTACAGCGCGAAATAAAAATGTTTAACATTTAACATTTCGATTAGTATTCTCACAAAAGCAAGGGCAGTAGTCGATAATTCTGATTAGGTCAACAAACCCAAACCATTTAAATTTTCTTCATTATTGGTAAGCAACATTGCCAAGCTAAAGAAAAATTCCTTTATGAATTAACAGCAGTGCTGCTATTTAACACGTTATTTTTGTTAAGTAATGCTATAATTTGATTATTGGCTAAAACCATCATACATTTAGTCTAGGATCATTAGACACTGTTCCATTTATTGGAGGTCTAAAGTTTTACATGCGATTGTAGGTGATCATTTCAAAACCTTGAATTTACAACCTGTCATCAATCGGTTTGATACAGAGGTTCCAGTTTTGGGTCATTAATATAAAATATTGTAGATTACATTTTTGAAGTAAAATTTCTATTCAGTTTCAAAGATTGACGATATAGTATCAAAATTTTAAGTGGAATGGGGGGTCGAATAACATCTCATTTTAAAGGGCTCACTTTTAAAGGTATCCACTCATATGAACATAACAGTAGAACAAAATGTTATTTTATTAGACGTTTTGTGTTTGCAGTTATCTGCTCAACATAAATGTAAAAGTCTTAGGTAGCTATGAACTGTAAAACGTGTGTCTTTTGTGAAGCCTATACTACTTTATGAATAAAATAGAATTTTATTTAATAATAAATGTCAATTTTCTTTGTTACTTTGAATGAGGTTCCATTAATTTAAAGTTTAACGTCCATGGCTGCCTGGAGCGTAATGACTCTTTGAATTCATGTTTGACATATTTAAATAATGCAGGTATTTAAATATGTCTTCGCTGTCACTTTAAGCGCTAAATTGATAAAATCGAAATTCATTCTTTTCAAGATGTACGTTTGAAAGTAGGACATGGTTGCAGACATATTAACGTTGAAATCTTTAGAAAAGTGCAGGACGAAACGCTCAATAGGATGTTCTTGTTCCAAACAATTTAACGACCTGATTTACAGCATCTAATTGTATGAAAAATAGTTAAATATTAGCTCTGTTGTAATTTTCGTTGATTTCTAATGATTCTAGGAAATCTAATTTTATATTTTCATTAGTTAGTTAATGTAATATTTACACTTGAAGAAGCTGTTATTTAGTGAAGCAGTCGTATTCAATTAAACATAGTATAAATCATAAACATCCTGTTGTTTGTTTTATTTCAGTTTGAATAACCAATCGGTCATAAAATATGAAATTTGAGAGTGGCTACTGTACCCAATTCTACACGAAATATCCATTTCGCAAATACCGCATTGCCAATTATCCAGAACAAATACGAAAGCATTTCATATTCCAGTTAAATTGGCACGTGTCCATAAAGGTATAGCTGTAAATACGCGTGCTTTCTCTCTATGTATAGGCTGAATATGGAATGGTAAGAGAATGTGGTCTGGCAGCGGTAAGCGGTATATTCCAATCAACGTAGAATAAATTGAAAATAAAGTTAATTAATCGCATAATGTTCCAGAAGTTCGTATGCAATTTTATCGTTTAATTTTTAGTTCTATATAAACAAAAACAGAATCTGATTCATTCAAATTCTTCAAACTGATTTAATGTTGTACACTGCATATTATCTTGTGAAATATATACACAGAATTTCAATTCCCTAGTAATAAAATTTCTTGACTTCAACCCCACTATTATAATTTATTCGTACCACTGAGATATCTAAATGATCCCATTTGGAAGAGTTTCTGCTTCAATAATTAATAAACCACATCGCCCCCAATTAAATACTAAACAGAGCATACACACAATCATATAGACAATAGACAGGGTACAAAACTAGTTAGTAGTAGCAGGCGCCGGTTTGCACTAATTATAAAATCATGCGTCGAAAATTGTATCGCGTGCTAGCCCCATGGCAAAATCCTCCTTCACCCAGCTTGGCGCCGTTAGCATTGCGAGAGTTCCGCATCAAGCCCGTTTGTCAAATCGCGTTGCCCACGCTCTTTTGGCCAATATGCGACGCCCAGCAGGGGTAAACGCTCCAAACAATAGGAATGTATCTGGAAAGAAGGTTCGGGGACGCCTGGAGCTTTATTACCGAGAACGTCGTTTAATTGGCGCGGGGCAATCTAGCAGTTTTGCCGGAAATAAATCCCACAGGTCATTATCCGAAACTGTAGTGGGAAGCCGTATATACGTGTATCAATTAATTTTATTCTCGTGTTGAAAAAATAATGGGGGGTACAATTTGCAGGCTGCGACTTGTACTATAAATAGCAGGTTATCTCAATACACACTAAGAAAAAAAATGTAATCATCTGGTCGAGGGACTTGACAAACACCACGGGACTCTAACTCATAAATTCTTTTATTATACGTATAAGTATCCTATAGAACTCCATTTACGAGATTCCATTGAACTTGAAGCGCTGATCTAGACCTCCGTTGCACAGACCACATTAAGAATCTAGTTGGGCAAGATTACAGTCCGTAATCTTAAATTGTATGTTTAATATTTATTTTTAATTTAAGTTTTGTAACAAATACCATTCTTGGATTAAAAAAATAGAAGCATACAAATATGACTTCTGAAAAAAAAATTGTTATATAAACGTTATAAAGAAAAAGTTTTCTCTTCAAGTTAACTAGCTTTTGATGCATACGTGTATAAAGTTAAATGTTTACCATTCCTAACCTCCTAATTATTTGAGCTACAACGTTACTTAAATTAGCAAGGTATAAATATTATTTTCGATTGCTGCTATTTCAAACTTAATCATAATTATTATGTACAAACAAATTTGTGGTGCGCCTATGGGTGATCTATGGGTGGCACTCATACTTCCGATACACAAGAAAGGTGACCCTAAACAGTGCAGTAATTATAAAGTATATGAAAAAATCCTTGACAAAAGATTACGAAAAGAGATAGACAGCCAGCTAAATGAAGCGCAGAGTGGTTTTCGCAAAGGCAGGAGTATACAAGATCATATATTCACTGTCCAACAAATAATAGATAAAACGTTGCAACAAGGAAATGAAGCATTTTTTGCATTTATTGGTTTAGAAAAGGCCTTTGACAAGGTAACAAGAACAAAAATATGAGATAGCTTACAAATTAAAAAAGTAAACAAAAAACTGATTAATGCAATAAAAAGCACGTAGAAGAATACAATAAATTATGTCATCACAAAAAATATGAGATCTGAACCGTTTGCAACTGTTGAGGGAGTAAGTCAAGGAGGCGAACTGAGCCCATTTTTATTTATCATTTTTATGGATGACATAATAAAAATATGTACGAAGAGGGTGAGGAAATTGACCGTTGGTTACACAAACCTACAACGAGTACAGATCTCTGACGGTGCTTTCGCAGATGATGTGGTTGTAATGACAGGTAAGGAAGAAGATCTACAGATAAATGTGGAAATATGGAATCAAGTGTTGTAAGAACATGGAATGAACCTCAACAAAGAGCAAACAAAAGTGATGGCAATAGGAACACCCCGCGAAATCGATATATATATATAGACAATACAAAAATACAACGAGTAAATTCTTTCCAATATCTAAGACACTGGCGAGCAGGAAGTGGAGATAAATGGATTATGCCATGAGCCGGAACTTTATCAATAAGAAAGAAATAGCTATAGGAGCATAAACTAAATGTGTATAGAACTATGCTTAGACCTGTGCTTACATTCGGATGTGAAACATGGGTGTTAACGAAGAGACAGAAGAGCAAACTACAGGCGGCTGAGATGAAATATCTCAGAAGAGTTAGAGGTGTTACCAAAATGGACAAAATGAGGAATATACAAATAAGGGAAAATCTAGAGGTGCAATCGGTAACAAACTTTATAGAACAAAGGCAACTGAGCTGGTAGGGGCATTTAAACAGAATGGAGAGCAGAAGGCCAGTGAAACAAGTATGGGAAGCCAAAGTACACAAAAAAACGGAAAAGAGGAAGACCACGGAAAACCTGGGATAAAGCTATTGAAGTGATACTACAAAAACGAGGGAGTAACTGGAATGAAGCAAGAACTACAGCAAAAATAAAAGGGAATGGAAAAAAATTGTGTACCAGTAAATAAACAAACACCACACACCAATTATGGTAGACGTGGTTACTGATTATATATATTGTCCTGCACGTTTTGGACATGTGAGTATTTATTTGTTAATTATTGTTTAAAAACTTTTTCTCAGATTTCAGGTATAGGTTCTTAGACTCTTTTCTCTCATACACACAATTGAAAGACAACTTTTTGGTTTTCACGAATTCAAATTTATTTTTAAATTTCGCGCCTTAAGCTAGGTATAAAATTATGGTGGTAATTTTTATAAAGCTTAATTTAAACTGTAGTCCTTCGACTAGGATCCTTATGGGTTGAATGAGTGTCTAATGAGTGCAATTTTATCAAGAAAATAACTTGAACGAAGGGATTTTACCATATAAAATTAACTAACTAAATAATTGGTGTTTTCACAGGTAAGACCTATTTATTGCTGATTACTTATGTCTAATTAGAAAAATTTTAAACGTCTTTCTAGGTTAAATTTCTTTCATAACAAATATCATTAATAACGCTATGATTAATACTGATAAATTGAATAGGAGGATTCTCTTAATCCTGGTGAGTAATCTATTCTTCTTATTTAATTAATTATGACTAATTGTGCTTTAGGTTTTTGTCATTATCGACTTCTCAATCAAACTTCTTTATATTTAAACAATCAAGTTTTGTTACTAAGTCTTTTCTACCACTTATCTGTTAAGGGGCGTTGGGTTTGTCTCAGTCAGGAAAGTTCGTCAGGATCGGGATTTTCTGGATTTACCGCGTACGGTCGGGAATTCGGACTGGAAGTGGTGTTCGGACCTTCGGCGTGGGAAATCTCCTCTGGTTCTGCCTCGGAATGGGACGGACCTGGTTTCTGGTGCCTCGGAAATTAAATTGGGAATTCTTCGTAGAAATATTTATGTGAAATGGGACGTATCCCTTTGGAATTCGGATGTTTTCGATTAATTTAATCTCGGATAAGGGAAATATTAGGAATTTATGTGTGCAATGTTTTTAATTTATTTTTACTTTTCAGAGTGAAATTTGACATAGATCTGGTAGCTGGTCTGGTGGTTCGGACGCGTCTGTTTTTTAATATTTTTCCCAATAAAGTATTTTTTGTGATTCATGGCTGTCTGTTATTTGGATGAAAAATGTCGATTTAGACTAAGAAATTGGCACAGATGAAATGGGTTCTCAAATCAATGGAATTAATGTGAAATTACTGTTGGAAATTGTGTTAGGTGATGTTACGTGAGTAATTGGGTTATCGACGATGGTTTTCCATTTTGAAAATGTAAATTTATCGAAATGTCAGTTAGATTAGATGTCCGTATTTTAGTCCGATCTGTCATTCATGTCGACAACTTACATCTAGTTATATAAAATTTTACCAACTTAACTTTTTCCATATTTCTACAATTTAAATGTCATTACCTGTTTAACTATTCTTTGTAACTTCGGATTAAATGTCGTTACAATATATACATATATATATATTGCCAAATTGCTTTGGGCTTTGGTTAGTGATATTTGTTGTCAAATTCAGCACTTAGCGTTTTTGCTTAATTTCCAAAATGTCTACAACCAATAGCTACACACAAGTTAATCTTGGATTTTAAGGCCAAATTATTATTGCAACTATTTACTGGCTTCGAAATATTTACTCCAGTAGCTGCATATTTGCACAAATACTATTATCTTTGATGAGTAGAGATTAACGGCTGTATAATGGAGGGGATGAGTTCGGTATAATGGGCGCCAGACAAAAAATCAAAACCAGACAAAAATAATAATGTGATACTCTCTTTTCGTCTCTGATGAAGTAATTAATACATTACTAAACCTCAGACATTAAAAAAGAGCAAAAGTTCGAACTCGTCCCCACTATTATCTTTGTTTTAAAATACGTCGCATTCTTGTTGGACATCTGTTAGGAAATACGCCAAAACTGTGTACTTTACTTAAGTTTATTAGCTTTGAAGAAGAAGATACTCTTGCCACTCAACACTCTTGATATTAAGTAACATCTGCAAGATACTATGATCATATTCGACTCTCTTTGGATAGTTTTATAAGATTAGTTTCAAAAAGCAGTAATTTTCTTTATTATTTTTAAAGAAAAAAAAAATTCGAGTGCACCACTACAAAACCCTTCACAAAAATCTTCAAAACACGATTATATATGATTCAAGTTCAGAAGCAAAGTATCGTAATTTCGGTTTAACAAAAATATAAAGCTCCCTAAATCGATGATGGTATGTTTCGACGTTGGATCAATACCTCGTTGATGTTTTTATTGTATCTGTGCGATAACGCGAAGTCGTTTATTTTGAAAGCTTCGCCTCCTAGATTTTGTATATTCCGCACCATCAGCTTTTATTGCAGTGACTTATACTTGGATTCTCAGTTCACTTAGCGGATAAGCGTTCTCCATGAAAGGTGTATAGAACGTAGGTAATCAAACATTGAACTGACAGGCAGATAAACGATGATAAATTCATTCAAAGTTAAAAGTTATTCATATATGAAAAGCGGATCAACTGTTTGAAGCAGTCAAACGTTTCCCATGTCTATATTTATCTATATGTATTTTAATGGAAATACGAATATTAAATCTAGTAGGTACTGATGTTTCTTTTTTATAAAGTATCACTTGTAGTTCATGTTTAAACTTGTACTTATTTAATTTATTTTAAAAAGTTAAAGACAAAAGTTTAGTACTATGTGCGACAATTGACTGAGATGAATGCTCCGTGAAGTAACTGTATATAAAAACTTGAAAAGGGACAGTTTTATAACTTTTAGTGTCTGTAATAAATCCACCTTGAAGGAAATTCCGCACATAATTCACAATCAAGCAGAAAAGTTGATATAAATTATCTGAAATAATCCTTCATTTAATATAAGAGCCCTCAACGAAGACTTACTAATGAATCGTACAAATAAATTGCGACAGGTTCGTTGGGCTTAATTAAAGTTACGACGATGAGAGTTTATGTTAATAAAAAGTTTTCTTTATTAACCGCCTTCGCTACCTATACAAAACCCACCGTTTTGCTTTTGAATCTAAATGTTAATTTTTCCTATTAAAAAGAGTATACAAATATTGTTTTAACGTTTCCAATTTTTCAAAAACACTTAACGTATGTTTATGGAGAAAAAATTTATATATGTGAGTAGCGTGAGTAGATGGCATGCTGCATAGAAAGTCGCGGATATAACTAAACGTTTTCCGTTGATCTCAATTGAACGTAGCGGTTTGTTTTTATTGTAAAATTTTGTAAAATTTTATCTTCACCGAGAATGTTTAGATTGCTTTTATCTACCCCTTCAGTATTTCTTTAAAAGCAGATTATCTACTACACTCTGGTTACACAAAACTAAAAGGAACCTGTCAAACGTAGGTACTTGTCTACCGCTAACTAGTTTAAATCTTTTGTCAAGGCAATGAAATTGGTTTAAACTCGTCATTTATTGTGGACATTTTAAAATCAAAGAAATTGACAAAAAATTTCGTATAGTTTTCTGGCATTAACTTTCAGTAGTAAACGGATTAGCGGTAACGGATATTGCTGTTGAGTTTGACTGTCTTTCAATAAATCCTGCTATTGCATAGGACCTAGCTATTATTCCACTGTATAAAATCTTTTAGTTTCCGGGTATCAACCTATGACGAATAATAGAGCCTGTCGATGACACTTGTAGTATGTTTCGCTAGATCGGTACCCCTGTTAAACTATCATTCGGTGTTGGGACACAATTAACTCCGCAAGATTATTTGCGGCAAAGCAATGTTGTAACAATGTCATGTTAACAAATTTATACACAGGATTTACACAACCAGAGCTGCAATGGTAGTCTTAACAAATAATACAGCTTAAAAACCGCGACAGCTGCATCTACCACAAAAAGAATATTTTTTTAATCAGTGAATATTTGAAATTAATGGTATTTAAATTGGTAAGTCTCCAGGCGACAAAACCAGTTTAAGCGGAATATGTCCTCAAAAGCGTCATAATATACAGGGTGTTTCAGAATAAGACGCTGATCCTTAAGGGTGTCAATCCTTACGTGATTTTATGAAGAAAAGTTCAAATAAACCTATGTCCTAAACCTCTTAAATTTTGAGCTACAGGATATTCAAGTTTTGAGAAAAACATCGTTTTTTATCATAACTTTAATGTCTTCCCAGACATTTTTTATAATTTAGATTAGCTGTTGAAAGTGGCCACCACCTGCAAGTATGCATGCTGCAACTCTTTTCCTCATTGAGTCTCGTACTCTTTGAGAAATTCCTGGAGTATTCCTGATAGTGTCACAACAAAGTATTATGCGATTTCTCAACTCCTCCTCAGTGTGTATTGGGGTGCTATAAACCAAAGTCTTAAGGTGTCCCCACAGGAAAAAATCTAGACTGTCTAGATCTGGGGATCTAGGTGGCCACGACTGTGTTCCTCCCCGCCCTATCCAACCATTCCTAGACTGAAATCTGCAGGTGCACCATCGTCCATAAACCACATACGATGACGGATTAAAATAGGAACGTCGTCTAGCAAATTTGGTAAACTCTGTTCAAGAAACTGACGTTAAAATAAATGGAGATTTTAAAAATAATTTTTAATTTAAGAAAAAGTAGTGGCGTACATAATATTTCTCTAAAAATATCTAGTCCACATCCTGTACGGACGCCACTGAATAGAAAATTTAAAAAATTTCTATATCAAAAAATAGCTGTTGTTGCTTAGAAGGCATATGCCAAATTTTATTAAAATATCTAGAAAGATATTAAAGTTTTGATAAAAAAAAATTTTTTTCTCAAAACTTGTAGTAGCTCAAAATTTAAGAGGTTTAGGACATAGGTTTATTTGAACTTTTCTTCTTAAAATCACGTAAGGATTGACACCCTTAAGGATCAGCATCTCATTCTGAAACACACTGTATAGGAAACATATTGCAGGCAAGAGGCTAAATGCTGCGAATTTATTTTAAATTAATTTATTATACAGGGTTAGTTAAAAGTAGGGAGAGAGAATTATTATGTTCAACATAAAAGTTTGTTAGGATATTTTGATGTACATTTGAGAATATTTGATTCTTTTTTCTTTAATTGATTTTTAGTTACGCCTGTTCGCGCGTTCTGGTAATTCGGATTTGTAAATCTTCGTTATCGGGCTTATCTTTGTAAACTTTGTTTTTTACGTGTCCCCAAAGAAAAAAATCTCAAGGACTTCAATCTGGAGAACGAGCTGGCCATTCAATGCTTCCTCATCTTCCAATCCATCTGTGGGGAGAAACGTTGTCTAGATATTGACGAACATTTACACCATAATGTGGTGGGGCGCCATCTTGCTGGAACCAGATACACTGTCATTGGGCAGGTGTTGATTGTTTTCATGTGAATAGAGCGTAGCACAAGCAGATATTATTTCATTTTGCAATAACTGCGAATACAAAGCCGAAGTTAAATTGTCATTGATGAAAAAGTGACCGACAATATGACCGTCTAGACTGCCAACCCAAATATTAACCTTTTCTGCGTATGGTGCTCCAAAAACCAAGAAAGATTTCCCGATGACCAGTATCTGCAGTTATATCTGTTTACTTCACCGGTAAGGCAAAAAGTAGCTTCGTCAGAGAAAAGAATATTTTTGACAAAATTTTCATTATTATTGCAAATATTCAACATTTCTTCAGAAAATTGTAATGTCCTATCAAAATCATCTTGCGTTAACTCGTGTACAAGGTGTACCTTATAAGGTTTATACTTTTCACTTTCTAAAAATGACACGATCAATGGATGTGAAATATTGAAATTGGCCGTTGTTAATTGATTGGTTGATAAATGGGGATCTTCAGATACAGCCAATATTGTTATCATCGCTTTTTGCTATTCAAATCTTTTTAACTCTACCCGTTTGTTCAAAGCGTCTTAAAGTTTTACCAACAACGGATTTAGAAATTGGATTTCTATTTGGATGCGTATCATTGAATAAATTGCAAACGTCTTGTAAACTTCTGCGTCTATCTCCTCGATCATAAGTATTTCAATTCGTTCATGTTCACTTAAACTCGCCATTGTTAATATTAACAGCAACAAATTGCACAAATGAATTATTTCTGTCAAAGATTTGACGTACACAATAACCACTGATAAAATTATCTCGCTCAAGTTTCTTTATCGCCTCGCTTCTGTCTATCTGCGATTTACCGAACAACTGTTACACACTTGAACCGGTCTTTTCTTATAAAAAAGTTATTAAAATGAATTGAAAAAAATACAAATATTATTGTAAAGAGAAAAATTCTCTATCGAATGGTAGAGTAAAATTTACTAGTTCCGATTTAAAAAAAACTGCGCGGACAGGCGTAACTAAAAAACAATTGAAGAAAAAAATTCAAATATTCTCAAATGTATTCTCTAAAATGAATATTAACGACAATAAATCGCTGTCTCCATACTTTTAACTGACCCTGTATAAGCACGACCGCTAACTATGAGACTAGAACGAGAATTAAAATTAATTAGATTATAAGCGACAAGTGACTGTATAAAAAAGAAGGCAACAATCTCGGCAACCACACACGTAAAAAGGTATATTTAGAAAAAACACAAATTTGTTTAAAAACATAGCTTCAATTCCAACAGCCATTATTCATTAGAAGAATCAATAGCCGCAATAGTAAAGCGGCTTCTCATTGTTGTGAGAAAACGCTGAGAAAGTCACGGCTTCAATTCTCTGAAGGGGTGGTGACATTTTCTCGAAGATTTGGATTCCGATCGATCTACCATCACTGTTAGGAGCAAAGTGATTAAAGACAACATTATTAACGGGGAAATAGTGCTGTAACAAGACCATTGAACACATTTAAGACGCACAATTTACACAGTAAGGGTTGTAGCTATAATCAGACAACTAATACAGCTTAAGAAGCCGTTGCAACTATCATTCAGCGCAGATAAAAAAAAATACAAATCTTTAATCAAACATATCACAAGCTTTTACAATTTTAGTGAAGGTTATGTTATGTAAAAGATACGAGAAAATTTTATTAAGAAAGCCGTACACCAACTAGTTAAGCCCTATAACCTTATAAACCCTTAGCCCCATTACCTCGTTACCCTATAAGTCCATCACCCTGTTACCCAATAACCATAAAAACCTTGTAGTCAAAGCTATTCAACACTGTAGTGTTTTGACTCAAGCTGTACACTAAAAAACCAATTAGTTTAACTCCAGAACCCCACAAATGTTAACCCCATAACACCTTGAAAAATCCCATAATCTAAGCAACAAAAGTTAACTATAAACACTGAAACGTTTTGATTTAAGATGCAAACTAAAAACCAATCAGTTCAAGCTCATAACCCCATTTATTTCCTAAAACAAAAGTAGGACGATCAGCATTAGCATTACCCAATGTATGTACACCGCGAAAAGGTTGCATGGTCGGATTTTGTGCATGATGTAGTCCTTACACGGTGTTTTGGCAAGAAATTTAAAAATTTCGAGTTGGTCGAATTTTCGGTGGCTTAATTAAGACCGTCCTCTTTAAAAGAGATGGAAGTATGCATATGCATATGTGAATGACCTTTTCTCTTCTCTTTTAGAACGCACTTTTGACTTTGATCATGAAATTTAGGCATATTACATTAGATTACATTTCTTAAACTAATTATTGTTCATTTGACAGTTTTTATGTTTGAAAAAAAACAATTTATTTATTTTAAGACTTCCATAACCTCAGTGCTAGCACCTACTACGTTTAAATCAAATTCTTTATCATTTGAAGTTACAAATAAAAGTCTGAACATAAACTAAATTTTAACTGTTCATCGTTTGTTTTTGTTACGGTTCTCAATAAAACCGATTTTTCATTTAACTTATCTCAAGAGCTTTCGGAAGCTTCCAACTTGACAATTAAACGCTACTACCTCTAGAAGAACAAAAAGAATGAAACATCAATTTTCCGTTTTTCGGCATTAAAACAAAAGAATTAATTCATTAAGCCTGATTATTCAAGGAAGTCCGAACTTTACTTCTTGGACCGACCGACCGAAAATGAAATACGAGGGAAGGTATTTCCATTTTCGACCCGGTATGCAAATTGATTCGGGTAAATAGCATGAATTTAGGTTGCGTATTCAGACATGCAAATCAGTTCTCGGTTTAATTCACCATAATCTATTTAAACATGTTAACTGATAGCAACGGACATCAACATCTATTCGCGTGTACTAGAAATGTCTTCATTCGTTTGCTAGATATTTCGATATTTTATGGAAACGGTGGGGTTTTAAGTAGTTTAGTACAGTTTATTACAATACACTTAGCTCCATGGGGTTTGTAATTATAAATTATCTATGATATCAGTTAGTGAGGTACCTAATCTGATTCGAATAAACCTGTTTTGTATTCAAACACGCTAATATAATACTACATTATTTGATATCTTAGCGGTTTCATATCTGAATTATGTAAAGACGGTAGCCTGGGTTGCGGGGTGGATTATTAATATAAGATGTAATTGCCGAAGGAGGTGGTATAACTATATTCAACTTGCGAATTAATATTTAGTATGGGTAGTAGTATTGGCGTGTTGCTTACGTTTATATTGGATATCATACAGTAAACAGTACCAATATCTTCATGACATCATGACACACTGTAATTTCAGTGATTTGAAGCAGCCTAAGCTGCCATTAATGCAGCAGTAACATATCATTTAATCGTAAAAATAAATTACCATTGCAGAAAGAGACCCCTAGCTTATCTATTTAAAACTAATGGATACAGGATATAAACGCTATTTCAATGGAAAT
Organism: Holotrichia oblita; assembly: GCA_023690525.1. Lineage (NCBI taxonomy): Eukaryota > Metazoa > Arthropoda > Insecta > Coleoptera > Scarabaeidae > Holotrichia > Holotrichia oblita. The sequence continues at coordinate 148,585,817 of CM043017.1, read as the reverse complement.
GGATATGGAAATATGAAACTTTAAACATTATGACAGATATGAAAAAATTTCACTGAAGAAGATTATTTGGCTTTAAACGGACTTTCGACTGATGATATCAAAGTCATGGCTCATTCTATAATTTCCTGAGATAATAGAAACTTTAGATTTGGAAATAGCAGATACACCCTCCAGCGGTAAAATTTAGAACTTGAAAATAATTTCCAGAAATTTCTCTTGACCACGTTAGCTATCAATATTTTTTTTTCGGAGAACCTAGGACAAATACTTTCGAGATACAACCTCTTACCTCGATTAGTGGTCCATCCTATATAGTTTGGATGCAGCAGACAACAGTGACGATAAACGATCGTCAACTACAAAAAAAGAGTTTATATTTTGAGAAAAGCTTGTAACCCCAGACAAGTTTGGAAAATAATAACCAACAAAGAAGAACCAATACTTATTTACTTTGACTTTATACCTAACCCCCCATATGAGATACAACTTAGCTTTCAGATACCAACAGTTATAGTACTACGTCTTTGCAATCAACAAACTTGCTGATGATTATGCCTCAATGTAGGTCTACCATGAAAGTAGACAAAAGAAAGTACAAGATGAGGTTATATCCATTCTCTTTTATTACTTAATACAAGTCGTAAATATTACTTCACGACACTTTGGTTCTTTTCTAGTTAGGATGGATGTCCAGGAAAGGAAACAAGCTAGGTAATAATGAACTTCCTGTATATCTTCGTTCATCGGTCTTGAGAAAGCGCTTAAACATGTACACGGAGAAAGCAATAGGGGAGTCTCGAAGTGGATTCAGGCAAGGGAAGTCAACAGTAGATGCAATCCATGTGCTTAATCAGATTATTTAAAAACTTTACGAGATGGACAAGTATATTGTTCATTGATTTTAAACAAGCCTTTGATAGTGCGAGTAGAGATATGATATTGGAGGATGCCAGAAAGCTAGATATACCGGAAAAAAGTTAGTCAAATTGATAAAGGCCACATTAAGTGGAACTACAGCAACTGTTAGAACACAAGAGGGGATCACAGTCATAGAGGAGTGTGGCAGGGTGATGGACTCTCAACAACGTTATTTAATATAGCACTAGAAGGAGTATTAAGAGCATGCGGAATAGAAGGAACACTTATTTACTAGTCAGTACAAGTGATAGCATTTGCAGACGACTTAGTAGTAGTGGCAAGAGATAAGAGAGTACTAGACGAAACCGTAGGAAGCGCGGTCTGGAAGACGAATAAAATCCCAGCAATTAAAATGGTACAGGCATATAAACAGGCAAAGCAAACAATCAGTGTTAAGGAAAATCATAACCTGGAAACCCGTAGGAAACAGACCAAGGGAAGGCCCAGAATGAGGTGGGAAGGCCAAATTACCGAGGACATCAGGACTGTTGGGATTACGGGATGGAGGGGGAAAATGTACAACAGGAAGCAATGGAGAATAATACCTCAAAATAAACAAGGATTTGTGATTTTAACAGTAAGAAGAATAGTGGACTGACCATCCACAGATTGCAAAAAAAAGACTGACAGAAGAGCTTAAGCATCGATTCCATAGGGAATGCATAGCCTTATATATGTTGTTAAATTTGATTTATAATAAAGTTAAGAAAATTTGAGTTTTACTCTTCAAAAAAATAAAAATCAGTTTACACCGTTCAAAAATGCGTGGTAATCACCTTAAACTAAATTATCACCTTATTAAAACCGTTTGGTGATTTTTAAAAATTTTTAGTTGGGACTGTATAAGTTTAACATTTTGTAGTTGTGTTGTATTGTTTATCTCAATAAATGATTTAATAGCCTTTTACTGTCATTCTTTCATGGCTAATTTAATATCTTAACAATTATTTTGACAAAGCTCACCTTTCATTCAGAAAATATTTAATAAAATTATCGATTTTAGATATAGGGAGTGGTTAATAAAATGATGAAAGAAAATAATGCAATTACGTTTTGAATCGCCCTGTACACAGTTTTCGCAATATTGGCAAAATATTACTTTGCTATGAAACTGTAATAATATAAAAAGTCATTCCAGTACAAAAAGAATTTCAAGTAGTTTCGTGTGGAATACACAGGATGTTGAAGACGCAATGATTTTCAAACAGAATTGACCATAACTTCTGAAATACTCGGTATAACTCAATGAAACCTTATATCGAAGGAATGAGGAAGATATGCTTAATCTAAATTTGAATTATATATGTTTGGTTTACCCTGGCAATATGAAACACTCTGTATATACGAAAATAATTTTAAAATATGTAGCTTAAGACTATCTATGATTTTTGTATATAAAATTTTGTGATATCTTTAATATTAATGGATGTATTGAGCTTTGACGCACTAATGCCTCATCCTGTATTTATATGTACAGGGTGCGGCAAAAAGATCTGACGGTTTTAAAGAAAAAACGAGATAAAATTGTAAAGTGATAAAAATTGTTTTATTGCTTATTACAGAAGGGAGTACATGTAAATTAACGAGAATGACATCAGAACAAGCGATTTCGTCAGTTTAAGATTTGAATAGGTGGTGGGCGGTAGTATGGATAGGCGCATCTCACAGCCCACACGTGAACACTATAAGTAATCATAAAGCAGTGGTAGGCTGAGCACCCTGCGTTGCTGTTCAACGGCAGTTTCGTAAGCGTTTTAATGTGGTTCTAAGAGGAAGAGTCCCAACTCGGAATTCAACGTTAGAACGGAATTCGACAGGCCATCCAAAGTTAGCGTGAACGCCAGAGAATATCGATCGACTAAGAGAAGCTGTGAAAACCAGAAGTTAATCCCTAACGACTATGCGAACCGGATAACATTTGCAGAGCAAATGATTGACTTAAGGACTGATGAACACATTTTGATGATGAACGACGAGGCTCATTTCCATCTTGACGGTTACGTTAACAAACAGAACCTTCATTGTTGGTCGGCTACAAATCCTCAAGAAGTGCATGCATAGTGGTAAAATTACTGTGTGGTGTGGTGTAACGAAAGGTTGTGTCATTGAGCTATAGGTACTTGTTTGAAGAGGATGGTCGAACCGTTACGGTCAATTCCCACCGTTATCAGTTAATGTTGCAAAACTTCCTGATCCCTGAATTTCAGAGAAATCCTTTAGTCCGCAGGAACCTGTAGTTCCAACAGGATGGGGCTACTGCCCATACAGCCAATAAGGTGATTGAATTTTTGAGAAGCAAGTTCCGAGGCGAAGTCATCTCGCGTTTAGGGCACATTGCATGGCCAGCTCACTCCTCAAACCTTAGCATTTGTGATTTTTTCTTGTGGAGATTCCTTAAAGCAAGAGTTTATACAAACAGATCCCGCACACTGTTCAAATTGAAAGAGGCCATAAGACAAGAAATCGCCAACCTCTCTCCTGCATTATTAGAGAAGGTGTTCGACAACTTCAGTGCAAGACTGGAAGAATGCTTGTTCGAAGAAGGATATCATTTAAAGGACGTTATCTTCAAATCTTAAACTGACGAAATCGGTTGTTCTGATGTCATTTTCATTAATTTACATATACTCTCTTCAGTAATAAACAAAAAAAAAATTTTTATTGCTTTTCATTTTTATGCTGCTTTTACTTTAAAACCGTAAGATCTTTTTGCCGCACCCTGTATATTTTCGTTCACCCTTTTAAATTATTTCATAACATAACAATCTACATTTTCGAAATGATGATCACAAAAACTGTCTTTGAAAAGGAATTAAAACTTTGGTTTTATACGATCCGATCTATAACTGCACGAAAACTGAAGAAGCTACAAATACTTTGGGAGAAAAATATAGTGCATTATATAATTCCCTAGTTGTAGATGAAACAGAGAACACATATGTTGACCTTGACGTGGAGGAAGACTTTAGCGGTGGCTATAAAAATTTTGATTGAAATAGTATTTGAAAAGTTAATGTAGTTAGTGTAAGTTTGTTGTATCACACTGTGTGTTCTGAAGAATCTTGATTTCAACTGTTTTCCGATCGTGTAGAAACCTGTCGAAGACTGCTATCTGGATAATCTGGCAAAGTTATAAAGACAACAAATAATTACTGCAGAAATTTTTTGTTGCGAGTTTTGTAATAAAGAATAAGATTTCGTCAAGTAGTTATGATCCAAACTACATTAGATAAGCTTTGTTTCATATGAACACAACAGCAAAGAGTCTTCGTTATAAATGCACCAATCAATGCTTTTAAAGATTCCTTAATATTGCAAATTGTTTGGACACCTTTTCTGCTAATATATTTTTCACCAAATAATAATTATTGCTTAATTTTGGTATTTTAACATAGGTGCAGTCCACCACGCGAATCATACTTGAGAACAAAATTTTTTTCCATTTGAAGTCTATAATTTCTTCTACATTTGTAAGAAATTTAATCCAGAACTTTGCCTGATATAATATGTACTTTCTGCACTGTAACACTGCTTGTTCTAAAAACGGTACTTTAATAGATGCCCAGTTCTTCAGCTACAGACTTCAAGATCTAGATATGTTTCTCAAAAAAAAAAAAAATTCATTTGAATAACAGGAGACCATGAAATCAACCCAGCCAACAACTGTGCGTGTTAATTGCTGTTAATTGCTTAACAGGAATTGCATTTTTCTGTCTTTATTCGTTTCATTTTAAGCAAATGCAATCCTTTAAGAAAGGGGTTATCTAGAAAACTTACTCTCATATTTTCACCAATTGCTTTAAGCAAAAGCATTTTGCATATTTGTATTCGTTAGGTTTTGAAGAATTCCCTTTATTTTTAAAGAAAAATATGCAGTCCTAAATTCATCTAGTTGAACTATTCAATATGATAGACCGAGTGAGTTGAAATGGTTTAGATAAATGTTTCAATCCTACATATAACTTCACAAAGGAATTCACAAGGAAACATATCTCTTAACACAAATGTATATATGCTGCAATAAAAGTTAAGACTGATTTGTGCATAATTTGGTAATAGATTGATTCATTGAATAGATTTTGAAAAATTATTGTCTTGAGGAAAATATATCCATATTATGTCGCAGACATTCTAGAACGTTCCAATGTTCTAATATTAAATTCACTGTCTTTCTGAAATATATCCTCTTCGCATGAGCTACTTTCCTTCAATAAGATTGGGAATAAATCCCCGGTACAAATGTATTCATGATCATGAACCCACCTATAAAAGTAGATATGAATTTTTTTTCTTTTATTGAAATCCATATGCGTTATCTTCTATATTGACGTGTGCACTTCCGGAGGATGTTCTTCGATACAATAGCCTGTATAACCTACATCGATCTGCCGGTGTACAGAAAGCTCTTACACTTAGTTAGACCACGTTGCGTGAGTTGGTAAAACTGCCTGGCGCGCACAGCAGGATTTGCATTTTTCCGCCAGTGTTCATCCGCGATCGAATCCATAATTTATACTCCCTGCATCTCTCTTTCACTTTTAGTTCTGCTTAAAGTTAAAACCGTTATGAATTTTGCATGGGCAAGGATGTCTTCTGTAGAATATCTTGGGATGATAGATTGCAGGAAACTGTGTAAAAAAGAGATCGGAACATTTTTATTTTTAGTAGAGAGAGAAAAACTAGTTTGACGGTGAGTAAATATTGAATTGGATAGAGAGAGCGTGCCAATATATTTTTTACTGCAAATCTACAGAGAAAATTGAAATCGTATCCATATGTATTGCTTCTGTAGGGTCAGAACATACCTATGATTGTGTTGGAATAAACGAGGTCCAATACTAAAATTGAACGGTTCACTTGCTATCTTTCGATCAGAAGTTTTAAGATGATAGTGGTGGAAGTACTTTATTACATTTCCTCGTTTTGGATCCCGCTAGCTTGACACTTTTTGTTTTCCAATTGCTAGAAGCAATATGCGTTTCAAAGCCTCTGTTTACGCTGTGCGTATGAACTTTAATAAAATATTGTTCCACATTTATTGTATTTCGTAAAAAAACACTTTACTCTCTTGAAAGTATGTAGAAAAGTATCGCGTGCTCTGACGGTAAAATGGATAATAATTTCAGAATTTCTGAAAACATTTTGTAAACTGTTTATTTCCATTAAGAACATTATATGGTTAAAGGGTCTGATTAAAATGAAATCATTTTAACTGGATATGTACCTGGTGGCCAAATTAAGAATGTCGCTCGGCCATATCTCAGGAACGGTTAACAGTACAGCTTTGGGAAAAAATATGACTAACTAAATAATTTCCAGATGTTTCTCCAGGTCACTTTAGTTAGACCTGGAGAAACATCTGGAAATTATTTAGAAAAAACACATACAATAATACTAATAAGTTCGTAAGAAATTAAGTATCTTTAAAACAAACATGATAACCGCCTAGAGGTTTAAAACCATTAACTGATTACCAAAAACCTTTCTTATTCAAAAATTTTGATATAATTTTCTTTAACTCCTGTGGTTCGACAGATTGTGACATATAGTCATTTGTTGGCCTTCCAGTCAGATAAGACTGCAATAATTTTTGCGAAAATCCCCGAATACCGTAAAAGTCCAGTGTCTTTAAAAATATATTGTGATCAACACAATAGAAGGTCTTTGATAGGTCACAACAAGTCAATACCAGATCTAATTTCGCTTTCATTGAAGGCTGTTGTCCCTTCTTCTAATAATCTAATGCTGCTGAAGTGGTTTACGTGCCGTTGTAACAAACCTTTTTTTTTCTATACCCATGCTGGTTGTCATTGAACACATTGTTTCACAACGCAACTTCAAAGATCTTTGACAATGTTGACGTTATTGCAATGGGTATATAGTTGTTTGGATCAGTCATTTCACCTTTTTTATATACTGGTATGATTTTTGAAACTTTGAGCTCTTTGAGCTCGGATATATACCCGCACCAATACAAGCATTGAGCACTACAGATAAAGGATGTGTTATTTCCTCTAGAATGCTATCAATGACATCGACCGTTAACCCACATACATATATCCTGGGTTCCTTTTTCCTTCATCCCCGCTATTATTGAAAATATTTCTGCAGCTGTCAAGGGTTCTAAAAATAGTGATTGTTCTGTTCCTCGATTTCGTTGTTCCTATGTTTGTCTTGAGTTGGTCCTACAATGGATTTTACTAATTTGTCCCCTATAGAGGTGAAATGGTTATTTAACAAATCTGAATTCAAGACAATAGCGCCTTTGACATTATCATGTTGTTGTGTTTCAGTTTTTATTGTGTTCCATATATCTTTCATTCTATTTTCCGATGTGATTATTTCCTCGGTAATTTTTTTCTTCGGTAATTCAACCACTTCCTTCCTGTATTCTTTCTTCAGTTTGTTGTAGCGCTCTTTTTCTTCAGTTTTACCTCTCATTTTAATGATTGTGAATAATACGAACGAAAGATGTATTCCGTACACGTCACTTTATCCTCCTATTACCTCCTCCTTTGAAGATGTTCTAAAAAAACGAATTGCTTAATGGCCACATCTCAAGCTTTTTCACTTGTTCAAAATTCTAAATGGCATCACCACTTTGTAAGAGGCATACTCGTTTGGATGTTTCGAGGTTAGCTTTTGTGAGTTCGATTTATCAATCTCTTTTATCCATAAATAAGTGGTTATATCTGTAACAGATGTGTTTAGATTGGAACCGTAGAGATGCAAATATGCTATTAGTACATTTAATCTCCTTTGTTCTCGAATAACGATAATAAATTCATTCTTGTTCCTTTTTGTATCGCATTTGTGTTATTTTGATTTGTACTGTCTCTGTTGACAGGCACCTTTTTCTCTCTCTTTTTTCCTATGCGAAGTTTATTGACTTTCCTACCACAACATTTTTATTTCTTTGAATGTAACTATGGAATTCGCTTACAAAACAAAAATCAATTTCTATTGAAATTGAAGGAGAGATAAGCTGAGATATTGCAAGTCGAAAAGATACAGATGATTTTGAAGTGGAAGAAGTTCGAGCACACTATTTATTTTGTATTAACAAGGTAAAAGTAGCACAAGAACAACAAGGGGATAAGTATGTTAAATCCATAAAGGGAAACCTAAACAAACAACTTTACGTCCGTAGTTTCTGCATAAATGATGAAGGAATATTGTTTAAAATTACTACGGCCGGCGGTGACAGAAAGTTTTGGATGGTAATCCCTAAAAAAGAAATGCATTGCAAACTATTACAATCCGCCTTATGCTGGACATCAAAGCTACATAGCTTAAAATATTACACTTGGTAAGAAGCAGAACCCCAAACAGAATCTTAAAAATCAGAGAGTGAAGAAATAGCAAGAAACAGAATTCGACAGAGACGAGGACGTATATTTGTATAATTCAATAGTAAAATTGAGTATAATACTAAATTATGGGAAGAATCATATTAGGTAATTAGGACTCCTAACCTATGAGATCTTGATGAAGAAAATTCGAAAAATTGCAAATTTTGCATGTTCACTGCTTGCAGAAAATCGAATTGTAATTGTATCGAAACCACGTTTACAGAAAGCTAAAATAAGTTTTCAAGTAAAGCGACTATAAAAAGACGAACTTGCCCTACAGCTAGATGAGAGTGGCGTTGTTTATTCTATGCGATATGTTGGTAGAATTCTACACCGTTTGCATATAGCGATTCGAGAGAAAATGTGTGGCAAGGTTTACGCAGAAACACACATTCGATAGCAGAAAAAAGACAAGTGCTGCTGATGATCGATTTATCACATTATGAGCATCATGTAATGACAAATTTTTGTCTATGAGGCTCAATAATTATCATATATTTTGGGAAGTTCTTTGTGCGAAAAAGTGTTTGTAATCGCACAAAGATGCATTTCAAACATAGATTTTTTTAGGACGTTAGGAGGCACGACATCACATCAGAGTATTGAGTTGTCTTTTCTTCCTTTCTTACTCATCCATACGTCCCCCGTCCACCAGGTATTAGTGATTAGGGGTTCAGGATTTATTATATACAACTGTTAGATCATTGATTTAGATTTTGTAATCTGATATTTGGCAAAATACTTCCTTGCATGGCTATCCGTTCCTCCGCTTTACTGACGACCTGTTTGATATGTTCGCCGAACGTAAGACGATGGCCCAGGGTTATGCCAAGATACCTTGCACATTTCTGGGGCACGACTTTAACATTTTCGACGTAAAACTGCACGACTCTTCTGTCTCTTTTTCCTTTGAGTAATATAGCTTCAGTTTCTTCTGGAGCAATGGTGACTTGATTCGTTTTCATCCAGTTTACAATCTTATCCAAGTTTTCATTATCATTTAGCTTCAAGGTATAACACCTCCACTTATATCGACCCTTTCGTTTTTTGCTAGCACTAGTTTTCTGTCTTTCAGGTAGTTTAATATAATATTAACAAGATATTGTGGTATACCCTTCATGTTCAGATTATTTGTTATTATGTTCCAGTCAGCACAATTGAAAGCATTGCGTATGTCCAACGTAATTACCGCGCACCATCTGTTCTTGCATTGCTTCACGAGATTTGTGACAGCGCCCATGGCATCTATCGTAGACCTACCTTATCTAAAGCCATACTGGTTTTTAGCTAATCCCCCACATTTCTTATTTCATTCGCTAAACGGCCTTTAATCAGTGATGCGTACAGCTTACTTAGGGTCATATTTATAGTCCGTGCTTGAGGTTGTGTCGATGCTTGAGCACGCGATTTTGACGTAAATGTCATTACAAATCTGTCAAAATCGCATTCTCAAGCATCGACACAACCTCAAGCACGGACTATAAATATGACCCTTAGCGTATTGAGCAGACATAGAGGCCGATACGCCTACGAGGCTGCTAGGGTCTTTGCAGGCTTCCAAGAGGGTGTTAGCGATTTGCAAGATCAGAGCTGGACAGGTATTGACTACTGCTTTTATCGCTTCTGAGGAAATTCCATCTATTCCTGGCGCTTTCCTAGATTTCATGTTTTGTGCTGCGTGTTTCAATTCCTCTTCAATAAATGGCGTGGCGCTTTCGATGGTTTCTTGTTTGAAGGTATTCTTGTTGTTAACAACGAATAGGTTTTCGACAATGATCTTTCTTGTTTCTAAAGGAATGTCGAAAGGTCTGTCCTTCTTAAGGCTTCTTATTGCAATTCTATAACCATTTCCCTAGATATCACTATTTCAAACATATTGGAAGACTATGTTGTCCCATTCACTACATTTATTGACAATATCTTCAACTTAATGCATAATAATACAAGACCGCAAGTTGCGAGGATTGTTAATGAATATCTTCACTTGACTTAAATCCTATAGAACATGTTTAAGACATATTAGGCAAGCGAGTAGGAAATAGGACTGTACCACCAGCTTCTCTAAATAAACAGCTTAACTGAAAGTAAGCAGAAGCAAACTGTAATTAGAGCCAGAAGAAGTAATATCAGATACTGAAGTAACATAACCCTCACTCATCACTCTTTAGTTTAATTCTTGCGCTTCCAATTTTCTCATTGTTTTCAAATTCGATGAATGATGCTGGAAAATTCAAAGGCAAAAAAAATACGTAGGGATCGAGAGGATACAATTATTTACAAGTACGTTTTGTATAAATCACCCTCGATCGAAATATTAAATTGAGGCTGTGGTTTATAAAATGTCTTAAATGTACTTTTACGGCACCTTTAATTCAGAGGAATCTTTTGATGATAACCGAAACGACTGCGTAGGATGGTTGAAACAAAATCCAGATGTATAATTTTGCAGAATAACGATGTAGTTACAGTCTACCTTAATTTAACTTAAAATAAAAAGAGATACATAACAGCTTTTTTCGCGATACCTACCGTTATTGCGAAAAATAAAAGGCAAAATACAAGTCCAAGATCAGTGCCATTCTTTTATTGATTAAAGCTTTTCAATCCAAGCCTTCTTGTCATTTAAATAAAACATCATACAGCACACTGATTTTATCGCTCGAGAATAAAAAAAAGGTATTTGATTTGTTTCGAAAGGTATAGGGTCCATTATATATAATTGAGGTAGGTTAGAATCTAAATATAGCAGGCAAAATCGATTCGAAAGGTAAGGTTTCTAAAATTGCGTTAAAGAAACAGTAATAAGGTCTGACACTCTAAATCTATTCTAAACTTAATTTTTCTGCTCGACTAAAATTTTATCTTCTATATAGTTTATAGCAGAATTTTTTTATATTGTGACATACACTGTACACAGAGAAAAAAAATTTCTTATATTAAAGAACGATATTTCTTTAAAATTTTTTCTTTAAGAGAAAGTAATGCTTTCTTAGAATAAGAAAATGAGTTTTTTCAAAATAAAATGAACATTTGTTTGATATAAAATCATATTTTTTTGATATCCAAATAATGGAAAAACTAAAATACAAAAATGTTGAACTATGTATAGGTAATAGAATTAGAATATTTTATATTAGGTAATACGTGTATGTAAATAATGCCTCTTAGGGTGTATTTATCAATGTGAGGATAAAAGTATTAGGTAAGTAACTGACAGATATTGCTAACTGGCAGATAAAATTTAGCAACTACAATGTTTTATTTTGCAGATAATTTTTATTTAACAGTCAATAAACGTTTCATTGTAATTATCTTACGAATAAAATTTTATCTGCAAGTTAATTAATTTATTCTCACATTGATAAACCCACCCTTAGTATCATACACCGGTATATTTTCTCATTTAATGTCTCTTATACAAGATCTTTTTTAAAAACTTTTTTATAATGTAATATGTAGATATTACCACAGAATATCAAACTACCAAAATTTGCACTCCCCTTGGCGGAAAAAGTACGCGCATTTTTAGTGCGCTGCGTAATCCGCCATCTTCTCTGGAAGAAAAATACTTCACGATACCCTTTTTTTTACTTTTTTTTATGTTTAGTATTCGAGATTCGAGCGGTGTTCATTGTTTACTATCAGGTGTTATTGACGTTTGTGTTGAGATTAACTTTTGTTTTGTAAATATTTATTCGTAGTGTAATTGTGTTTAATACATATTTCATATTTTATAACTACATATTTTATATCAACATATACTTATTTTAACGGCTTTTAGTTTTCAGTCAATACCCCCCTGTCAACTTATACAATTTTTTCTCAATTCGACCCTGCGTTTCTTCCACACAAAATGGCGTGAATAGCTTGAAGGTCAGTGAATCTGTCTTAAAAAGATCAAAGGGCCGACAAGGAGTGCAAATTCTGCTGGTTTGATATTCTGTGATATTACTATAACATAATGGTGCACATGCATCTGTAGTCGCACACATGCCGTACCAGTGAACTTAAATTTAATATATATTCGGTAATTTTTTTATATGTCTGGCATTTATCAATCTTGACAGTTCTGGATAGTTGCGGTAGTAGCAGGTAGTAGTTTCGTTGCACATCCATATACATATATTATATACAGGATCATTCTCGGAACTGGTTCGTTAGAACTTTTTGATGTTCTTGAAATTCAACATTTCTGAAAACTTGTAATTATAACTGATATCATCTGGACTCGTCAGCAAAATTATTTACGCCATTGTACCACTTCCGGTTTACCGGAAGTTGACGTCAACTTTCTAAATTTAAATAGCATAGTATATTTTTTATGTGTTTTTTGTGACGGGCATACAATACTGCATTAAAACTTACTAAGACACTCTATGTTAAAAATCAGCCGTTTTTGAGTTATTCAATTTTTTTTCAAATATAGGGCCAATTGCAACGTTATGTTCAAAACTCTGTATTTCCGAAGACATTGCAGCTAAAGGTCTCATATTTGGCATGTTATTAGCCGGAATAGCGTACATCAAATTTACGTCCTAAAATTTATCATAATTTATACAGAGTCGTCAAAAATTAACGTTCATTTCAACCAACTTTACGTCGATAGAAGTCATTTTTTATAATTTAATTTATAATTATACACAAGTAATAAGCTCAATTTAAGTACATATAATGCAATTTTTTCTCAAACGCCAATTAAATTAAACATATTTTTATTAAAAATATGCTATCCCGAAGTGGAGTCGAACCAGGTATAGCTATCGCGGCCTACCGCAATAGCGATAGCCATACCTGGTGGTTCGACTCCACTTCGATATTTTTAAATAAAAATATGTTTAATTTAATTGGCGTTTGGGAAAAAATTGCGTTATATGTACTTACATACACCAAGAAAGTAAATACACTTCGGTGTCAAAAAAAAAGCTCAATTTAAATTTGTATTGTAAACAATTTTAACAGAACAGGACCTTTCAACAAATAACAACAAAAAATGCCAACAAAAAGCGTTTTAAAAAGACATACGGAAATGTGTGAACTAGGAAATGCACATCATAAATGTAGTGTTATTAAATTCAAACAAACAAATGTTATCATCCTTATAAATTGCTTTATAATACAAATTTAAATTGAACTTATTACTTGTGTATAATTATAAATAGTACAAATGGTTATTAAATATATCTGTCATAATATTATTGTTACGTAGCCTACTTCGTGCAAATTGAAGTGGTCTGTTTCAACAGTAGCAGAAGAAATATACTTTTTTCTCTAAAACGATTGAAGATAAATGGGATAAATAAATACATTCTGATATCAAAAAAAAGAAAATTTAATTTTACATTCAACCCTCTAAACAGATATAAGGTGTCACATTTAAAAAACAGTTATTGACATTTAAATGTTTCCAAATGTTGGCGCTAGTAACTGTATGTCAACAAAAAGATCCGTACATGTTAATATTGGAAATAGTAAAGCAATTCAAGATGTATCGATTTGCGCAAACCAAAATTTTCTGCCTTTTTAGTTTTGATCCTACAGCTCATTAACGAGAGCGCTGTAGTTTTTTGATAAAATATTTATTTTCTCGAAAACAAAAGCACGTAGGTCTAGGAGTTACTTAAAATGTCATGCAGAATCTAAGAAATATATAATATATAAGGTGATCCATTTAAAATAATAAAGTTACATACCGTTTTTCTATAATTGAGACATCCTGTATATTTGAAAATATTTTCTAGCTAAGCATCGTATAAATAGGGATAACTTTTATTTGAAACTTTTTTCTCTATACTGTAAAATAAACAAATTATCAAAGAAACCGCGTCAGCTGGGACACCCTGTATTTTAGTGATAGCTTGCTTTTATCAACAAACTTCTGTCTCTTTTTTTTGAAAATTTATGTGATCTTAAAATATTTATGTAAGTATGTGTTCAGGCATATTTTCATAACCCTGTATATCTGTGTTTTATAGAAAAGGATGTCGATTTAGAAGCGTTCAATAATTTGCCAAAACAAATCATAAAAGAACTAATTCCTAAAATTGAATGTAGGATTAAATTTATAAAACAGTACGTAGAATATCGAGGTCATTTATCTCTATCTACACCAAATGTAATTGTATGAAATACCATTAATATTTTATAATTACATAATGATTTATTATAAGACAAGCATCTTGAGTGATTTGGAGTATACACAAAAACCATATTTCGGCAAAAGTTGCAGCAACGAATCTGAATTTGCTGACTCAATTAGTGATCCTACAGAAAACTTTAATTTAGAGCATGCTTTAAGGTGCACCATACAGAGAAGAAATCTTGTGTCGTGTTACCAAAATAATACAAAATTCGGCAGAAAACATAGAAAACTGTTGGTAGATTTAATTATTAATTATATTAGTCAACTTTCAATAAACGAGCAACTTCATAGCTATATAGCTATTTTTCTTATACCTATATTTTTTGTCTCCGATGAAATCAGCACTAAATTTGTATATTTATTTCAGTTTTTTCTTAGTAATACCCACCTTGAAAAAATATCTGCGGATATCGTAACTCTCTTTCCAACAGAAACGAAAGAAACTTATTATATTAAACTTGGCTAGAGATTTGAAAAGAGCCATGGGATGATGTTGTCTACCATTGGAAACAAACACTGAGTTTAAGACAAAATTATTTAGGGAATAACATTCACGAATGTTTTTTGGAATGGCCTATTCTTAATCATCAGAATGCATCATCGTTGGTAAATATACACATGGCACAAATAAACTAGTTTTAATTTTTATTCTTTTTACTTGTTTTTAGATTGATATGAATATAATGGAATATTGTGTACCTTTTACAACATGTAAAGGCAGCGAAACGTTCATATGCATGCAATAGCTTACGTTAGTTATGTTTATAATAATATTAATAACAGATAATATTATTCATAGTTGTTACAAAAAAAAAGAAGATATGTTCCACTTCATTGTTATATAATATAGATACATTCACATAAATCTGGTTTCCTTTTTACTTCCCTGAGAAATATACCTGTATACCTAATCCTTACGATATATTCGCAAATTTATTTCATACCGGTTTTCAAATCTATATATATCAGATTTACAGTTACAATAGAAGTATTGACACACCGGTATAAATTTCTTAATAATAAGTAACACTTTGCTGGTAATTTTACATTTAAAAATATTGTGCTCCTATTTAATAAAATGCTTTTCTACTGCTAAAAATATATATTCTAGATGAAACGTGATACTTCTAAATTAAGAAACGGTTTTCTTAATTAAAGAAATAAAATCATTTGCTCAAAATACTTATATTTTTAGTTTAACCAAAGCATTTTAAATTTCAAACAACGACGATTTTGATTCAAATAAAACGGGATCTTGAGTTTGGTAAACTATTTACTTCATCCAAACAAACTCAAACTTTAACTTACACGTAGACACTACTTTCTTGATTCACGAAATTAGTTTAAGAAAATTAAATGTTTAAGTGTAGAGAATACTGCCTTGCTTGTATTGAAAAGAGGGATTTCTTTAAATGAAAGCAGTTTTCCTTGAATTAAGATATCTTTTCTCTGGGTGTATAAAATATGTTTATTTATTCATATTTTCGGGAGCATTTCTTCGGATCAGAATCGGATATATTAGAAATATGTCGTACAAACACTTGAACTGCTTCTTGGAGTGGTGAGAAACGACCTCCGCCCACTTTATTGCCGATAATCATGAATAGCAAGAAATCACAAAGTTATAAGTCAGGCTTACATAAACAATGACGCATTAATATCATGTTCTTCATCTTCAAATGTTGTGCTATAAACAAAGGAAACCTCTTCACGAGTACCACGTCTATTTAACAACATTAGCCACATTAATAAGAAAGTGGTATTTTAGCTAATGTTCGTTACATTTAAAGCTGTTATATACGCAGCAATGAAAGGAGTAAATTATTCATATTTCTAAAACGTTTTGAGCGTCTTAATTCACGGTACCTAATTGTCTACCTTCATTTTATCGACAGAACAAACAATGGACAAGGAGCTCGTTTAGAGCTGGAAGTTGTTTGTCGAGCGGGGACTGAGGCTGTATAACGACTAATACGCATCGTTAGCGGTTATATGAAAAGTAACGAAGGGACGTTAATACTTTAGAAATCTGCGCCTGAAAGCGATGTTTTGTATTTTGCGACTGCGTTATTATCATTAATTGTTTTTCGGTTACTGCGAGCTAGGCGTGGGAACCCATTTTCTTTATTAATTATTTCGACGCATTATGAATTGTTTGGGGTGGCAAGGATTTATCTATCCATTAAGGAATTATTGTTAGGCAATGCAGAAGATTTTATTACGATTTTATGTAAACTGTAGCTCGTTATAAGAAGTTGGTTTACATGGGTAAACAATTATAAACTGATTTAATTTTACTTAATTATGAATGGTGGTTTAACTCTTTCAGATTTGATAATACAGTTTTGCACAGCTATGGCGTTTTACTCCTGCATTTTAGCACAAATGCTGAGCTGTAACAGGTAATGGCAGTAGGATTTTTAGGTGAAACATGTTTCTAGAATAATTTTAACAAAAATGGGATGGGTAGCACTATAGATAAATGTTCTTTATTTAATCACATGGTATAGTAAAAAATCTTACCTGCTGTATTTGATGAATCTCCGACTTAGACAATCCAATAATGGCGGCAAGATACGACGCGCAAGTCCCAACACTCAAAATCACACAGTATCTCAGTCTTAACGGCAACGTCACATATATCAAATAGTCTAAAAGGAGAACCCAACCCAAACTATCCCTCGATGTAACTTCGTTCTTCTTCAGGAACAACGATACCAATAGTTGTGCGTTCGCAATATGCCACGAAATGTGCGGTACAGCAGCCCAAATCACGCATTTCCTAACACCCTTCTTACACCAAATTAACAGCAAACAATTCAATATCAGAAAGAAACTTATAGCGGCGAATATCAGCAAATCCTGTCCACTCGGAACGACCAGCATGTAGATATCGAATAGAATCGCCGTAATAAGAAAACACTCGAGGCCGGCGCGTTTTTGTTTTACGCTGTAGCTTTGATAGAGCTTTTCCAACGATGGATCTTTGAAGGAACTACAGAGAAAGCAGCTAGATTGCATCTTATCTAAGATCAGCGAGTCCTTTTGTTCTGTCATTGTATATATTTGTCGATTCCTGCTATATTCCCTTACTTTCCAACTGGGCCAATTCAATTAGTAATTCCGACACTCCTTTTCTATTGAATTACGGAGTTCCGTTTTTCGTTTTGATAATGAACTTTCTAAAGTTGTCCGCTTTTGATGTTGACAACAGCTGCAGCGGTAGGAACGGTGGTCGATGAAAGGTCTCCGGCATTCTGCTTTTGGTTCGCCGTCGACGTTATAGAGGATTGTTTTATGTAGTGCTTACGTTCTCAGCATGCCATACACTTCGCTAAAGCTATACGTAACACATCAAAGATAAGAAAAGTTAGGAAAAAGTTCAATTTTCAGAGTTGGATGGAATAAAAATTGTACCTGCTGTTACGAGATCTGTATCAAGTTATATTCTCTCTTTATAAAACAAGTTTTTGTTGAAACATTTCTTTTTGAATCTAACTCTTTCAAGTCTTAACATCTTTCTAAATTGTGAAACAATAATAGCTATTATGACAACCTAAATAAACAATAATTTCAGTTTCATAAATTTTATTATAAAAAAGGGAATAATTTTGGTACTAGAAATTATTTGGTAAATATTTTTATAATTTAGAAAGATCCAGTACACTAAATTATAAATACCGTAAACTTCGTTGTAAAACCTCGTTTCGACTACACAAACCAATTAGTACGAGCCACCATTATTTTTTATACATTAATTAAAAGCAGCTTCTAACTTGTTAGTTCTGATACAATACTAATGTCTTAACATCAACAGTTTTAAGGTATTTTGTATCAGAATTTCGTTACCATGAAGGAATATTATTTGAAGCGAAGAAGTCTATTAGAGAATTATGTAATTTAGTATTTCAATCAACGTGGCATGGCAGCCAATTTAGGTAGAAGCAAATCGTTCGGGGAACGAAGGTCTTGCAGGACGCATCAGCGACGATCTGACGCAATTGAAATTAATTATTTAATTGAAATTCCAAGCCAGGAGTAGTAATTTCTAGAAAATTTCAGAGATACTGTTCTGTGTGATGATCTGTACGTGACAGTAATTGCGGTACACTTCGTAAGTATACCTAATACTATTATACATATATAAAACATTATTCAGTGTACATAAAATATTAGTTAAAAGGTAAGAGAAAGGATAAATGTCCTAAAACGTGCAGCAGTAAATAAGCATATTATAACGATTACACTTATACACGAAAGACGTGTGCAAAATAATGGAACAACTAAACTATTGCTTGTTACTTGGTAGCTATTTGATTAATTACATTAATGTCCAAGTGCTTGTCATTTCAATCTTTGGCAAGCGTTAGAAACGTCAGATATCTTTTGATAATCTCACCAAAATGCCAGGTTAATTAGACCCAATAATGAAGACTAGAATTATTGAAAAATGGCTAGTCAATTCGAGCAATTGTTCAAAATTGAAATTTAAATAAAACTACCGTATTTGAAATTAAAAAAACGTTAAGAGGACAGAGGCACAACAAGCAATTTAGAGCAACCAAATTGAGATTACCGTTTGTCCGGAATAATAATTAACAATGTTGTAAACTACGAATATTGGAGCAAGATAATATTTAGTCTCGGAAAAAACTTACCAATCCACTTACAAAAGCTTATTATATCGGCCTCCACGGTCTCGATATAATAACAAATATGTAGTAGCAAAAAAATGGACTAGACTTTTGTCTGTAAATGTGTGGGCATGAATGATCATTAATTTACCTTGATGCAAACAGATATATAGATATCGGATTTTTCATTAAGAGCGACTCATTTTGTTTTTTCAATTAAACGACTTGTGGGATAATTATGGAAATAATTTGTCAAATGAAAGCACAATCGATGCCATTATTTACGGAATACGACATCTTTCAAATATCTGCCGCGGAAGCGCTGGCACGAGTGAATACACTGCACCCAAATTTCCATGACTCGAGCACACAAATCGGCCTAAATAGCAGGAATTTCGCGTTCGATATTGGTCGGCAGCTTTTCAAACATTGGCTTGTTGGCATAGATCAGCGATTTAATGTAACCCCAAAGAAAAAGGTCTAAAGAGGTTAAATCGTACGAACTAGGCGGGCATTTGCGAGCATCGTTGCGTGAGATAACTCGCTTTCCGAACTTGGTCTTCAATAGTTCAATTGTGTCGTATGCTGTATGGCACAGTGCACCATCCTGTTGGAACCACATATCGTCTGAGTTCATAGCGTCGAGTTGGTCCCAAAATACTCCGATATCATGGCCCCGTAGCGATCGCCGTTGACGGTTATTGGCTAGCCGTTTTCATCAAAAACGATGACCGATGACGCCATGAAAAGCGCACCGAACAGTTAATTTTTTCGGATAAAGTTGTGTCTCGTGCATCAATTCAGGCTGGTCCTTCGTCCAAATGCGACAATTTTGCTTGTTGACAAAACCATCGAGCCAGAAGTGAGCTTCATCCGAAAACATGATTTTCTTGTAAAAGCCGTCGTCAGCTTGCATGTGGTCCGGAGCCCAATTAGCGAATGTCCGACGCTTAAAATGGTCGGTTGGCTTCAGTTCTTGAGTCAACGCAATCTTATACGGGCAAAGAGCCAAATCCTTCCGCAAAATTCGCCACAAACTGGTCAAACTGATGTTCAACGCCTGCGAGCCGCGTGAAATCGACATCCTTGACTGCTCACACACACTCTCTCGAATGGCCACGATATTATCTTCACTTCAAGCATTACGTCGTCGTACAGGCGCTGGGACATTATGCAATGCATAGGTTGTTTCGAATATTTGCACCAAACGTTCAATAGTCCATCTTGTTGGACGGTTTCGTCGACCGAAAATTGGCATAAGCGCACGCAACATAGTCGCGATAGAACGTGAACTTTGATAAAAAAGTTGAAAAAGTTCCAAACGTTATTGAAGCGTGTATCTCTTCATGATTAAATGGGATAGACTGACGTTTCAAAATGTGAAATAATTTCGAAGCCAACTTTACTCCTATTCGAGAAGTGTTCAAAACAAAATGCGTCGCTCTTAATGAAAAACCCGATAGAAGGTTGAATTCTTCAATTTATGTTCATACATACATATATCAAAATATAATGCGGTTATCATCTTCTGAATTATTTCTGAATAATAAATTTATGGTACCTGTCTAGTCCAAAGAGCTAGTATCATAAATGAATGGATTAAAAATCAAAGTAGGTATTAAATTGGGCAAGTAATAGTCCTCACGTCAGCATCAGTTCAATGGAAAATGTATGTGATTTCATAACGGAGAAAACGTATCGAAAAAAAGTTCATCCTGAAACTGTTGCAGAGCTATGGCAAATTATCGAAGAAACGTAAAGGAACTAGCCAGTGATCAAAATTTGACAGTAAATTTAATCATTGTTAATTATTATTAATTATTATCATTATGATTAGAGGTTGGTATTTTTGCATTAAGAGCATGCAGCTGGTGATCTCAGCGCTATTTAGGTAATTCTTTTCTATTAATAAAGAAACATTTACATTTTCTTGAATTTATCTAATGGAGTTTAATATTATTGCGTAATTACTACAAAATACACCTACACACAGAAAAGTGTTTACTAAGAGCAAGTAAGACTTACTTAATTTAAGTAATTCTCATTCTCCTATATAAGCAAGAAAGTATTGTTTTCTATGAAATATTTCACTTTTTTGGAAATCCAAAGATATATTTTCTTGAACCAAGTAACTCTCCGTTCAATCGCACCGTACCAATATAGGTACTACTTATGCATTATGCGGTGCATGATAACTAAAAGTTTAAAATCAAGAAATTTTTTGCTTGACGTTAAAGATTTTTTAAGAAAAACATTTACTGTTGCAAGAAACGTCATCGTCTTGTGTCAAATTAGTATTCTTGTTCCAAGAAAGAACTTACTTCTCTGAAGAAAATGAATGTAAGAAATTCAACTTTCTTGGCCTTAGAAAACACTTTTCTCAGTGTACAAAGGACGAGCTATAAAACTCCTACAGAACTGTAGACTGTAGTTATAGTCTTGAAAACTTTGTAGTTTGATATATTCATGTGTAACTTAACCTAACCTGCCCCCGGCAGATTCGTTCACATGAACAGAAACTTGCGATACATTAAAATTTTTTCATTTTTCATTTTTACAATAGATTTTATTCACAACTTCCATCCATATTTACGTTGTCGTATGTAAAAAACCCATCCTTTCTAATTCTACAATAAAAAGGCGGTTTACGTTTAAAAAAATTACCATGACGTCATCTGGTTTTCGAGGTACCCTCGGGAATTTTGGAGCGCTCCAATCAGCCATATGTGGCCAATCTACATACAAACTGAGTCAAAATGTTGTGAAACAAAAAAAAATAACAAGAACGTTCTTTCACAAACTATAAGCAGTGGAAAGACGATGTTGTTGCCTATTTTGGAGACCAATGGAAATCATTTTCTTTTTCTAATATAATAAAGTCGTTGTAAAGTGGCATATTGAATTGTAGCTCAAATCTCAAAAACAAACCCCATCTAACAATATTGGCAATATTCATATCATAAACATGCGTTACAAGCTAAATAAAACGTAATATAATCATTACTCTTTTACATTATCTTCTTTCTGTTTCGTTTATTAGAGCATATGCAGATGATTCGATTATATGCGTGTGTGTATGATCAATAACATCATACTACACCATTAAAAATACAATACCTACATCCCTACTTCACCGTGCAGATAATTTACCTGTTTAGATAATCTACTCAAAAATGAAACCTATAACTCCATTCAACTTAATTCAATTGTCGTCGCTGTACTCGAACGCGAATTCCATTAAAATTTCAAAAGCTTTCCGTCGTAAACTGCAAAAACCTTTAACGATAGCTAGCTAACATCAAAGAACCGCAACAGATAAAGGTTGTTGATTTTTTTATTTACGTTGCTCCGTTTTATTTCGAAACGTATACACACACCAATTAGCAGTAGCATACTACAGACAGTTTGAAGTATTTGGAACAGTGTTTTACATAAACGTAAAAAAGCATTTCTTTGTAAACGCTGCCAGACTGTGCGATAGGGCTAAAATTAAACTGGAAGGATAAAGCAATGTTTTTAAAGGAAAATAAAGACTGTGATCGTTATGTTATAAATGAATATTACAAGGATGGGCTGTGGTTTCTAATTTATACGTTGGAAAAGCTTGCTTTTAATTGACGGGGTATGCAAAGCGAACAACATGAAATTAATTAGCTACCTACCAAAAAAAAAAAAAATTAGGTGTACAAGAAAATCTCGAGAAAGTATCGTACAAGGGAGCGTTTTTATATATGCGGAATGAGCGGGTTGTAGGGGGCTGATTAGGCGCATTGGGGGCGTGGCCTGTGCAGCAACTCATAATTAGTATAAATACGAAGTTTCATTGTTATTAGACAGTTAGTCTTTGACCTATCGTCAACCAAGTAACATAATCAGGAGTGAAAAGTGAAATATGGAAAAAATCGCGTGTTCGCGTGCATTTTTGGACCTCTGTAATGAAGACAAGGATGGTGTATTGAGTCGAATTGTTACTGAAGACGAAACTTGGGTTCATCATTATGAACCTGAGTCCAAACAAGACTCCATGCAGTGGCATAAAAAGGGCACAGCACCTCCCAAGAAATTTAAAGTGTCACAATCAGCTGGGAAACTCATGGCAACGGTATTTTGGGACTCGGAAGAAATATCGTTGATTGATTATAAAGATAAAGGTGTTTCTATAACCGGAGAATATTACGCTTCAATATTAGAGCGACTAAAAGAAGCCATTAAAGAGAAAGGACGGGGAAAATTGACGAAAGGTGTGCTGCTTTTGCACGACAACGCGCCCGTCCACAAGAGCCGCGTTGCGTTAGCTGCCCTGCCTAAGGTGGGCTTCGAAATTGTGAATCACCCACCCTACAGCCCAGACCTGGCCCCGAGTGATTATTACCTGTTTCCGAAAATGAAAAAAGAGCTGCGGGGTAAAAAATTTACTACCGATGATGAAGTCAAGGAGGCAGTTTCGGCGTATTTTGCAGATAAAGAGAAATCATTTTTTTATGAGGGTATAAATAAATTAATTGAAAGATGTGAAAAATGTATCCGTCTTGCAGGTGAATATATTGAAAAAGAAAAATAATTTGGTTTTTTTATTTCCACCCCTTATCCCCCATTCCGCGAATATAAAAACGCTCTCTCGTATATCAGATACAGAAAAAATATCCGATTGAAACAACAGATTAAATTTCTACACTTTAGTAATTTATTCACAAGGGAAAAATTTTTATATTGATGGAAGCTAAACTAATTTCTCTCAACAATTCTCGTTGCAAAAAATCGTTCTTATGCAATTCGAAAAGTCTATGCTTTCTTGCTTCAGTATTCAGGTCGTGCAAATTGTGTTATTCTTGCCTCATTGTTATAGTGTAAGGATTAAGACCAGTGTGGGCTTTAGAAAAAACTCTGGCAACTGTGAATTACACTGTTGAAAGCAAGTGAAGGGCACACGCTGTATAATCTGAATGCGTGGAGATACATGCACAATTTTAGCGGTGTATAAAGGCTTCTCATAGAGGAGGAGGAGGTGGAAGTAACCGGCCGCACAGGACTATGCCGATGATATCACCATCATGATCTGCGGCAAGTTCGAGGGCGTGATATCCGAGAGGATGCAAGTCGCACTCGGACTCGTGGAAAGGTGGTGTAAAAGAGAAGGATTAACTGTTAACTCTAGAAAAACGACTATGGTCGCGTTCACTCGAAGAAGGAAGCTTTCCAGACTTCAGTGTCCGACCATTTTCGGCTCAAAGATACTCGTATTTTCTGAGGTCAAATACCTGGGGGTCACTTTGGACGCCAAACTGACGTACAAGCGACACCTGGAACAGGTAACAAACAAAGCCACGAGGGCCCTTTGGGCCTGTAGAGGAATATTTGGCAAAACGTGGGGGCTGAAACCTAAGTACACTGGCTGTACACGAAGATTATAGTACCTTCTATAACTTATGCATCGTTGGTCTGGTGGCACAAAGCCAGTTTGGGCTATGCGGCCAACGCACTCAGCAAAGTCCAGAGGATTGCCTCTTTAGGCATCACTGGAGCAATGTCCTCGACGCCGACTGCGGCGATGGAGGCGATCCTTGGGCTTCCTCCGCTGCAGCTTGTTCTGTGGTCGCAGGCTGTTCTAGGGGCCTACAGAGCAAAATGTAGTGGATGCAGGGGTTTCTCCGGTAGAACAGGAGATCATACCAGCATCTTTACCTACATAGAGCAGACAGTACCACTGTCCATGAGAGCGGACAAGATTTCGCCCGCTTTCAGCTTCAGTGGGGAATACAATGTAAACATCTCCAAGAGAGACTGCAAAAGCTCTCGTTCACAAACCGAGAAGGGAAATATCTCGCTGGTTTGTGGACGCCTCTAAAACGCCTAACGGTACGGGAATTGGAATTTGGAGAGATGGTGCAACCGACGGTGAATCTTTTAGCCTAGGGAGCTCTGCTCTTCCAAGCCGAAGTAATCGCAATCCAGACCTGCGCTGAAGGCATATTAAATTGCCCGCAGGTTGATGGAGCCGTGGAAATTCTCTCTGACAGTCAGGCTGCCCTTAGAGCACTACAGGCTGTCAGGTTTGATTCCGAGGTAGTGTTACACTGCCATAGCACTCTCGTTAAACTGGCGGAACTTCACAACACTACGTTGAGATGGGTACCAGATCACTCTGGAATCAGGGGTAACGAAATGGCTGACAAATTAGCTAGAGCTGCCACTGAGGGACCACTCGTGGGCCCAGAACCTACATGTGGGAACTCTTATGGCAGCATCAAAATCTTTGTCAGATTCGAACTCGCTGCTAGGCATTGCTCCCATTGGAATGCACTTGCCGGCATGAGACACTGTAAAACTCTCGGAATCCGCCCGTATGAGAAAAAACTGCGCAAGGCAGTTTCTATGAGCAGGGTCAGGCTGAGGTTACTCACAGGAATCTTAACCGGTCACTGCGCACTAAATAAACACCTGCATCGCATGGGCATAGTAAACTCTCCCCTGTGTAGGAACTGTGAAAAAATCGAAGTTGATGTCCACTTCCGGTTAATCGGAAGTGATATTTATTCAAAAATATTTTCACGTCATAGTTCATATTCAATCATGTAAAATTTTGTTTTAAAATTCCGTTCCGTTTGTATAATATTTTTAATAGGCCATTCTCACCAATCACCCTGTATGTAGATATAAAATATGAAATATGTAAGTATTACATACAAGTCCTACACTAGGAATGAATATTTACAAACCAAAAGTTAATGTCGACACAAACGTTAATAACACCTGATAGTTAATAAACAATGAACAACACTCGAATCTCGAATACTAAACATCAACTATCGTGAAGTATTTTTCTTCCATAGAATACGGCGGATTACGCTGCGCACTAAAAATGCGCGTACTTTTCCTGCCAAGAGGAGTACAAATTCTGGTAGTTTGATATTATGTGACTATAGTCTTGCGTATATCCCCAAAAGCAACTTGGAGCTATTTGGCTCGCAGGAAATGAAGATATGCTCAGTACGCGAACTGTACTGGAGCATTTGTTCGAAAGCGGACTACAAGCGCACCATGTGTTGCAGTCGATTCCACTCATTTGCGAGCACAGCCGTACGCATCACCAGTGAACCGAGGCAAGACAGACGTATACGTCTGCTACGTGTACAGCAGACGATGACGGGTCGCCGATACATAGATGAGGTGCTACAATCCGTTGTACTTCCCGACATTGAGCGGCGTCTATGTCTGCTATACAAGCACGACAACGCTCGACAGCACGTCACGCGTGTTCTACAAACCTTAGTGGAAGAGCACCACATAATAATGCTCCTATAGCTAGCTCGTTCTCGGGATCTAAATCCAATCGAATATGTCTGGGGTAAGCCAGAGGAACTATGGAGGTGATTTGAAGCAGCATAGTTGACTATCTCTCCTGCTATAATACAACGACTTATTGACTCCATGCCTCGTCGTCTAGGGTCGTGCTGCTCGCGGGCGATACTTGTTACGCTTTAGTACTACCTCCATACCAAATTTCATTGCGTTACAATCACACGTTCCGATTATATAAAGTGTGCTCGATTTTTTCCAACAGTGTATGTGCATTACTAACCCGCCAACATACGTTACATTTTGAACTAATTGTAAGTGTTATTTTTAAATTGAAATTGTTTTTATTTTTTTTTTTTACTAAAATTAATAATTCATTTCGGCCGTAAATGTTTTTATTGTAGAAATAATGAGGCTGAACAAAACTTTTCGGGATTATTTATTTAATTGTAAAACTATGTGTGTGCAATGAATAGTTATCTTAAAATTTTTATATTTACAGGGAGTACGTTAACATTATTTACGTTACTTTTTATTTATTTCTGACAACCTTCTTGTTTTTAAATTGTCTTTAGTCTTTACATACAAAATGAGTTTGTTTATTTTTCAGTGTTTTTTCGAGTTTATAAAATTCAGAAATGAGCAATCGAATTATTAGGGTACATAAATAAGTAAATTGAAATTAAAAGATGCAAAATTATGAAGCATATGGGTTAATAACATAAGGAAACTACCATCTCTAAAATAACACTAAACAAATTTCCACGAACTATTGAATAATAAATTTACAATATCATATTAAAATGGGATTGAATTACCTACCCACAGTATTATGAACATAGAAACTAGGATCTAGGACAAACCCGAAAACGAAAAGCTTTATGTGATAAAGAAAAGCATGCAACACAATTACAAATTTCAAACAATCAAGCAAACACAATCTCAATAAAAAATTGGACTTTCTGTGAAATAGAAAATAGTCACTAGATGCGGCATCGTTAGATAAAAATGTTTCTATCGAGCTAGTCATAACGAGTATTAAAAAAAGAGAGGAAACATGCAATGTACAGAAAAACTATTCATTTTTTCAAGAAATTCTGGATATTGATTTAAAAGGGCAGCTTGATATTCCATCTGTGCATTTATAGGTCACACACGTCAGTGCGCTATCCACACAGCCAAAAAAAACAATTCTTGAGCGTTTAAATAAAATGCTGTCATAAATAAATATAGAACACTAGTCAGCTTACGTTAAATATGTAATCGTTTAAAGGCTAAATTATAACCATAAGTATAGATATTATAACTTCATATAATATAAGCTAAATTCCCAACAACTTCTCTTAACTTACCTTAAATCTCTCTTAATTTAATAAATGCAGGTATTCGCTTGTGCTTTAAACTTTATATGTCCAAAAATAGAGGGAATGGGGCTCGTGCTAATTCGACATGGGAATGAGTTGAAGTAGAAACTTCCACCTATTTGGTCGGAAACTTATGAAAACTTTGATTTCAGAATTAGCGGCATGTTCTTAACTAGCTGTGTTCATAAGGCGGGAAGTAAACTTTTCCAAAACGAATTAAAAACTTTTAATGAGATGATATAATTGATATCAGTTGGAAAACTATATCTGACGTAAGTTGTTATTTGTTAGTTTTAAAATTCATATTTAAAAACTATATTTTGGTGAATTTGATCATATAAAAAGAATATAATAAAATGAGAAGAATGTCAGAAAAGACGAAAATGAAAACATGGACAGGGTGTGGAAAATAATCACAAGATAACTTCAATACAAATTGAAATGATTAAAATACCTGAAATAAAAGGCTGAAAAAATCATTGCAAACACGAGCAAACTAACGAAAGTTTTATAAGACTTGCCAGGAATGTTTGAAAGCAGGAAGATAGGCTGGGAGTATGATTGGTACCAAGAAGACGAAAAAACGAACATTGAGGTAATAAGTTAAGCGAGACGCATTAGATGCAATAAAAGCAGCAAAAGAAAGTGCAAAAAAATATTGGCTCAAAATTATTAAATATTTAATTTTGACAAGTGGTAAACGTATTTGATAGTGTCTACCTAATCGCATTAACACAGGTAATAAAAAGCGTACATGAAACATAAATGGTTTAAATTGCAACAATTGAAACAATTTGAAGCGGATAATCTCAGCCCACGGTTACACAAGAAATACTACAGATTGCAATCAGTAAAATCGAAGGACCTATGCGAACAGTACTATTTTAATTATGGTGTAGAAAATCACAACCATAAAGAAGAATGGATATCTGGACAAAGCAAATTGAGCATTTAAAATATACAAGCGCAAGATAATGATCATCTACCTTAATTTGAGCAATGGTATTAAATAAAATAAAACGTAGCAATAAATTCAGTAGCAACCAAGATTCATAGACTCCTTGAAGTAAAATACACTTCTATAGGGAGTGGCGAACGTCTTGGGCACCTAGCTAGTCTCAAAGTGGAAAAATAAACTTAATTTTCAAGAGAATGATGTTTGTTACGAGCGCTAACGATGGACATGCCGCCAGTACGCATCCGCTGGTAGTAGAAACCAAAAAGCTTGTTGTTGTGGACATTGTGGTATAAAGCGAAACGAGGAAGCAGATAGACTGGCAAAAGCGGGAGCGACCAACCCCATTAAATATAAGAAGTTTTCGCCATTAAACCTAAAATGTCACAGTTACGGTAGACTCAAGCATTCCTGTGTACAAGAACATACGCAATCTGACAAGAGAAATTGGTACAAACAAGCTGCAAGCGGACAGCTAAATAAACCTTGGTTCGCTAAGACAGCTACAGAGAAAAGAAATTTGTCACTGCATTGTGCAGATTAAAATTCGGCCATAATCACATCAAATCACATTTTGCAACGCCTTAATTAAACAAACAATCCAAATTGCGACTGCGGGGAATTATAAAACGCTAAGCATGCCTTTTTTTGATACCAGCACAAAGTGCACCACCATATAACATTTGCAGTTTATTAGCTAAAATGGCCAAAAATATCAATAAAATTTACGATATAGCTGTTGCTCACTCTTTTTCCCATTCAACTCCTATAACCGCTCACCCAGCTTTCCCATGAGCTTTGTTGTACTATCTGCTTGCTGGTTGTTAAGTGCTTAGAAACGCTTATGCATAGATTAGAAAGGCACATTTAACATTGCTTATATGGAATTATTTTTCAGTCGTGCTTCACCTCTCAATCTCCAGTCAATCGCATATGTATGGGTAAGTAGACCCAGTTGGGTGACGGTGCCACAAACCAGGAAGAAGAAGAAACTTAAAATAATTGATGTCACCCACAGGTTTTGAACCTCGAACCACTACACTACTACAGTCTTGCCTAAAATATCACTGAAATTGCTCATACAGTAAACATATACATAAAAATACAAAAGAATAAATAGGAAAGTAACATTAAAAGAAGAATCGATAATGAATAAAATAACAATACGACAATAAAATTGGTACGAACAAGTCATGGGAATGAAACCACAGACAGGCAGGCCACAACAGGAATGGAAGAAATAAATAGAGAATAAAGACCAAATTCAACATCACCTTCAAACAATTCAGTAAATATTCAATTACATTGGAATATAGATTTTTTTTAAGAATTTCAATCATGTTTTAGTAGCCTTCGTGGTACTACTTACACAACATTGAACCGATAAAAAAATTAAAAAACAAGGGATTTCCATGACATAGTATCCCGAAGAACAAATCGAGATTAATAATAACATAATAATTTTGAACAAACTATATCCATTTTAGAACGATACCCTATTAAATTTACTGTTCATCAACTAATGTTGTTTTAGCATAAATT
Source organism: Holotrichia oblita (assembly GCA_023690525.1). Taxonomy (NCBI): domain Eukaryota; kingdom Metazoa; phylum Arthropoda; class Insecta; order Coleoptera; family Scarabaeidae; genus Holotrichia; species Holotrichia oblita. Next base: position 148,555,617 of record CM043017.1, on the reverse strand, counting down.
ACTTTGCGATGTATATAGATCAATTTTGTTATAGGTCGTGGTCCGTATCGATTTCGAAATATTTGATATACAAACAACATTCTGTACACAAACATGTAAATTGGATAAATATAATTTAATATACATAAATATATCTTTTACTGTTTATATCCATCTACGTACAGGTTACTTGTATTTTCTCTATTTACCATTATTTGTACAGAAACCAAGATCATTTTAGATATTGCGTTCTTTTTTACTCTTTCGTATCGTGCAAAGTATAGCAAGTCTTAAGAACAAAAGCGGTCGGAATAAATCGGTTTTTGGTATCTAGGGAGCGTTTAAAATATTACAAAGTTTTCCCTTTTGTTTTTCTTTCGAAAGAATAAATAAACGGGACATTATGTAACTTGAAAGTGATGATGACATTAATTAAAACTTTACATTGTAGGTAATTGTTAATTCGATTAGCAACCTAATAGCAACAAACTGTCTTATTGCATTGTTTATCAACAATACGATTAAATAAATAGAATTAATCTGGCATGCCGAGCGTTACACTAACGTAAATGATGAATGGATACTCGTATCTGTTTCAACACAAAGTGATCCTGGGTCCATAAACACACCAATACAATGATTATTATCTCTGTCCTCTATATTAATTGAAAGCTTACGCTATACAATAGCTGTCATTCAGTAGATTTATATATATGTAGCAAAATCGACCTAACCGAACGGATTGCTGTTGATTTTAGTTATTACTTATTACAAAGTTAAATAATTTCTGCATCTAATATAAATTGAATTATATAGAAGGTTGGTTTTCTAGCACAATACAAAACCTATCGTTGTATAGCCTACAGAGACAGACGATTGAGGAGAAACGTAGTGACAGCAGCGTACAAAATAAAGATCAAACTTTTACTGATCGTAAATGGTTATCAATACGGTTAAGAAAGCTAAGTGTACAGTGACAATTAGAAGGATTGCCGTTGAAACGTTAATATAACAATTATCTTCAATAAAATATTCCATTCTACAAAGGAGACTTACTGAAACAAAAAATAAAGCAATTAAATAAAATGACTGTAGGCTTTCAATGATTTCTAAAAGTATTGGAAACAATACTAGAAAAAATTACTATTGCTTTATAAACCTGAAAGCAATCCACAAAAGGATAATTGAAATACTACCCATACTTTATTCTTCGGCGACGGGTAAATGTTTGGCACAGTTCCAACGACTATAGTACAACGTTTTTACTCGAGCAGAAATTAAATGGTCGAATATTATGAGAAACTACGCTTAGGAAAATACAGACATATCATTATTAGTATGCTAAAAAGATAGTTATTTCTATAATAAATGAAAATATTTAGCAAAGCTAGTGAAAAATTACGACTCCATTACTTCATTGTAATATGGAGGCAATACTGAAGAGACTCAAATAGCAATCATTAAAATTCTTGTACGTAATATGATTGCAAAACCAAGAATAGAGTATTTGACTCTAATAATAACGAAGAGCTCTTAATGTTGTATTAAAACCTCGGGCGGCAATATATGGAAAAAAGACAGGACTATCAATAGTCATAGTAATTTAAGAAGATCTATCTAGATGATTAATACCACCATTTGACTTTCATGTGCTACTGATGATTATAATAACGTGTACCATTATTATTAGTCAATAAATAAATTATTATTATTGTTATTATTATTATTATACGTTTCTTTAGGCGGTGTTACACAAATAAAATAAGAATTTGTTATATGAACATTTTCTACGATCGTTGAAAATATTATTTCTTTTATTTATGTCTTGTTTCCATAATAGTACGTTATGCAACGAGTATATAATGATGGCCATTAGTACACTGAGCAAGATAACTATCGTAATATTTCATGTAAGAGTACTAATGGTGGTTTCTTTCTGAATTTGGTTTTCTGTAGTTTTTCAAATTCCACGACAAATGCAGAAAGTCGGTCTACAGCCCCAGACATAATAATAAATCATGGTCAGCCGATGTCTCCTGTATTTGGCGTAAGCTGTTGGGGGATGCGAAGGTATGAATTATAATTGTTATTATATTTTTACGTCTAAAATTTATTATTATCATTACTATCACCAGCAAACGACAAAGACTTACAATTGATTAGATTAATCAGATTGTTAACATTTACTAAAAAAAACAGCAAAGTCACAAGATTAGATCTCTGTAGTACGCCAGATAATGCAAGGAATATAAAAGTTCAATTAATCAATCATTGGGATCAAAATCAAAGAATTTTTGATGCAATATGCCATGATCAAGAAGATCGAATACTTTCGAAAGGGTTTCTGGCGTAAATTGGTAGTTACTGTGGATTTTCCTGCAATAAAACCATGGTAATTGATGGATATCGCGAATAAATGTTCATGCAAACGACATCAAGCAGAATTTCGATTGCTCTGTAGTTGGATCTAATTCATCGATCGATGGATTTAAACACAGGACATACCGGATTTTCACAATGAAGAATACCCAAAAATAAATCAAATAACACATTCAATGGTTTCGCAACGATAGGGCCGTTGAGTACACTAACGTGCCCTATACTAATTCCGATTAGATTGTTATGAAAAGCATAGATACCCAATTGTAAATTGTTACTTCTGCCAGTTTAAAAATAAACAAATTAATTGTATTGCAATTGTATATGCAAAACCTTTAAAAGGCACTACAGACGTCACCATTAAAAGAAATTATTTTTGCACGGGATACTTTGAAGGGCCTTCTTTATGTGTATTTATTGTCTTATTCAGTATCCAACATCCAAATAAAGCTATTCCTAGTTATACAAAGGTAAAGGATCCAATTAAGGAGTTGGAAAATTCTAGTTGAATTAATAGAACATATTTTCGGTTAGTAACACCGAAAAGTTGGTTGTAAGCACTTAGTTGACTGAATACACCTTGCTGTCGAATCGTTAAACGTGGTGACCGTACGGTGACTTAATGGGCACTTAATGGTCAAAACTGGGAGGATTGGATAGGAGTGGGGCGCAGTTTTCGGTTTACGACAATCTTCCTGTAACTAGTGAAAACATCGAAAAATGCCAATATAAAAACCAAAGAAATGCCTATAATAGGTGCTCATGGCATATTGTTGGAATTCACCCTGCGGGCGAATGCGATGAAAAAAGAGCAAACATTAGAAGCGGACGACATGGTTTCGACCTTCCTGGTCTCATCAGCGCTAGTCCGAATACAAGATCTAATTTCACTGCCCTTCACCTCTGAACTTATGTGTGTGATACTCCAACAAAATAAGCCGATTTAAATAAACTTATCTTAGTCAAAAGTCCCTTAGTTTGGGCGCTATGTTATGCCATGGTAAGTTAAAATTTTCAAATCGTTTTTAACTTATAAATTCAAAATGCGAGTTATGCGATTTTAATAAGATTTGGCATGGTCACAGTTAACCATTATTGGTCGAATATTTTGAAAAATTTCAAGAAAATTCTAATACCGGAAGAATCACGATTCGCCATTATGAAAATCAACAATTTTTACTATTTATTGTGTATAGTTGATGACACGAAATAATTTTTATTTTGAAAGTTTATTCAAAAGCGATCAATTATTTTTGTAAAATTTTCCTATTTTTTATCGTTGTCAAGGAAAACGAAAGAAAGGGCTTATGGTCGTGCGTTCGAAACAAACAAAATTAAAACAGTCAATGATTTATATCATAAACAAATGAAGTTTGCATGGTTAAATAGTAATAATAATTTTTTAAATAATTTTTTGTAAAATAACGTTGTTTTCTTTAAAACCATTAGAGTAATCAATTCTTATAAAATTATTTTTGTAATCAATAAAATAAATAAATTTCCGAAAAAAGAACTTTTATCTAATATTCTTTTAAAGTAGTCTTAATTTGAAGAGTAGATTTAGCCATGCAAAATTCATTTGTTTATGATAGAAATCATAGGCGATTGGATTACCTTATACTTTTTCGAACGCACGACCATAAGCTCTTTCTCTCGTTTTTCTCGAAAACGAATAAAAACCAGAAAATTTTACAAGAGAACCAATTTCATCGTTTTTGAATACTCTATCGAATAAAGATTATTTCGTGTCTCTACTACAGACAGCAAAAAAAATTATGTTAATTTTCATTATGGTCATGCGTGTTTCATTCACTTCCGGTATTAGTGTTTTCTTGAAATTTTCTCAAAACATTGGTCCAATAATATTAACTGACCGTTTTGAATTTATAATAAAAAAACGATTTCAAAATTTTAACTTCAAGGTCGCGTAGTACTCAAACTAAGCGACTTTGGAGTAAGATAAATTTACTTAAATCGGCTTATTTTGGTTTAAGGAATATGTGGTAGGCGTGTGTAAAGACCTTTTACAGACACCCTGTATATCAATGATTTATTAAAACGAAAAAGTATAAATTGCAATAGTCTTTAAAATAAAATCAGACACCCAACTTTAACATTTTATTTAATACATAGCTGTACGCCCATCTCTAACTATACAGGGTGTTTCCTAATTGAATGTCAATATTTTAGGGGACGATTTTTTGGTCCATTTTAAAAAGAAAACTTTATATGACCATATGACCTAAACGTCTGTCAAAATAGGTAGCTGAAATTCCGTACGAACGCCACTGGTGGAATTAAAAAAAATGTGGTGCACTCAATAACGCCTCTTGTTACATAGTATACGTATACCACATTTCATTAAAATATCTAAAGTAGTATTACAGGAATTAATGAAAAACTATTTATTTTTGAAAACCACCCTGTATCTTAAAAGTTAAGACGTTTAGGTCATACGTTCATATGAAGTCTTCTTTTTAAAATGGACCAAAAAATCGTCCCCTAAAATACTGACATTCAATTAGGAAACACCCAGTATAGACGCTGATTTGCAAAATGGCAGGCGGTTCAAGGTTATTCATACGAGGCACCAAAACATCAAAGGTTCCGACAATTACTCTCTACTGGTTATACTGTGGTACCGACTTTTGTGTGGCGCCCTTGCCGTGTGCTACTTCCTACATTGCTCACGAGAGGGCGCGAGTTTGGAATTAGTACATTGTTTGGAGTATCAAATACATAAGTTGAGAGATGACGGCAGCGAAATTAAATCTTGCATTCGGAGTAGCGCTGATGAGACCGGGAAGTCCGCTTTCTTCCGCGGTGAATAGAAAATTACGCCACAACAATTTGAAAATGGTTTAAAACACTTTACACTAGGCTAAGATGCCATTTAACTGTTAATAGTAACATGTTTGAAGATCTAGCAGAAATTTACAAAATATTAGTTTAAAATTTTGAAACACACATTATAGTTCGTGTATGATCAATTTTTGCGCCGTTCAACCAGGAACCCACTTTGTCTGCACCCCCACCCCACCAAAAAAACTTTTAGTTTGACATATAGCAACAAAAGTGGGGAATGTAACAACTATATATTTTTATTGCCTTTTTTGTTTTTCTTTGTTGTAAATATTCATTTTTAAGTAAAGTGTTTGTGTGTGTTTATGTATAGATACTATCGTAATAAATAAAAACAACGCTACAGTTCGTATGTCATTTTCTAAGACCATTTAAAACGTAGTAAATGTTCTACATAACATACACATAAGATGTGTGCCTTACCATTTTAAACATGATTAAACACAAACAAGATTTGGTGTAATTATGAAATTTGTGCGTAACTAATATATGTTAATATACAAATTATAATTTTTTTGCCAGTACTTCGAAATAATTGCTCTCTGTATCTTATGGTTTTTTTTAAGTAAATGGGGGAGACATTATTTTTTTTGGGTGACAGGATATCTGTCTACTTGGCTTAAAAGTAAGGAGGCCCACGAAATTGAATTTGTTATGAAACTCTATATTATAATGATCCTTATTATTATATAGGTAACAATCCTGTAATTTGTAAACTTTAAAACAAAAATAAAAAATAGTATACTATGCTACAATCATGTAATGATTTGACCAATTCATAAATGGGTAATAAACGAAAACTGTTTTAAAACGTTAAATTATTTGTTTTCAAGTAAAAACATTTGTACAAGATACCTATCTATATGTTTAAAAACAATGAGTTTCTATTGTCTGAAAAGTCGGTTTCATAATCTGTATCATGAAAATCCTCGTTATAAAACATCAAACAACCTCTTAATTTGCATATTTTAAAACGGTAGTACAAAAAGTAATTAATTGCACTGATAAGAATCAACATGTATAAAAAGGAACAATGACAGTATTTCATGTATACAATCATAACAGTTCATTGAAATTAAACATCCCCTTTTATTATACGGTAACTGATATTTAAACAGTTACGAAATATGTATGTAGTATTTGCCTTTCTTTTACAATATGACGAAAAAATATGTGTAAGGTTTTCCAGTTGGCGTTCTGTACTGTTTATACTGATTATTTACATATTCCCTTTATAAATTAGCGCTAATTAATTAAACCTAACGTTTTGAAACATTTTGACACAAATACATTCGTAAATGAACGTTCCCAATTACATCGTGATTAGGATGTGTGCCTCGTGTAAAGAAATAACTAAACTCGAATATGATAAAATTAGGTACTGAAATTAAACTAGGAAATTTATTGACAAACTGCCGGTAGGAAAAAATTAAAGTGAAAAATGATTTAATACATTTTAACACCAGATCTCCCATGAATGCAATATGTACTTTTCTGCAATACAGTAGCATAGAGATTCGTTAAAATATTACAATGGAGAATAATTGTTTGAATGCCGAGGCTGATAAATATTATCCCATACGCTTATATCGGTCGTATGTTTTTCACTATTTTCTGTCATATCCAAAAATTGGTTAATTAAATGAAATTGATATTCCTGATGAAGCGAATATGGCAAGTTTAAATTTATTGCCTCTGAAGATTAGAGTGAGGTACAAAAACAAGTATGAGGATTTTATAATATGACGTAAACGCTAGGAATAAATTTGATTAAAAACAATTTGGTATTAACAATTACTTGTATAACGTCCATAACGGCAATGACTGTTATCAAGATAACAGTCACGGTACGGATAAATTAACCCATTAATGCCCATTGGGAACTAGGGTTGCCAGTGGGCTCTATGAGGCCCCTAATGCTGATACAAATGAAGATTCTGATTTCTCAGATAATAAAGTGGCAGGCAACCCAACACATTTGCCTGGCCGCATACTTCAAAGCAAGGTCGGAGTAACTTTTGAAGAATCGGCATACTCAAGTAGAAGATTTTGAGTATTTGCAACATCAACAAAATGGGAACACTTAAACGGCAGAAATTGGAGATGCTCAACCATCTACTTCAAAATGCCCTAGTTTGCGCAAAAGATGAAAAAGTTATGCCTTCCAAGTCAACTTGGTCTTCAGATAAAAAACATGTCTTGACACTGCCAACTATGGAGAAACTTTGCGAGCCTTCAACTATTGACTTCTTGAAGAACATCGTTGCTTCACCATTAGACGCTTTCAAGTGTTTCTTCACCGACGAGCTTGTGAATCACATAGTTACACAGAGTAACCTACATATATGCTGGCCAGAAAGGGGGGCATAACATGAACATATCATTTGAAGAGGTTCACACAGTTTTAGGCATTATGTTGCTCAGTGGATACCATAACCTACCAAGCAAGCGTATATATAGGAAAGAAGATCCCGACTGCAAAGCGAACATAGTTTCAGAAGCAATGCGCAGACGCAGATTTGAAGATATCTTGCGATATATACATCTAAGTGACAACAGTATATTGGCACAGACACACAGCTTTCATAAGGTGGATTAAAGCATCATACCTTATTAAGACCGCCACCATACAAAACAATTTATTCGCGGAAAATCCATAAGATTTGTGTTTAAGTTGTGGGTAATACCTAAACCAAATGGCTACGTCATGCACGCGGAGTCTTACTGTATATACAACACAAAATTGCCTGATACTGGTCTTGCTCAGAAAGGTGACGTGGCGATTGGCTTGATCGATTACTGCACTGTTCCCAAACGAACAAAATTATATTTCGATAATTTGTTCACGTCCGTGACTCTGCTTGAAGAATTGGGCGTCACAGATACTTTGAGAGGAAATCGAATAAGTAAGGCTATGAAATTGCCATCCAAAAAGGAAATGAGAAATGAAAATCAATTTCCCTCGATAACATCAGTAGTGATGGGAGAGAACATCTTATTATAAAGGGAGAATCTAAGTGCAGGTGTTGTAAGGTTTGTCAAAACGAACTGTGTACAAGTCTTTGAAGGACCATGGAAAATCATATCTTGCACTTGCTGCTGTACCATTAGAAAATATCGAGAAGCCTGCTCGTACTCGAACGGTAAGAATAAACCTCACAAATGTGACACCGAAGAAATGCAAAGTTAAACAGAAACACTAAGTTGATTGGAATGGACTCTTCTCTAGCAACATTTCACAGAAGAGTATTGATCAAATGTTTTGTATACCAATAAATACAGCTTCGATGTAAGCTAAAATGCCACTTTTTATGATAATCACAACCAGATCATCTTGTCATACTCCCTGTTTGAAGAAGTGATGAATCTCATGTAAATGTAAAAATTTAAGAGAAACGAAACTTTATTTGTCACATGAAATCTTTGAAAAAGATGCCTAATACTTTTGGCCAAAGCTTAATGTTCGTTTCGTTTTGATTTATCTAAAAACCTATATGTAACCTATTTTAGAAAGTGATTTGTAGAAATTGCGTTTAGCTATATTGGTTTCCTATTTGTTCCTATTCGTTCTTTAATATGAAAAAATCACTTCTTTTGAATTAATTTTCTATGGAGTGGTCCGTTTATACAAAACGGTCATTTCAGTATAAACACAACAAAGGAACGGAGCAATTAAAACTGCTCTCACTACATTCTGACCGTATACAAGTTAATTGCCAGTATGAAACTAAACTGTTTAATACTGGCAATTACACTGTTTCATACTCGCAATCAAACTGTTTAATACTCACAATTAACCTGTTTGATACTGGTAGTTAGCTTTTTAGTACCGTTAATGCGGGTGACTAGAGCTCGGGGACGTAACTTGAGACACAATACCGCTTTCTATCAAATAATTGGCTAGCCCTTTGTCTATCAACAACAGAGCTACGAAAAAATATCGACCGATTTTATTGATCTTTGTAACTTACGTTACTCTTTTGCAGTGATGCAAAGGACAGGAACACGTAAGAAAAATTATATCGAAAATAGGTAATAGGCCGTATTGTTAAATACTTTTCACTTTCTATTAATCTTGGAAGCTGTTTGGAGTTATGGGGAAGGTAGTGATTGAATTTGTTTCTTCAAACATTGAGTTTGCAGATAAGTTAACCTCAGTATTTTCCACGTATCGTTAGGGGTAAAATAACTATTACAGTGTGTGATTATCAGTTTTAAGGTGACTTGAGACGATGCCTAATAAATACTGCAGGACCCTAGACAAACGAAAATATCTCGACGACTCCACACTTGCAAATTGCTTTGAGAAGATGGGACATCTCCCACGTGTTGCACGTGAGGTTCCATAGAAAGATCATGAGGCCCACAGATGCAAGAACATGGAGGGCCTCTAGTGCTATCTGATTGGGAAGAGACCACTATTGTGGACGTTAGCGAAGCGATACCAAACAACTTGTAAAGAATTGCCTAGATCGTAATGGACGACAAGTTAAATGCTTTGTATGCAACATACCAGGTAAGTCTTGGTATTTCCAATTTGCGAAAACGCATGACTAACAGCTCACAACAAGAGAGAGCCGAAGTTTCTATTACTGTACTTGAAGACCACTTCAATCAATTTAGAAACCATCTTGGAAAATGTTCCTCGAGAAAACTTAGTGAATTATGACAAAACAAATTTTGTCGATGACCCGGGAAGTAGCAAAGTCATTAAGCAAGGAAGACTACAACATCTGTAATGTTTGCTTGTAACGTATCGGGTGTTCTTCTCCCACCGTTCATATCCGAATACTATGACAATCAGCCAGTGTACAACTTCATCCTAACACTACAAAACAGTGGTCACAAGGTGAAATTATGAACAGTCTGATGACGTTTGTTTAGTAAAGGTAACTGTAGACGAAATCAGATTAACTTTAAATGAAAAATCATAAATACCGGGGAAACCAAATAAATGTACAACCTAAACAGAACCAGAAATGACAACTAGATCAAATGAGCCATTCTCATTTAAGATACCAGTTTTTTTTTTTTTTGATGATCAGTCAACTGAGATTGAAGATTTGAACTCAGATACGTCTTAAAGACTAATGTGTGTATGTATTCATACTACATTAGTATTCAGAGTACACGAGAGAGTTTAAAGTCATATTCAACCTATTCTTTATGAATGGATGTGAATCAGGAATCTCTAGAATAAGTAGCATCAAAGGAACAAAAAGAGATATAAATATAGAATGTTTAAGGAGAAATACGTAAAGTAACAGCCACTAACATGCTAAAGGCATCTACAGAGAAAAGAACGAACACATATGAAAACAAAAATAACAATGAAAAACATACGAGAGCATACCAAACATACATGGAAGAACAATATAGAAAAAATCTCACAAAAAAAGTGGAAACCTGAGAAGCGGTATTATTATATTATGAGCAGAAAAAATAAATGTTGATTATTATATTATTTTTGATAGTAATTAACACATAAATTTGCAGCAAAGTTGTCGCATAGTTTTCTATGCAATAATATGAAATAATATAAAACAAACATTTGTACATTAAAAATAGTTACTATACTAAGGAAATTATTATACTTGTAGAAGGTTCCTTATTTATAAGCAAAAGTGTAATTATCTGCAATTACAGGTGAAAATACGACTTGATTAATAACGCTACATAATAGAAAAGCTCATGCAATTTTGTAGTTAAAAGAACATTTACATCGAGAGAAATAAGGTCAGTAATACTTCTTTTTCTTGAAATAGTTAGCTTTAGTAATGAATCGTAATAAGTATATATGTATGATAATCAACAATTTTTAATACAACCAGTATTGAAATATAATACAAACTTTACATACATATCCATGTAAATAAACACGTCTTTTTCCTAACAGAAAACAGGCACAATTTTCATTCCACTAACAACCTCAATACATAAGAATTCTTAAGGAGAACATTTGTGGGATATAATAATAAATATTGCATTCGCACAAAAACCCACCGGTCTATCATTTAAATATCGCAAACCCTCTAAATTATAATGATTGTAGTAGTAACAGAAATAGAAACCATCCTATTATACATCTCGCGTGTTCCGATACTATCACAGTTATGCGGTAAAACGTACAACCGGATTCCGTATAATAAGCGAGACACGTGATTCTCTTCCCTCCACTGTTTCGCGCTGTATATTCGAGTACATGCAGGACGACCGGAATCGATCAACCCGGAGCCTCTCGTGAGCTCGCGTACGCGACCGGAGCGTTGCGATTGCGACGGACGGACGAAAGCTCACTGTTACCCGGAGTCGTTCCGTCCCGGAGCATTTCGAAACCGAATTGAACTATCTGCAACTTCGCGCGTGCGCTTCCAACGCAAAATTCGAACGAATTTTCGGGCTGTATGTTGAGAAAGAATGCCGGCAATAGTGTTGTTGCATATATTAGTGATCCGCTGGGGTACAATCTGCCTCGAATATTAAACAAGCTGTATTCCTTCGAATTGTGTGGATCAGTTACGATTTCTTAGTAATGGAATTATAAAACTGAGGAATTTTCAAGAATGCTTCGATGGATATATTATTTGTACCGGAGTCGCTCATTCTTCTGCAAAGTTCCATCTTATCCTTTTCTTCGAAAATACTTTACATACTATTCTATTTTATTGATTACATTGCGAGTCTACATATTCTATTTGGACTACAAGCTTCCTCCATAGGATATACCTAACTTTATTAGAAAATGCAATACATGGTAAATAAACACAGTATTAAATTGAATTTTTCATTTCAAAGAACTTTTTACGTACACAGCCAGAAAATAATCCAATAGTGTTAGATTGAACAATCTTAGCGACCAATTAACGAAACTATTTCCTGAAACAATTTTTTCTATAAACGATTTACTCAATACGCCCATGCATGACAATAAATTTCGAGGGGTTTTGTTTATCTGCAGAATCACAAACCTAGATTTCTCCTCTGCGTTAACAATATCTCGTGATCCCAATAATTGCACAGGATGTACATTATCCATAAGTCCACAATGGTTTTCAGAAAACTGTCCTTCAAAAAAAAAGCATCTGAGTTTAACTTTTGAAGTTTCCATTGAAATTCTATCCTCAATAAAGGAGTCATTATACACGAGAGTTTCGATTTCACTTTCGGAAGATGATTGGCCTTAATTTGGACGCGGTTTCTTCCGTCCGTATGTTGCACACGATGCTTTTGGCCTCGGATCTGAAGCACAATGTTTTAAGTTTTGTTTCTCTGTATCTCCTATTTCTTCCTTTTTTTGAATGAATGTTAAAACTGTTGCTCTTTCTCTCTTTCAGGATCATCTTGTTTTTTTAGTAGTGAAAATGGAACTATATGCTGTGTATCATGTGTACTTCGTAGTTTGACTCGGTTATCTTCTTGAAGATCTCGCTCAAGTTGCTCTTATTGATCAGTGTTTGCGTTCTCATTATGTGGGATCTTTGGTTGGTCAAAATGTTGTACTACCAAATAGTCTTCATATCTAAATATATATTATTAATAAGGCTAATTTCAGTCGTTTTGAATACTTTAAGATGTTTCTCTCACGAGATTGAGTTTTTAGGTAGGGTTGTCCTAATAATTCAACCAGTTTCAACAAGTGTTGTTGGACGAGCATTATTTTTTAAAATTATGCATTTCTTTATTGTAATATAGAGCACTCATAATGGTCTGGTTAGTAGTCAGAAATACTTACGAAAAACGAATTTTTAGCTTCCGGCTTGACTGGAATTCGTATTGGCTATGTCAAAATTTTTGGCTAGACTATGATGCCCGTCCACGATTACAAGTGTGGGATTTTCTTTGGTTGGACGAGTTTTGTCCATAAATTAATTGAACGACATTATGAATCAATTTGTCTGCATTCATCCAGGGCAGAGTGCCTTTTCAATTTCTCATTATTGTTCTTATAAGTCGCTCTGTTTCGCAGATGCAAGAGAACTTATTTGTTCTTTTCCTTTCATTACAGCTACATATCCACGTTAAAAATTCTGTCTAAAAAATATTTTTGGCACTGCATTTTGAGAAAGCAGCCGTTCTGCTAATTCCAATAACTCTGACTGACGTCGCAGTCGGTTTTGTATGGATTCTTGTGACTTTTCGATGTTTATTTAAAGAAATTGTTGAAACCAACCAATTAGATAAATTGTTCCGAAACTCCAAGTCGACATGCCATAGAACACTTAAACGACATTTAAGTATAAAAAATATGGTGATAATTATTAGAAAAGTGAGCTAAAAGAGCAACTCTTCGTGAAATGGCTGAATAAAAGGTTTAGAAAGATAAATTCTTTAAATTGTTAAAAAATTTTAACAATGGGATGTAAGTCCAGCAAAAAACGGAACGTAGTATAAGAAATTCACTACATGCTAGTAATTATTGCGGAAATGACCAGCCTCAATTCCATTATACATGATATCATCATACGAAAATGGGCTTAGATTCAAACAAAGAAATTATACTGGAAAACTGCAAAGCTTCAAAGAAGTTTTATCACTAAATCTATTAGTCGTTCAGATGAATCAAATACTCTGCAATTAAAAAATATTGCTCCCGATTTCATTAAGAAAATAAAACCAATAATCCAAAATTATATTGCCAAGCATTTTTAGAATACAAATGAAAGCAAATCCAATCTGAACATTCACTAGCATTTCAGCAAACTTCACATGAAGTTGATGCTATGATTTAACCAATACAATAAACCAGTCACAGTTACCACCGTTCCCAATAATGTCTGCAGTTGGTAACCTTTTGTTTCTACTAGTGGTAGTACAAAAAGAATCAGCATCAAGTTTGTCCCCTATCAAGTACAACAAACTCTATTTAGACCTGCAAATGTTGTGCTTGAAGCTTCGTCTTTAGGTAAATTAATAGTTTATTTAACAATTGCTTTTTTAATACTCTGGGCTAACAGGTCTTAGACTTCTACACTCATGGACAAATCACTATACAAAGAGGCCTTGACAGAGAAGGTTCCGTGTGACAAAAATAATGAAATATTGACAAGATAAGAGAACATAACAGGACAACTTGGAATTGGATGTCTATAGATTTCGAATATAGAGGAGATTTATATGGCAATTATCTAACTTTGCTCTTATATTAAAATATAACGTTAATAATGTCACACAATTGCAATCACTTACACACAATTAACTCAAGTAATTTTATTAATTAATGATTTCTTAATAAAAGATATAACATAGGCAGCCAACAAAAACAGCGGTAGATTTCGTTTATCGAAAAAATTGCGACACCACCGCTTATATATATATGTTAAGTCATATTTCCGATTTATAGATTCTAAAAATTTAGATTTCTGTGCAGGCATTTTCGTAATAGAAATAAACGTAACAGAAAAAAATTGAAACAAATTGTATTTTAGAAAACTAAATTTATTTTTTCCATCAAACATTTGGCTACACCGGTCTTAAGATTAACCCTAAATTTTCGATGGAGTTCAAATCGGAGGAACACGATGGCCACTGAAGGACCATCACAGCATTCGCGAAAGCCAGTCTTTTACGACCTTTGCAAAATGGTCATTATCGTATTGAAACTGCCAAATGACTGGTAAATGCTCTTCCGCGAATGGAAGCATTATGTACTGTTAAGGATGTCTATATTGTTATGTTCTTTCGTTAATTTCCAATAAAATTCGTTAGAATATTATGTTAAGCATTGTAAATTTAGGAAATATTTTGTCAAAATTACACGTACGACGCACACTCATGTTACCGCGGTTTTGAAAAATAATAAAATTTGAGAAGGAGGTCAAGAAAAAACAAGAAAAGGGAACAATTGGTTTTTTTTGAAAGGTGAAAAGAGGAAAAGAAGAAAAGAAATTAGAGAGACAGGTGAAGGAAAAGTTTGAAGATTCAAAAGATTTGAAAAGATTGAAAAGTGAAAAGAGGAAAAGAAGAAAAATTTCAAAGGAAAGAAGGACCAGAAGACCAGAAGTCGGGAAGAAGTTACTATTTTTATTTTTAGTATTATACATAGTAAGCTAAGAGAGGGTGGGTCTAAATTAATTGTAAAGTGCTTAATATAAAATTTATTAGAATTATTTTGATTTGATTTTGACATAACAAATTGGCGACCGTGACAGGATTTATTGGCAAAAGTCAATAAGTTTAGAAATTTCTAAGTTAATAGTTTCTAAAAAATCAGTTCAAATCAAGTCATTTGTCAAAATTCTAGATTTACATATATTCTCAATATTATTCAATAGTAATTGGAACTTTATTTAGAGTGTTTTATAGTAATTTCAAATTTTTATAACGCCAAAAACTAGATCTGTTGAAGGAGACAGTGGGGATAATATTTAAGGTATGTTGACTACTATTCTTAATAGATTAGATGGTATGATATCTAGTCAGAATGACTTCGAGAATAGGTTGAATACTTTAGAAAAGAAAGTTAATGAAACTGTATCTGTGTCAATTCCTAATGTGTCAAATTCAATACCTCCTGCTAATGTCGATTCAAATTTAAGGCAAAATTCAAATTTGAATGAATCCAATTTTTCTAATTTTATTAATAACGTTAAATTAAAAGATCTTGTTCCGAAATATGATGGTAAATGAGGAAGTCCGGTAGTTTTTTTAACATCAATTAGACGACTAATAACGCCAGATACATCGTTTATTCAGTTATATAACATTATCAGATCTGCATTAATTGATAATGCATTTATTTGGTTTTCAATAATTGAAAGGTCTTTTTCGACATTCGAAGAATTTGAAGATCTCTTTTTAAGCAAATATTGGTCTGAAATTGAACAAGACAAAATTCGAAGAAATCTATTTACTGGAAAATTTGACTTACAAAAAGAACATTCGAGAGAACAGTATTTCATTTGTTAAGTATGTCAAAATCAAATCAAAATAATTCAAATAAATTTTATATTAAGCACTTTACAATTAATTTAGACCCACCCTCTCTTATCTTAGTATGTATAATATTAAAAATAAAAATAGTAACTTCTTCCCGATTTCTGGTCTTCTGGTCCTTCTTTTCTTTGAAATTTTTCTTCTTTTCCTCTTTTCACTTTTCAATCTTTTCAAATCTTTTGAATCTTCAAACTTTTCCTTCACCTGTCTCTCTAATTTCTTTTCTTCTTTTCCTCTTTTCACTTTTCAATCTTTTCAAACTAATTTCCAGTGTTCTTTTTCAAATTTTACTTTCCATTTTTTTTAATGTTTTTCTCCTTTTTAAAAGAAATTATCTTTTTCGTCTGACTTTTCCTTCTTTTTCACCTTTCAAAAAAAACCAATTGTCCCCTTTTCTTGTTTTTTCTTGACCTCCTCAAATTTTATTATTTTTCAAAACCGCGGTAACATGAGTGTGCGTCGTACGCGTAATTTTGACAAAATATTTCCTAAATTTACAATGCTTAACATAATATTCTAACGAATTTTATTGGAAATTAACAAAATAACATAACAATATATTGGTCTCTATCCATTATACCATGGATTCGATGTGGGGGGCTCACATCTCGCCATGAAAAGCAATCCCATAGCTTTATGCTTCCGCTACCATGCTGTAAAGTTTGTGTATATTTAGGATTATATGCTTGCTGCTTTGAACGCCATACTACACTTTTTCCGTCCGAAGAATGTGTATTGATTTTTGTTTCGTTAGACCACAAAATTTTTCTCCACTGATCGATCGTCCAGTCGTTATGAGCTTTTGCAAACTCTAACCGTTTGATTCGATTTACCTTTGATACAAGTGCTTTCTTTCTGAGTGATCGTCCATGCAGTCCTACCTTGTTTAGTTGTCTCCTAATAATTCTTACGGATATTTCTGAAGTCCCAGCATCAAACAGAGCCTGATGAATTTCAACTTCTGTGGTATAAGCGTATCGTTTCGCAATCATCCTGATGCGATTGTCTAACAGGGGTGTCGTTTTTCGTTTTTGCGGTAATCTTCGAATATTTTCTGTCGTGTTTTTTTAATGTGCAATGTTTGATTGCATTATACATCATATTTTTACGATATCCCTAAATCCATCTTCAGCATTATTTTGCACACAGGTGCGTACCACCTTTATTTTTTCCCATTTTTGATATTAGTTTATATACAAAAGCACTGTCCACATTTGCTTTACTGAATTACACTCATACTGCAACCTACTCATACACTGTCTTATTTTCGCTCTTTCCTAAATTATGTACCTATATGTGAAACCGGAGGTGTGATTTTAAAAATGTATTTATTGTACTGTTTCTGAGAATTGTCGTGAGAATTCTGCCGATTCACACAAGCGATAGAGTCAAATGATTGAGATTGTATATAATATATAGATGATTTTACATTACAACACCCTGTATAATTGACAATGTTTTAATATCAATGAAAGATATGTATATTACTGTAACAAACTCCAGTATAGGAGAACTTTTGCATTTAAATTTTTGCCCTGTCTATATCCGTTCAAGAGTTTTACACCAGGGGACCGTCCTTCTCAATTACTATCTCTTCTGTTTTATTTTCTCTTAAGAAACTAATTTATAAGAATTTTATAGATATTGATTTATAACTCACCTGAATTGTAAAACTCTTACAGGAATTCCTAATTTAGTTTTTCCCATGACGCACAAACTAGGAAACTTAAATTCTTACAACTGAATTAACCGTTCAAACGCCTAGTGAATTTTAATGAAACGATAGATGGTAAATATCGATTTGCAGTATCATCTATATACATACCTAGCTTTGCCACCGCCTAATTTGGAAGTTAGTGAGTGTTACAAGAACGACAAATTAGTTTTTATTGCTCGTATCGTACTTAACAGCTTTTAAAAGTCCTGCGTTACACAATATCGGAGCAAACTTTTTTAATTACAGTGAAAATTTATTTCTTAACAAATTGGCTCTAGAGTCTAATACGGTCACTTTTTATAAAAGCATTACCTTTCACACGAATAAATGTTTAATGACTTGAATATAATGTAAAAGATCAGAGCTACTTTACAGATATTTTCGTTTAACTTCAATTTGTATACAAGACATCATTGTCATCTTTCCTTCTTATTTCATCTGCGTTACTAATGAGGGTCAGGACTCAGTCTGATTTTCAGCTTCAGAAAAAGCTGCAAGCAATCGTAGATAATGTGAATGTTCTTAACCTTGAAAATCTACAAATCCTAAACATATCGTTTCATTCCCTTATAAAGATTGCTCTAAGCTCGTCATACAAAATGTTGGACCTTTATTGTACCTTCTACGTTTGTTTTAAATCTCATATTTTTAAGAAAATCACACACATATTTAATATATTTTATTACATCAACAAACACCTATATTACACACACGGATTTGTTTGTTGATACTCAGTTTATTATGGTAAATGTTGATTTTATAAATCACCCGGGAGCTTTACGAACGTTGTACTACTCCTGTCCATTCTGCTGTAGGCGTAAAAATTTAAGTATTACGTTATACGACTTTGACCCTATTACTCCTTCATTGTGTTTCCAGATAAATTACTGCCCAAGGCATAAGCATTTTATTACGTATTTCCTTCAACCTCCGCTGAAAGAAAAGAAAACTTTGCCATATATATAGCTCTTGCATTATATGCTGTTAGCAAACTTATATTACGGTTTTTGCACATTATATAAGAAACGCGCTTCTAGTCTACCTGCACAAAGTTTCTTGAAATTTTTGTTTTGTACTCTATTTTTCAGATTTTAAATTAAAATAAATTCTATTACAGGATGTTACTAACTTGTAGCGAAGCTTGCAATTGTTAAAATAAAACCTTTAGCATCTGACTTAATTCCTGCTTTCGATGTTTGACATGGTACTAGTAATAAATGTGGCAAACTTGAAAAAAGCAAGAGAAGTGACTGTAGAAGAAAATTATACGCAAAAGAACCAAATTATTTGGTTAAAAGCAAATTAGATTTCTCCAACAGTCTCTCATTACGAAGGTACAGGCTGTTCTTCTATAGTAATCTCTATAGAATATGCTTATCTGATTTTTGCGCAGATTTTTAATATGTTGCATACTAAACCATTCACCATTGCACATTCCAGTATTTCAATTTTCTCTATCTGTTGTTTGTTCAAGTAAGTACTTTATCAGTATTTTTAGATTTCAAGTCAATTGATCTTGAAAATATTCTAAATCCTCACACAAACATGCCAAAAGCCTTTCTTACAACTTCTTTGGCACGAGAAAAACGATATTCTTTTCACATCAGTGAGACCAGTTTTACTATAGGATTTGTTCCTAAAGGTAATGGACGGTTCCGGGATGGATTCTACACCTGACAAAGTGAGGCTTTTTAGTGGGTGCGAGCGCCACACACCGGGGACAGGTGTCGTCCCTGATGGTGCGTTAAGGCATTTTCCCTCACTTAAAAAAAGGACAATCTACAATTATAACTAACGGCTTAATAAGGCATCCCAAGAGTATTGCTGTCCATTGCAAAGTTCAGAGTATTATCTCTAAACAGCACAAATCGGCGTCAACCAATCAACTAAAGCAAATAATTGAGCCGAAGGAGATTTTTTAATATGTTTGCCGTCGATAGTCCAAATCCAACACGAGTTGGATTTCCTTCCATTAATCAGTTGTTTCAGGCGCCTACAAACTATAAAAGTAATAAATTAAATCATTACCAATTAAAAGCAATTAAATCTGAAAAGAAGATATATTTTAAACAAATCTAAATTAATAGCATGTTTGTATTATTTCTAGGATGTATCACGAAACAGTCAAGAAACCGAGACGGGCGAGGGCAATGAGAACTGTAGCAAAACTGTTGACTGCACCAAGTACAACTTCCTGGAAGGACTCGTCAAAACCAAGCCAATTCCAAGAGCGATGCCGATGAAAATAGTTATGAAAGAACTTGCCTTAAAAAGAAACACTTTCTGATATATCAGCTATACGAGTCACGAATTCGAGAAAATTGCACAGAATTCAACTGAGGAGAAACTCTATGACCAGCTCGGCAAGTTTGTTTCAGCTGAGCTTTATCGGTTGCCACAGCAAATGTCGTTTATGTGATGATGGCATTTTAACTCCTTTTTGATAGCATGAACTAAAATAACGACTCCCGCAAGTAGGTAAGGGGCTACCTTGGGCACCCCTCACCACTTCTACCTTTGCTGGGTGGCGGTGACCTATCCCAAAGCCCCTCCTAGGCGTCCGAAGAGAAGGCTCCCTAGACTTTTGGGGAGAAGGCCCCCTGATGATGTAACTAACTAAAGCTGATTTTAGTTGGTTTTGACCTGGGTTTAATTGGTTTTGACCTGGTTTTGAGCTAGTTTTAGTTGGTTTTGAGTTGGTTTTGAGCTGGTTTTAGTTCGTTACGTCATCAGGAGGCCTTCTTCCCAGTGGCCTAGGGAGTTTTCTCTTTGAGGACCTAGGAGGGGCTTTGGGCTAGGTCACCGCCAGCTAACGAAGCTAGAAATAGTAGTATAAAATCGCACTTACATTCGGCCAATTGCATCAGTAGAGAATTATATTTCTTCATAACAATTTGTTGGATTTAGCAAACTCACAGCTTTAGGTTGTAGCCAAAAAATGTAATACAAATAAAGTGCTATGACCAAACAAATCTTGGGGTTCATGAATTCTTATCGGCGGATGTGCAAAATGAACGAAGTATGAAATGGTATCAAACACAAATAAAAAAATTAACACAAACTGCAAACTAGTACAACGAAATCTTTTATCAGGAATTCCAAGCCTAGATGGTTACTTAGCTAACTAGCTTATCACTCCTGCATGTAATGTTGGTATCGACACATAGATGGCGCCAAAAATCAAATTTAAATTTTCATTCAATTAAAATATTGAGAATAGAATAATTATAGCTATCTTAGTTTCCCAGAAAAATCTTTTAAGTCACGTTCAAAATTACCGCTGTTTATCAGGTACATTGTACAGCTTTGCCACCCCCTCCCTAGCCCCGTTTCAACTCAGAGAGAAAAAGATATTCTGAATGTGCTACATGAAAGAGAAATGCCAATATTGTTTTCCTTGTGTTCCTTGTTTCCTTGTTTTCCTCCGTGTTTTGTTATGAGAGGTTGGAAGTAAACATGAAAACATTCAAAAATTTCAAAGTTAAAGTTACGTATTTTATTGTACTGCATTGTTGAAATAATTCACAAGAACGTAATAAAAAGTTGTACTAGATTAAGTTAAACACAAACTTGACGTAAATTACTTAAACAACCTTTCAAAAACATGCCTTGAAATACGAACAGTAGAACGTTTTTCCGTTGTTTGAATTATTACCTAAATTTAATTTAATTTTACAAAGTAGATGATACGAAATAGTACTTTCTATTTGTTCCTATGAAGTAAGCACGTCTAAGTCAAGAAGAAGCTGTCCCTGTTTTTAAAAATTTCATATGAATGTAAGACCTCGTTACCCCTTGAATTTTACTCAAAAAATAAAACCCACAGATGCATTGAAATTTTAAATTACCTAAATTAATTAACCTTAATTTCAGATGGGCAAAAGTGTAGAGATGTGTTTTTTTTTCTCTAGCTAAACGCCTAGGCTGAAACAGTACCTCTGGTGTTCTTTCTTATGGAAGTGTTAGATTGTGTTGTTAAATGCTGCAGCAGGTTAGAGGATATCGCATTCGTCAAGTATCTTATATTATTGGTGACTTGGAAGGTGTTCAAAATTTTACAATAAAATTTGGACAACGTTGTTATCCGCCCTTCTTATACATATATATATCCGACGATTATTAATTGTCTGATAATCCGCAGAATGCGTTAGCGGTTTTCGCACTTGATTCCTGTGCTTTAAAGTTTAAATTGTTGTATAAATTTTAAGTGAGTATATATTATAACGTGTGAGATTGTTATATAAAATTAATTAAATTACCTGTTTTCATATACATTCTAATAAGTTTTGTAAATTCCGGATTCCTTTGTGCTTATCCCTGGCTAGACTTAATTTAAAGTCCACGCTTTTGCATCAGATAAGTACTCAGCGAAAACTCTTTGACATATTGGTATCGAGAATTTCATCAAATATTTGCATTTATTCATTCATTGCTGCTAGAAGATACATATGTATATGTATGTACTTACATACATATATACGGCGGTATCATCCTCACACCTAGTCAATTGCTTCACAGATATACCGATAGGTACAATGCGAGTTTACAAGAAATTAAGGTATTTTTCATGTTTAACCAATTCGTATAAACCAAAAGTCAAATTGTTCTTATTACATTCATTTAGTAATTGAAAAAGAAATATATCAAAACGAAGTATTTATTTTTCTTGGCGTTAGTACATGTATATATAATGCATTTTTCCAACGGTCAATTAATTAAACATATTTTTATTTTTAAAAATATGTCGACCAGAGGTGCAGTCGAACTACCAAGTATGGCTATCGCGGCCCACTCGCAAAACCGTTGCGCTACCGGGCGACTCTACTCCACTATTAATAGTAGATAGCCATACTCGGTGGTTCGACTCCACCTCCGGTCGACATATTTTCAAAAATAAAAATATGTTTAATTAATTGGCGGTTGGAAAAATGCATTATACAGGGTCCGCCATCCTTCTGGGATTGTCATATTGCGGCTTTAATATTGCAAAATTCGAAAAGTTATGTAATGTAGGTGGTATAGGACTAGTAGGAGCACAAAATAAAATTATATATATAAAAATAATATTATACAGGGTGTTCAGGTAAGCAGTGTGATGTCAAAGTTGTATTTTTTAAATGGAACACCCGGTATATTATGCGATTTTTGAATTGCGCAATTAAAAATATTGGGATTTGATATGGGATTGTATTGACCTAAAGCTTACGGTTTGGGAGTTATGGACGCATCAATTGGAAAAAATGCTATAATCTAGCAGGGTGTGGATTGGTTAGTATAATGTTTAGAAACATCGTTCTTATCGTGAAGTTTTCCACGTTAGTATACTTTCATTCCGAGGTATTAATTTTAACCTTCATCGATCTGTTATACAGGGTGTTCACCATTCGCGAATACTAATTTTTCTCAATTTTTCTAAATGGAACACCCTGTATATTATTACCAATTGTTAATAAAGGCACTTCTAGCTTTCATTTGATATAAGTTTATGGCTGTCTAACTCCAATAGTTTTCAAGAAACATCGAATTAAGGTTTGAAATTTAACATTTTTAATAACATTTTGTAGAAATTATTATCTACTCATACATTGATATTTCACTACGAAAATGAGCACAAAGTAGTATCAAAAATGGAAATTTACAACAAATGTTCAAAAACTCGGCCATCATTGGCTATGCTAATGTGAATATCCTAACATATTCCAAAATTTCAGGAGAAATTTTTTCTAAACGCTTGAGAAATTGTAATTTGCATATTTTCGGCTGTTGTTGGTGCTATTGAGTAAACCTGTTGTTTTATGTGTCCCCACAGAAAAAAGTCTACCGGAGTTAGATCAAGAGACCTAGCAGGCCACGAGATAGGACCTCCTCGCCCTATCCATCTTTCAGGAAGCCACTCTTGCAAATAATTCCTGACTCCTTGATGAAAATGTGCTGGAGCACCGTCCTGCTGTAGGTATATCTGTTGCCTAGTTCCTAAATCAGCATCCTCCAAAAGCAGCAGAAGTTCATTTGTTAAAAATTCCAAGTATCTTTCCCCAGTCAATTTACCGTTGAAAAAATACGGTCCTATAACATGTGATCCTAGTATACTTCCCCAAACATTTAATGACCACTGATGTTGATGATCAATGTATCTAACCCAGTGGGGATTTTCGATGGCATTACAATGCATATTGTGCCTGTTAAGCGAACCATTGTGTCGAAATGACGCCTCATCACTAAACAGAATACAGTCTAACATTTCTGGGTGGATTTGGAGCCTTTGTCTCATTTCTTGGCAAAATCCTAGTCTATGCTCGAAGTTGTCTTCATCTAACTGCTGATGAAGTTCCATATGATATGGATGAAAATTGTTTCACTAATTCCCGTATCGAATCTGATATTACTCACACTCGCATGACGATTTTCTTCTACGGATAACAGCACAGATAATTTATTATCTTCATTAGAAATTAGAGGATACGTAAATGTCTTTTTAGGATACACAACGCTACCGGTATCATTGAACCTTTCTTTTAGTTTTTGAAATGGCGTTGGCTTAGGTTTACGTAAATTCGGATAACGTTGCGCGTACAACCTACTCGATAATAAACAGTTACCAAAACATTCTTCCAAAATGTATACCATATTTATCATTTCGGGAACGGAAAAATTCATATTGAATCACAATATTATGACAGCAATGACACACTAACTGCGCACAAGGAAAAAGTCAAACTCTATTGTTCAATTTTATTTGAACTAGCCATGCCTACTTGAGTTTTTATACAATACAAATTTATTCGTATGTGCATTTTTGTTGTTAAAATCAATGTACGAGTAGATAAAATAATTTCTACAAAATGTTATTAAAAATGTTAAATTTCAAACCTTAATTCGATGTGTCTTGAATACTATTGGAGTTAGACAGCCATAACCTTATATCAAATAAAAGCTAGAAGTGCCCTTATTAACAATTGGTAATAATATACAGGGTGTTCCATTAAAAAAATTGAAAAAAAATAGTATTCGCGAATGGTGAACACCCTGTATAACAGATCGATGAAGCTTAAAATTAATACCTCGGAATAAAAGTATACTAACGTGGAAAACTTCACGATAAGCACGATATTTCTAAACACTATACTAACCAATCCACACTCTGCTTGATTATAGCATTTTTTCCAATTGATGCGTCCATAACTCCCAAACCGTAAGCTTTAGGTCAATACAATCCCATATCAAATCCCAATATTTTTAATTGCGCAATTCAAAAATCACATAATATACCGGGTGTTCAATTAAAAAAATACAACTTTGACATCACACTGCTTTCCTGAACACCCTGTATAATTACCAATAATTTTATTTTGTGCTCCTACTAGTCCGATACCACCTACATTACATAACTTTTCGAATTTTGCAATATTAAAGCCGTAATATGACAATCCCAGACGGATGGCGGACCCTGTATATACATATCAAAACGACCTTAAGCAATTGAAAACGTTTTAACAATCTAGCAATATTAAACACTCGACCATTTACTCTTGACGTCTAAGAAAACGTTATCACTTTCTTTCACTTCCGCAGTTATTGTCACATTTTAACTCTAATATATGTATGTATACTAACCATGGAGTAATAATATTTGACTTTTATATAAATTTACGCTCCGCATATTTTATTTTGATTTTATTATACCCAACGTTTATTCACTGTATAACTGAGGAAAAGACGACCTGTATGGAAGAACAAAAATGCTATTACAGAGCGCGTTGAAATTATAATGAAACCTCTGGAGAGAGAGAGAAAGAGGAGGAGGATTCACATTATCCTCTCATCTAAATTATTAAATACTCGTTGGAATCGAAAATTACATTCGCCAACATACCTGGTGCCCTCGACCTCTTGCGTAGGCAGCGTGTATCGGCGTTCAGGAATACCGGATTATATAGTTCTAGAGTTTAGAAGGGGCAAAAGAAAATTACAGAAAGAGAAGACGAAACCGAAGCCGACGGCACTTGACAGAGGACGGCTTAAAGTTTACCGTCAAGAATAGGAATTGATCGTATTACTGTTTGGTGTAGACTTGCTAACCGTTGTCCTACTTGACCGTTAAAATTGTAAAGTTCTAGTACAGGTATGTATCTGGTTAGTGTAAAATTATTGTTGGAGGATTATACCGACGTTGCTTAGTTGGAAATATTTATAAAATGCCTTTCATAATTCATGACTGCGGACTAAATATATAAAATATGATAATAAAGAATAACTAATTTACAAATTTAAGTTTCTTCGCTGGGCTTTGAATTTTAATAAGTGGTATTGACAAAATATGTTGTTGTAATTTCAATCTTGGCTTAGATTTTTTCCACACAATTACAAAACTTAAAAAAAAAACTTTTTTTGAACATATATAACTCCAGTGCGGGGTAAATTAAAGTTCCGGTAACCGAATTCAACCATATTTTTGGATGTAAGATAGACTGTACGGTGAATAGGACTGACTGCTTTGTGAAATTGATAGTACGTTTAGGGTCGTCACACATGCTTACCGCTTACTTATACTAAGATTTCTTAATTGTTTTAGCATTGCTTAATTGTGGTCAACAAGATGTTTTAACACCTTTTTAATGGAGCAAGCGTCACTTCTGTGTGGCGCATTAGAATTCAATCAAAACATTTTTAAACTGTTTTAGTACAATTTCAGTAATCATTATCACCATAAAAAGTCTCTGTGAAGACATCCGTCGTTGTAAACCTTATTTTCTTATAAAGGGATCCTCGCGGACTCAGAAATGTAAGGAAGGGCTCCATCCTACAGAAAGATGTAGCAATATTCGATAAGATGCTCCTTTAAGAGACTTTAAGAGACAGAGTTTATGTGGTTGTCCACAAAAATAACGGAAGTCTTTCCTATAGCTGATACAGCAACGATCACCATGATAAAAGAGACAAAGTGTTGGCCAACAATCACAAATGTTTCTTACTGAATGTTTTTCTTTTGGCTGTAGTGTAGACCAAATTGTTATGACAATTTTTAGGTCATTTTAGTAAATACACCAGCTCATCGCTGAATAATATACCTGGCATTCTCCTTACTTTTCATGAACTGGTTAGATGATATGGTCTTAAGTTGCTAATAATATCTTTAACTCTACCAATATGTTCTTCGGCCGTGGCAGTTTTTTTCCTTCCACATCCCTGTTTTACTTCTATTAACCCATTGGTTTCTCTTAGATATCTCTTAGACAGTTTAAAATCGGTTTTATTTACCAGTTTTATGTGGGAACATTCATTGTCATTTCATTGTGCCATAAATTAACGAATAGCTTAAAGATTGAATTAAAATATTATCTTGACGGGTTAATAAAACCATAATAAACGTTTTAAATGTACGTAATTAGACGACACTACCTTCAAACAATATTTGACACTGTGAATATTATTATCTGTCAATCTAGGCATTTGCTATTCGATTACTACGAACTGCACTTTTCCTGGTATTTCTGCATCATTTCTTTTACATTCAGACGAAACTCCTTTCCTTGTTCTTTGTTCATTTGTACAAGATTTTCGAGAGAAAACGAAGATGGGCTGCCTTTCAACGGCAGTGTGCACTATTAAAGTGAGGGTCCAAAACCAATGTTCTAATGTGGATGAAGATACTTAAAACAGTTTTTATCCCCATTCAGCGCCTTTGCAAATCACTTCAGTATATCTAAATTTATCTATAATTACAATAGTATTAATGCTTGATACTCTAAATAATCTTAGGCAAGATGAAAAAGCCCAATTATTGATAAAGTTCTTTATTGACAATGTCGAATTTTCGTTCGTGAATACAAACTTCCTCAGGACAACTGTTAAACAACAATAGAATATAAGAAATATAGAGTACAAATTGTAAGTGAGACTACTTACAATAACAGAACTATAATACTAAATCATTAAAATTATTCCACGTTGCAATTCTGAATAGAAAATACATAATAAAATTATTAAAACACAGCTGTGTACAATGCAAAACCATGCTAAAATGCAAAGACGTTATGTCGAGGTTTTACCAGAATATAGATATTAAAACCGATATTCAATAACATCCAAAAAACAGTTCCGTGTAAAGATTTAAAACAAAACAAGTTACAGTCATTTGTAAAACGAAAAAAGGCAGTTATAAATACAGTCCAGTATCGAAAGAGAATGGCAAGTTTTAAATGAAAGAAATTACAGAAGAAGAAAAAAGCTAATTAAAAATTAAGTGATTAGATCAGAATAAATGGCACTTAGGTTCTCAACATCTTTCCTAAAGTTAATTGAAGTACTGGTCTTCTGTATAAAACACATTTCCAAGAAATTACGTTTTAATTTAATACGTTCAAAATCCAAGACCTCAACATTGTCAAAATCAAAAACGTGGCCCATCTCTTCAGTATGAACGCAATGGGCGGTGGATGCACGATTAAGTCTGAGGTCGCTTTTGTGGTTGGAGATGCGACTAATAAGTCTCTGCCCAGTTTGGCCTATGTAACAACCCTCGCAGTCGTTACAGTTGATTCTACAAATGAGGTTAGATTGTTGTAGCATAGGAGACTTGTTGAGAAAAGAATCTTTGAATTTTCTTTATTGGGTATGTACAGATTTGTATGTTGTCATAGTGACGAAACAGATTCAAAATTTTGTCAGTGAGGCCAGGAATGTATTGTAATTTTCTGTAAATTTTAATGTTAAGGTCATGGTTATTGTTATCGCTGGTAGATATATTATTGGAAATAGGATTAGTGGGATGCATGTTCGGGGGGGGGGGGGGGGAGGGGGTAGATTTAGCCTCTCGAAAGAGAACTTTGTCAAGGAGAGATTTAGGATAGGAATTGGATTTGAGTATCTATTTTAAACGGTTAAGGTTGTTTGAGTGAAAATCGGGGTGTGAAATGTTGAGGATTCTGTATTTAAGAGCAAGGATCAAGATAATTTTGTATTTTAAAAGATGGTTTGACATAAAGTGAAGGAATCTTCCAGAACCAGTAGGTTTACAGTACCAGTCAAGTTTGACTATGTTATTATTATCCTTTATCACAGAAATATCTAAAAAGGGTAGAACGCGATCTTTCTCGGTTTCGATGGTGAATTTAAGATTTACGTTAAAGTTGTTAAAGATGTTAAGTACATTATCAAGCTCTGTTTCGAGAAGAGACAGAAGTATGTCGTCAACGTACTGGTATATGAATGGAAAATGAAAATCAACATTGGATTGAACATAATCTAAGATACTATTCATAACTATTTCTGCCCAAGAAGGGCTGATAGTACCTCCCATAGGGCAACCTTTGATTTGTGAATAAAAAGTCTTGTCATAGCAGAAATAGGTAGAAGAAAAGAGAAAAGTGATTATGTGGTTAAAGAGATCTTGGGATATGGAGGTACATTGCGAGAAGGCAATTTTGTGAAAGGATATCAATCACAAGGTCTAGAGGTATGTTAGTGAATAAGGACACAACATCAAAAGAAGCCAGTACAAAGCCAGGTGGCAATTGAAAATTGTTGATCTTAGTAGCAAATTCAAAACTATCTCTGACCCTAAAACAATTATGGTCGGCAAAAGCCCTGTCAATTATTTTGGCGATGTGTTTCCCAAGACTTTGAGTGGGGCTATTAATACAAGAAATGATAGGTCTAAGAGGATTACCCTCTTTATGGACTTTGACTAGGCCATAATACTTAGGTGAAGTAGAATTGTATGTTTTGAGATCTTTGGCCTCTTCGTCGGTAACATGCCCGTTGGTCTTGAATAAATTAATTAAAGTGTTATTTCTCTCTATTTTGAGGGTAGGGTCTTTAGGCAGAACTTTGTAAGTAGTAAGGTCAAAGAGATGTTCAAGAGACTTGTGGTGATAAGAATCTCTGTCAATGGCTACAGTGGTGTTGCCCTTGTCAGCTCTAGTGATCAAGATTGTCAATAAAGAACTTTATCAATAATTGGGCTTTTTCATCTTACCTAAGATTATTTGGAGTATCAAGCGTTAATACTATTGTAGTTACCACTACTCCTTTACTGTCTTCCAATTTATGTATAATACACGCAAAAGTCTTTTAAGTAAGATTGTGCCCTAGACATCATTATTTCTTTGTTGACCTCACAAAATACTTAAGCCTTATAATCTCCGCATAGTTGCCATTCGTGAATAATTAATTTTCTCCAAAAGTAACTTTAGATTGTCGTAAGTAGATAGGATGAGCAACAATAAATACTTATCGCCATGATATAAGAAAACCTAGGCTTAGACGAATCTATAAACAATCCACACATCCACTAGGAACATGCGATAGAGGTGCTGTGGCACATATTAAACCAACGACATCATTGCGATACACTAGAGGCAACATTACTGCATAAACGTACTTTCACGATTTTCCTACCAGCAAAACGATGTACCTGGACAAAGAAAGTTCCTCTCCAGAAGTCTAGATCCCAGAATACGAGTAGCAGCAGCATAGTTTGGACGGGTCCAACATTTTGGTTTACTAATCTTTATAGTTTCTACTTCACTGGAAGGTGTGGACTCCAACATTTCTAGTGGAGGTTTTACAGGCAGTACTTATGATTGACAGTTGATGTCTTTTATATTTCCGGTTTTGAATGAAGATATTCGTGCATACTTTGGTGAAGATCCCAATTAAAAAAGCGTGTCCTGTGACGTATTTAAAAAGAGAGAAACACTTCTTCAACTTATAGAATTTGGAAATAAATAATTGACAATTTCAACGCGAGAGCAGACTACATTTATAGTTCGTTGAATCTCCATATTATTTAGTTACAGATTCATAGTATGAAGTTGATATACTTTGGTTAATTTAAGCTTTTTTGGACCATCCCAAAGTGTAAATTCCTAACTCGAGTATACTGTCTCCGATACACCACGTATAGCAGAAAATAACCTGACTACGTAGAGTCTGCCAACGTCTGATTACATACATTACATCGTTTGGAGTTCAATTAGTTTCCTTAGGAGATGTAACAGTTATTTTTTAATTACTTTTTTCAACTTGTTTTTAATACTTATTATTCTACAAAATTTTGGAACGAAATAAAGGGAGCCTAGAACAATCTAGAGCCCTTCGAAACTCAGAAGAAGCAGTAACGTGATGACATAAAAATACCTTTATTATTTCACAATATTAGAAACTTTGGATATGAAATCTAATATCTATGACATTCTGATCCGAAGTTTCAGAAATTTTAGACATTAGATCAAATATCGTGTCATTAACCGAAGAGAACCCTCAGCTTTATTCTAAATAATATCAAGTCTTTATTACATATGTATGTACATGCCAACAACACCTAACAAATCCACGGAAACTCAACTTGAAAAAAAATAAATACCAATAGTACTGCCCTGCCTCACACAACAAGGAACGAGGAAGGAAAATATTGATTATCTAGCGCCGTTTCGACTATATTCCCTGATTCGTCCTATCTAACGCAAGAGCAGAGACCCTTCCTAGACGGTCCTTGTTACAAAACGCCGATTATATTCAGGACGCATAGGCAATTAGGACGGAATAGGATGGCAGAAACGTTTCTGCGAATGTCGTATGTATATTTGTGCGTCTAAAGGTACCATTCGACGGACGCTAAATTACCTATGAATGTCAGAATTTAGACATGTAGTGGAACCTTTCCTTTTCGACGTGTTTAACTCGTTGGGTGAAAGTGGAAGTCTTTTGAAAGTTAATGAAACTTCAGTGACTTGAGGTAAGTAATATGTGACAAAAAAAAATGTGTAATGTAAAATAAACAGGCTGTTGAAGAAATGTTTTACTCGTAGTTTCGCCTAATCTAGGGTTAATATAATTATGTAGATTTTGTTACTTATTGCGTGTTAGAGAAATTGCGATGGAAACGCTTCGTTAGTATTAATTTGAGGTAGTTTATTGGCCTAAATCCTGTAATTAACCATCAGAATTAATTATAAGGTAGGCTGCTTAGTTAATGATTTAACGTTTGTCTTATTTAGTGCGTAACACTGTTAGATCTAATTAAATGTTAAATCTCACATTTTACTATGTATAACTATTAATTTTACAGAAGGTGATCCGAATCTGTATCTACAAGATATGAAGATTCAAATTTGAAATGTTATGAACATAAGTCACTATAAGACTTAAATTTATAGAAATTTT
Source organism: Holotrichia oblita (assembly GCA_023690525.1). Classification (NCBI taxonomy): domain Eukaryota; kingdom Metazoa; phylum Arthropoda; class Insecta; order Coleoptera; family Scarabaeidae; genus Holotrichia; species Holotrichia oblita. The sequence continues at coordinate 148,523,582 of CM043017.1, read as the reverse complement.
AGATAGAAGGGCTTAGAAGTTTTCCATTCAAATTTAGGAATGAGTCGTGTGGCTACAAAATTTCTTCAAAACAATAAATGAAAGCAATTACAGATAATCCTGTAATGTTCAAGGTGATGGTTGCTGACGATGAGTACGATGAGAGTAATGTATGCTGTTGTGTTTAAGATCTTAGGGCAAAACTCCACAGTTCTCAGTAGAACACCAGTGACAGGTCCTGACCCAAGAAAGCACGCAAGGAGCAATGTCAAGATGTCCTTTACTATTTGCTTTAACCAAAGTAAGTAGTGGGGAAGAAATAGAATTATTAAGATTAGAGAGATTATCTGACGCAGTAAGAAGGAAATCCACTCCACCCATCTTTTGGTTATACGATCATAACACATTTGGTTACTCCAGATTGGCTTTCGCTTTTTCTCCTTTGGACCACCATCTTAGTTTTTGTATAGGTGCCACACCCAAGCAACACACATTTATCTATATACCATCTATCTACCGTCTAACTCGTCTAAATCCCATCTTCGTCTACAAGCTTACATTAAATAGATGTAATATAGACATAGTAGTCTATATAGTTACACCGATGTATCATCTTTGTCTATAAGCTTACTTTAAAAAGATGTAGTTTAGATGCAGTGATATAGATGTCTATAACGATATATGGCTTAGACATATAATAGACATTGTGTAGTCAGATTCCAAAATACTTAAACGACTTGATAAAATGACCACCACCACCACCAATCCAAAAATATTTCTCTTGGGTATAATTTCTTTCACCTAGATGATGAAAACTGATACTTAATGAAGGGAACAATAATTTCGACAGTTGCAATAGTTTGTAATTGTTATGTTTTATGTTTCTTCTATTGGTTCGCCCTGTATATTCTATTATTTTGTGAAAAACAGTAACTAAAATTCAGAAATCATCTTCTGTCGACAATTTCCATTTACCTATATTGTTTGTATAGACAAAAAAAAATGTAAGTCTTACTTCATGAACAAAGAACAAATTTATGTTTACTTGCTCAACAAATATCTATTCTCTGCGATCAAATGTAAATTATCGGAATGCACCTAACTTGTTTTGAGTTATGTGACATTTAAAAACGCAAAAATATTTTAAATCAAAGCGCCACACCGACAAGGCACGAAGCGGTACCGAACGCGATACGAATGCAGGATTATGCATCCATATCCATGATGCATCAAACTGAAACACCTGCATTAAACCACAGGCTCTATCAAACAAAATCCAGCGTGGCAGCGTGCAGAGACGTGGTATACAAGATATTAGTGTTTCTTATGGAGTACTAGTGTTCTACCGGCAAAGCTAACATTGTCCTGCGAGTAGGATTTAAGGTACGTGTTACCGCAATATTGTGTTGATGTGTTTTTTAGTTAGAAACGTAACTTTTAGGTTAACAAACATACTAAAATACTTAGTATATTTTTGTAATGTTAGTAAAAATTATTAGTAGACGTCATTTAAGACGGAAAATAGTTAATAGTAAAACAAGTCTTACATTCAGCACTATAAATGAGGAATCACAAACGTATCAAAATTTAGATAATACTTTGAAATTCATGAAGAGTACCCAACAAGCACGTTTTAAATAGAAATAGATACTCTGTTAGTGGCGCCGGTGAACATAAAATTGTTGCTATTGCTAATTTTTTTTATGTCGCTATGTTGTAGAAGTCGTATTTCTTCACTTCCGAGCGGGCCTTCACAGAGGTTAAACACAATAAAATAAAGGATTATATTTTAAATAGTTTATGCAATAAAGAAAATTATGAAGAATATTATTATTGTTTTAATTCTGTATTTATTGAAGTTAGTTAGAAATTGTAATAATTGTCTTTTCTAGTCAAAAATGAGGAAAGCTTTTAATTGGAGTTGTGGCCGTAGGTAATTAAGACAAGTTTGCTCTGTGGAATCTTTCTGAGCTTTTGAAGTTTTTCTTTAGAGTTTAACAATAATGAAAGCAGATAAAATAAAAGCTAACTTACAAACTATATACAGACATACGTGCACAATTCAGCCAAGTTTTTAGTATTTAATTCTGGATATTTATAAGTTAACTTAAAAAACTGAAAAGCTCTAATTACAGCTTTTATTTTAACTGCTTTCGTTCTTTTTAAGCTCTGAAGAGAAAATATTTTCAAAAGCTCGAAGCAATTCTAGAAATCAAATTTGTTTTATTTGCGTAAGGCTGCAGTCACAATTAGAGGTTTTCTTATTTTTGAAATAGAAGTGTTACTTAAAGTAGTCTTTAGGCTATCACGGCCGCTGTTGATGGCTGCTCTTCGGTTCTCGGGTTCTGTGCCGTGTAGAAAGGTTGAGGTATTTGACGTTTCGATCATCTTGTCGTGATCTTCTTCAGAAGTGAAGTGTTCACACAGTGAACTGTAAGTGAACACACAGCCAGAAGTGTTAATTATATGCAAAAACACAATCTATCGAGATTGAAGTTAGTAGTCTATTAAAGCATCTAAAAGAGGATTAACTTAGACGTCTTATAAACAGTCTAAGTGGCGGACATTTGGTGGTCTAAAATGCATCTAGAAACTATGGACGATAGACATACAAATCCGGCGTTAAATAAATGTATTTTAGATGAAACTGTGTTGCTTGGGCAGTATCATAGTATATAGCATCCTGTATCTATACCAACCTGTCCAAAGGATTTGATTTCTGGTTACGAATGAAGTCTCATAAGTAGCCCTTCTTTGTTCATTTCTGTTCTATTTTACCCCAAAGCCTGTTATAAATTTTTATGCGTTCAAGCTAGTTATCAAAAGTACACTTGTCAAATAGTTATCAAAAATGATGATATCATCCTTGGGTGTAGTAACACAGTTGAATATTATCATTGTTACACTACAAAGCGACCAGTGTTTGAAATTGACAAGTTTAACCTCTAATAAATTGTTTGGCTCAATGACGGCCATAATATTAGGCAGTGAACAACCGTTGATGGAAAATACCTCATTGTTTAAAGTTGTCATTTAATTTATCTATAAGCAGCCGTACCTTGTATATTCAATCATTATTTATGTACGTATTAATACTTGATTGAAATATACCAAAAAAGGTTTACAATATGTTGCAAGTAATTTTCCTAAAATGAGTTTTGTGCCTTCTTCAGCTTTTTAGCTCTTCAGCAACGCGTTCGACTTCGTCAACTAGGCAAACCCTGTCAACCATTATAATTATTGTGGCAGTTGTGCTTTAAATCTGTTTAAACAATTTACAACGTTATTCCTCTCTTAATATAATCATCGACCACCATTTATCTAATAATCAAAACGTTTAAAAACTTTGAATCAATTCAAACATCTCTGGAGAATATTCATTAAATTTTGCCACTAACTGTAGTTGTATACATACTTCCGTACAATGTTCACAATTATTGCACCATGGAGTTACTAAATATCACAGGAGTTATCTCAATTGCCGCCGGCATGCAATCCTAAACTATCAACATTTGAAATGCTGAAGAGACCGAGCAAGTAACCAATATTTGCTGATTCAATATTGTCACGAAATTGTAGTAAAGAGACGGCGGTACGCTGAGGTTTGTGTACACACAAAAGTCTTGGTCAAGTAGGCGGTTTTCGATAAAGGGAACAAGAGGCACTTTATCGCAGCAAATATTTTAAAGACAATAAATATACTGCAATGTTTTCGTTTTTTTTTTTTTTTGGTTGATTTTTGAATTTCTTACTCTAACACTTAAGGAAATAAAAGAAATTACTATTTTGATATTAATAAATTGTGGTATTGTCCTTTAGATATACATATGTTTAGTTTGTCTAAATCAATATCTTAGTACGACGTTAGCTTAATGAGTTTTCCTTTCCACAGTAAAGTTGTCTTTCAGACAAACACATATATAACTTTAAATGTAAAATACACTTTATTTAAGTTTGTTTGAAATTCAACGGGTCTTTTCGTGAGAGATCAACGTTTTATTATTTACCCTTCATCTTCTACTCGGATATACAGCAAGAGTAAAACAGGCAAAATTATATTACTGTTTAGAAATAGAGTCCATATCAATATTGCAAAGTTAGGGATCCGGGTATAATTAGATATGCATGTATGTATGTTATGCCATGAAATTGAAAATTAAATTTTAATAAGTGCTACCCTGAAATAAATCTGTGCTAATTGCCTAAAACAGTATATAATGAAAATTAACGGAAGAGAGCATGGCTAGTTACTGTAACGGAAGAACATGAAAAGTTTAGCAAGTATTATACATTGAAGATATTTCACTACACCTACAAATTTTGATTAAATTCCACCATGAAAGTTTAATCAAACTTATTCCTTTATTTCTTTATTTTTTACTATATATATGTATGTACCTTCTTCGCGGTATGTAATTGTCTCGTATTGCTCCCTTTATCTACAAACAATTTCGCAGTTTCTAACTCATCTGACTTGCTAATATTGGTGGATCCTGCGTTTCCACTAAGCCTTATGGTAGGAAGAAGACAAGTACGTAATTGTATGAACACCATCCTCATTGTAAATTTAAATTAAGCCATTTTGGCTTTAATTTCCAGTAGGTACAGATTATAGCAGAAAGCAGTTTGTTGTGTTTATTTAGATTCCGCTAAAATAGAATGCCGACTAGATGCCATGGTTGTATGTGTTAACGATTATAACTAAAATAAAATAATTTTGTGCGTGAAACATTAGAATTGAAAATAGATAATAGATTAATTGATTCGAATGTTGAATTTTAGTTATAATAGTTAAATATTTATCAAATACACTGTTGGCAAAAGGTGACAAGCACACCTCCCAACCCTCTTCCTCACAAACCTCCGTGGAAGCACGGGTGCTGGTACTCGACGTAAAGTTGACGATCCATCATCACTTCACTATGATAATGTCTAGATACTTAAGGGCGCGATGGTCTCTGGCTCCCCTCATATGCTCGAAAAGTTCAGACAGTTTGAGGATTAAAATGATTGATGATGGAACCGACATCCCCATCTCCCCGAGTACAGAGCTCGCAATATATGCGGTCAAGACTGTCGTGTTTACTATATCTAAAAACGAAACACTGGTCATAAGGAGGCTACAAAGGTTTGTCAACCACATTTGCAAATGATCCCGGAAGTGGCGGTTATCAATCAACGCTGGGGAGTGTGTAGTAGTCCTCTTTTCTCTAAGGCCTGGAGTCCGCATATGCACAACCTGGAGGTGGTACTCGACACGAAGTTGACGTCACGTCGTCATATCACAATGATAACGTCCAGATTTTTAAAGGCGCGATGGACTCTGGCTCTCCCTATATGCTCGGAAAGTCCACTTAATTTGAGGATAAAAATGTTGATCTACACCGTATTTCTCCAACCGATTCTAACCTAAGGTTCCCTCACCTGATCTAGCGCTGTTGTACATCATCGTTAATGCGCCCTGAATTGTCAAAAATGATGAACTTCGTACAGATCTCGATATTTCTACACTGAGGGTATACCGGATAGCGCTGGCCAGAGACACCTTAGAGCGGGTTATTCGGTCAGAAAACCCATTGGATCGACATCTTCGGGAGCTGGACCCAGACAGATCGCCGCCTCACGTCATCACCAGGCGCATTCTGTATGCAGACACTTGGTGGTAGTCACAATCGGTACCCCACATAAAGACGTCAAACGCTACATTTTATACCGCGAATCCTGTGACCAGATCGAGCTACTCGGAGAGTTGAAGCGACTTAGGGACCTATAACCAACTTCGGGGAAAATGAATATCCCAAGCTTAAACTATGAGCGATACTGCGACCAAGTTCTTACAATTGACTATACATCCCAGAATTACTTTTGTTGTAAATCTACAAATATTTCATCTTCCGAAATGGAATCCATCAAATGGAACAATCATATCGATTCTGTTTTGAACATAAGGTTTACATTGAAATCACTGCTAAAATGTTGTCCTTAAGCACAACACTGTACCACTGTGGTGTTTATAAAACATGTCGCACAATAAGTACAATGTACAGTGACCTTCAAAGGTATCCGGACAGGACTAAATAGAGACATACCTTGCACTCAATAATTTATTCCAAAGAGTTGGAGGGCCAGCTTACTACCTGCTAAGGTGTAACTGTGGTTTGTCGCTCTTACAATAACATTGCATTATATAAACGCATAGGTATATTATATATGCCGGGATATTATTTGCAACCTGTGGATTGCATTCTGGTCTACTGGAATGATTCTTCCCCCTCACCTCGCAGTAGTACGGATGAGGGCTTCGTTGAATTGATTGAAATTGAAAAGATCGATGTGACATAGCATTTTCTAGTAGTTAGACAAGGGTAAAGAACAGTGGTGGGTACTTACTGTTAGACAGCGATAGCATACAACGCACAATTGTCCAGCAGAATAGCATGCGTATTTCTTGACTTTGTTAACACATAGAAATCATATTTTCATCCTTCTTTCACTCATATAAAGAGGATCATCACATTAAAAGTTAGCTCTTGGTATCTTTCAATTCCTGTAATATTTCCACTTATAGGCAATGAAACAGCAAATTAATGTAATTATAATTCGCTATATCAATGCTTTCTTTATTTCTTAGAAATTTTTGTTGATAGGCATGACCATTTATATTATTAGTTTATTAGTATTTTGACACATATTAAATGGCAATTTCTTCAACTGAAAAAGTAATTTTATATGTTCTGGAACAAATTGGTATTTAATTAATTTGCTGTTTCATTGACCTATAAGTGGAAATACTTCAGGAATTGAAAGAAAGTGCATAAAGGTCATAACATATACAGGGTGTAGCAATAGTGCGATATTCTTCCATATCTCCATTTTTATGCAAAATACAGCAAATATTTTAGTACAAAAATTGTTTAGTTTTATGAAATTTATAACGTAAAATTATTCTACGATATACAAGGTGTTTAGTTTGCCAGTAACGATCAGGATCTTTACATTTTTAGATGGAATACCTTATATATGATCACATTTTTTAATTGCCTGAGGAATTTTAAGGCAACTCAATATCAGATCATATTCAATTATTTTCATTAGTTTACAAGATATTGACATTTGTTTCCTCTCTTTAGAAAAATGCCATTATTTCGGTAACGAAAAAATGTAACATAATGAAACTTAACATAACGTTAGAAGCATCTCCTATGATGACAACAAACAGATGTAGACCTAAATACATTATATAGAGTGTTCTAGACATCAGTATCTTTTTGAAACCATTGAAATGCGAAAATCTATATTTTTTTTAAATTGAAACACTTTATTTTCATATTAGTTTGAATCAAGCATGTATGCAGTGAAAATTAATGGTTTTAGAAATATTTCAAATTATATCTCATTTATGTATGTTGCTATGCAGACGTCTTCTTTAAAAGAAAGTTTCAGATTCGGACACTGACATTTTTAATAAGTCCTTTGACGTTTGTACAAATAACAAAATACTGTCAACAGACCCACCTTCTAATCGTTACCTGACGATCTGCCAGATAGTAATCACTTTAATTATGTATTGTATAAAATAGGGCAGTCGAAGATACATAAAATTATATACATAAATAATGACCAGTATAAATAACCAGTATAAATAACCAGTATAAATGATGACCAGTATAAATAATGGTCGCTATAAATAATAACCTGTAATATGACTTCATTTAGACACTTGATGACGTCACTCATAAAGCATGAAAGCATAAAAATAGTATAATTTGGAATGAATATTGATAGTGGGAGCGAATTAAGAAAACATCCAATAAAACATTCGACAAATACTCATAACTTACATTTTTAATCCGTTTAAACGTTTTTCTTCAATATATGAATTTTGCTTTTAGTAATACAAAGAAGAACTAATTAATGAAAATTTCTAGTAAAATAATTGTTACATGCACCCGTGTTATGTGAAACATTTTCATACGAAAAACTATTTTAAAATTAAGTACAGTATTACTAAAACTACATATATTGATATGTGGGCACATTTGGTATTACATGTAATTGGCCATTACGCGTCACTAAGTATATGTTTAAGATGTAATTTTAGTTACTACATCATCCTTATTATGCGTGACACTTAGCTGGTAGTAAGCTACTGCTCTTTGGAGTGAAGTATTGAGCGCAAGGTATTTCTCTATCTAGACGTGTCCGGATACATTTGAAGGTCACTGTATATAACTAGCATACAACTGCAATGACGAAACCAACCAACAATCGTCTAAATTCCCCTAATACTGTTACTGATCTAATATACGAAGGTATGCTATTATATTCCACAAGCCGAGTATAAAATAATGATTTCTGTGTTACAGCTCTTCTTGCTGTGGCCACAAAAATATCTGCAGCCGTCCGTGTATTATAGTTATGAATATCTTGTACAAATGGAATATGTCTTAGTAGATAATCAGGCATCAAACTACGTAGTATTTTGAAAATCAACATATTCAGCATGGCTAATAATAATAATAGTTTATTGTACCTTTCACAACAAGGAAACTATTACAATATTAGAGATTTATTACTAAACGCAATATAGTTTGAGTTGGTAGGACTGCATGCAGGCGTAGCCGCACACATCGCGATCCAACCCATGGTATATCCAACAGGTCAACAAAAATAAAAAATAAAGATAATAGAAATAATAAATGATTAAAAAAAAACATTGAAAGGAAAAGTACAATAGGATCTACGTCAGGTAATCATGAAGAATCCCTGTTATTCTTGTAGATCCCCAGTAAAGTCAATAGTTAGTAAAAGAAAAGATAATCGGTGGCAAGTACAACAAACCCAAACAAAAGGCAACGCTCAATATACATGTGTACAATAAATTAGAGAAGGCAAACACGTGAACGAAATGTCAGATGCAAGATTAAGGTAAACTAAAACTAAAGTCCAATCAAACCCCAGGCAGAGATGTCAGAGTTGCTGCGACACTAGAATTTCACGGACCCCGCGTTTGAAGGAAACAAGTGGCAATGATTTAAGGTGAGTAGGGAGATCATTCATAACCTTAGCACAGTTATATGTAAAAGATCTTTTGAACTGTTGGGTACCATGCCTGAGAACATGAATAATGTCTTTTCGCCGGACGTTAATATTGTGAATATCGGTCCGAAAAGTTATTTTATTGGCTAAATAAGGTGGAGAACCAGAGGTTAAAATCTTGTAAACAAAGCAAAGAAAGTGCAGCTTCCTACGATTGATCATGTTCAACCAATGAACATCCATAAGTTTATGCGAAACCCTGCGCCCTCTTCTAATTCCAAAAATAAATCTAAGGCATGAATTCTGCAAAACTTGAATTCTACGTACATCAACTGCACAACAAAAATGAGAGAGAATTAGAGAATCACATAGAAGTTTCTTAATTGAGATGCCAAATAAATGCCTGTGCGGATACAGTTTCAGATTATAATAGCCATTCCTAATACATATATTAACGTGTTCCTTAAACCTTAACGCACTATCCATGATCAAACCCAGATTTTTAACCTTATCATGACACGCAAGTCGTACATTATTAACAAAAAGCATAATATCGTCAAGGTTCAGTGGTTTACGTCTAGGGCCATGAAATATAATAAATTTAGATTTGCTCTCATTAATATCTAAGCAATGGTGTTTAGCAATCATAAATGGTTTGTTAGGGTCATTATTTAAATTGGTCACCATCGCATCAACATCCTCAACAAGAAAAGAGCTATATCATTGTGTGTCATCCGCGTACAGATGGAGTGAACACGAGAATTCGTGGAAGAAAAAGAAATGCGAAGTGTAGATGGAAAATAACAGCGGACCTAATATGGAACCTTGGGGAACTCCTGACTTGGTATATCTAAATTCAGAGAACATATTCTCACTAAAAACACGTTGACCCCTATCACACAAGTAACTCTGGAAGAAAGTAACAGCCTTTTCATCCAGGCCGATATAGTGGAGGATGCTTAGTAACAGTGTAATCATACACTGTTACTAAGACTAAGCACTGTTACTAAGCAATGCTTGACTTTTCTTCACCAATGCTTGACTTTTCTAAGGCCTTTGATAGAATTAATCATAATTCTATCAAAGGCCTTAGAAAAGTCAAGCATCCTACCCGAATCCGCTGCTCTAATGATATCGTCAGTGATATTAGTCAGTGCAGTTTGACAACTGAAGCCCGGCCTAAAACCAGACTGTATAGTCGGAAGTATATTGAAACTCGACACATGCAAACGTAATTGTTTCTCCACGATCCTCTCCAAAACCTTCGAGAATACAGGTAAAATACTTATAGGACGTAGATCCGCCAATGAATTCGGAGGGCAATTCTTAGGAATAGGAATAACACGCGCCACTTTCCAAAGAGAGGGAAAAATACTTTGCGTTAAGCAACAGTTAAAAATGTGTGTTAAAATAGGTACAATAGTTGGGCAGCATAACGAAACCATTTTTAGAGAAATATCGTCAACACCGAAAGAAGCCGAAGACATACTGCTAATAATGTCACTTACCTCAGAATCTGAAGTTTCACAAAAACTGAAAATTCCAACTCCAGGCCTTTTGTTGATATTGTAAAAGTTACTAGTCTCTCGATCACCCTCAGAGTCTATATTCGAGAAGGAAACAAAGTGTTCATTGAGAGTATCAGCATCCAACAAATTATCAGGGATTTTGATCGTTTTTTTATTGTATATATTCATATCGCGTAAATCGAGCCATAACCATTTTCTATTGGAAGTAGTTAACCTGTGCTCAAGGTAGGCCCTTTTCTCTCGCTTTACCGCGGAAGTCGTAAAATTGCGTAAGGACTTGTATTCATCCCAATGTGAAGGCAATCTAGTTTTCCTAAATTTATCAAAAGCTTTATCCCTTAACGACATCATTAACTTAACATTCTCTGTTAACCATGGAGTAGCAGGACGTGAAAATGACTTCCGAGTGACAGGAGCGTGCACATCAAATAAAGCAGTCATATAATCATTAAGTAAAGCAACCTTATCATCAACCGAATTAAACAGGTGAACATTATACCAAGGAGTATTCATCAAATGAACAATAAACACATCATAATCAAACTGCCCGAAATTACGAAAAACACGTACAGGTCTGAATCTTTGATTAACAGTCATAAATCGCAAAGTTTGTAACATACTAGCTTTAGGTGTATAACGATTAGCATTTAAAATTATGCACATAGTTTTGTTTTGCAATCGCTGTTCTTTGTTTCTGTACTAATTTTTACTAGGAAAGTTCTTATTTTTACAATCATTTACTACTATTGCTATTACATCGGACTTCTTAAAACTGTTACATTGATATCAATTCGATCGGTGAAAACGAATCTTTTGTGATCCTTGCAAAATCATTAACCCAAAGGTTTTCATCATGTTGTCATAATGTAATAATTTTCTGCTTTCGTTTTCATTAAATCTTCTATGATCACTTACACGTTTATATTTTAATATATAGTTTTTAGTATTTAATCTAGTTATAAAAATAACACCTCCATAAAAGTCACATTTATTAATCACCGAATTTCGGTGAAAATTTAATATAAAACTTTGTATACTTTTATGACTTTAAACACACTAAATACTTAGTTCATTAACCATCGTCATTTTAATGTACATACATCGACTGCTCACTATATAGGAATGAGCACCTACAAAAGAGACCTCAAAGGCAGTGAGGGAGACTCTCTCTGGTTTGAGACGAAAATTACAATAATTATAGAGCAAAGACTAGACTGCATAGAACTAAGCAAAAACAGACTACGTATTGTCACAGATTTTCTCATAGAGTATTGTCAGCTTGGGGAAGACATGACAAGAATAGATCTGAAACGGAATAGCCACTGCAAGTTCTGCGGGGTAGAGGATGAAAATCCAGAACACTTGACATTTAACTGCACCGCTATCACGAAAACCTGTGCCAATCATCTTGACAAAAACGTCACAGACGAAAACGAAGTACCTTCTCTGAAACTTTCATACTTTTTTTTATATGTGGTGGGTGCTTAGTTGCAGTTATTGCAATTTATTAAAGGTCTTAAACCGAATAGGAAGCTCTGAGAGCGTTCAAACCCCAGCAGCTTACAGCTCATGTAAGGCCGCACAATACATCGTGATGTCAACAGGTAACCCCCTAAGAATAAAACTTGACGTCTTACCACATATGAGATGTTTTTCCACGAGTTATTAGGGGAGTTAGTGAAGAAGTACCGAACAGTGTCAAACATCAGCCGATCATCTTCATTTTAATACAAACATACACAGCATTGATGCCAGAGTGGTTATCACTATGGCATCAATGCATAGGAAGCAGTCGAGGCTTTTATATATCTTATGACATTGTTACCTCTATAAAATTATTAAACAGGAAGATTTTTGACTTCATATTTTTTCGTATTTACTCATTTTCTATCATCTATTGCAAATAACCGCGATTAAAAGAAGAATAAATCGAACCTCGTCTTCATTAATTGCTAATAACTTAAGTGTCATAAAATAAATAAAAAAGATTTAAGTATTTTTCATCGTAATACCTACGCATATCAAAACATCTTCTATTTGCTGCATATGTCATTCACAACAGACCCTATTTATGTTCTCATCTCTATACGTAATTTTGGAGAATGTCAACTTTGGTTTTGTATCATCAAGCATCAACCCTACCGACTGCTTTAATTTCACACGAAAGCCGTTAAGGAAACACCTTACGTAAGCAGATGATTTGTTTCATCAGGATTTCCTGTGAGAAGCATAGGAGTAACAGGGAAGACGTCAAAGATTCATAGCGGGGATTAGCGGTGAAAAGATTCCCCTGAGCTCGCAATATCCCAGCATCTGCAGCTGACAGATATCTTTTATCCGCTATGAAATGATAAATTACCTCCAGCTTTCTCATACAGGGTTATCGCATTTTACAATTAAGAACTGATTTTCAATAATAACACGTTCGCTAAGCACCTTGAAGCTGATGAGGGTTTTAAAAATAAATTTATTTCGGGGAGGATAAAAATAAAATCAAGATACCTTTTATGTAGAGATTTATTTTTCATAATTTTTGTACTATATAAAAATAACAGTACATAAATTTAATGATGTATTGATTTTGTCCTTGATACTGCTTTGAAGCGTTTTCTTTTCTATGTTTTATTAAAATTGTTCGTTTAAAACTAACTAGAAAAATATTATTACTATAATATTTGCTATAAAAACAATTCGTAATGCATTTGTATATATTGCTATATAACACAAATTGTATCTACAGTCTATTTTAATTTGATTGAAATTGCAGCTAGTAAAATAAATATTTTAACTTAGTTTTGTGCCGTTTTCTTGTTTTGAACAGTACATTTATATGTTTAAATATAAGACGAGTTGTTGTTTTTAAAAATCGTACGAAATTAGTTAAAAATTACTTCATAAATGTTTATGTATTGAACAATAATCTAGTATTCTTGTAATTAAAAGAAGATGGGAAGAACGTTTGAGGATACAGAAACTGTCAACTAATATGTTTTAGTTTTTTTTTAATATGATGAAGAGAAGAGATGAAACATTTAAGAAGAGTAGCGAGGAAAACAAGATGAGAAGGGATCAAAAATGAAAATATTAGAGAAGTAACAAAGCAAGAACCACTAATAAGGAAAATAAGAAGGAAACAGTTGAATTGGTTATGGACATAAATATAATAAGGATGAAGATGGATAGAATTACAAGAAAAGTAATGGAAGCGAGATACCCAACAAAGAAACGAAGAGGAAGAGCTAGGTAGAAGTGGATGGATCAGATAAGAGAAATGGGTATAAAAAAGGCAAAGAAGTTGGAATAAATAAAAGTAAGTGACAAGGAATAGAAGAGAGTGGAAAAATTGGGTGCAGAAAAAACCGGACTCCACATCCGACACCTGAGCAGATATAAGGATATGAGAAAAAGAATAAGAAAAATAAGTTTTTTATATATTTTAAATGATTATAACTTTTTAACAAATTAAGTTAATAACAAAAAATAAATGAAATCTAATTGCTTAAGAAATGGGATTTAGTATGCACAAAACGAGTTACGACAGTTGCTAAATATGACCTCCATTTTGTTCCTGTAAGATTACCAACCTTTCCTCCAAATTGTACACAGCATTCCATAACATTTCTAATTGAAGTGAATTGAATTGCACGAGTTTGCTCCATGTCTTTTAATTCTTATAGCATTGTTGGTCGCCTTCTAAACATTAAACGTTTTAAATAAACAACAGGTAATCTTGGTGGCCATGAATTTGCGAAATGTCTGCTTAACACATGATCTTGAAAAACGTCGCTTAACAATTCTTTGATGGTCGGAAAATGTACGGGGGTGCTCTGTCCTGCATAAAAATGATGTTTTCAATTCCGTGATGCTTGTTTAACATTTACAAGTATCGTTCACCATTTACAGTTACAGATACGGCTTCTCCGTTCTGCATTTTCTCATAGAAATAGGGACCAGTGATAAAATCAGCTGTAAAACCGCACCAAATGGCGACTTTCTTGTCATGAAGACCTTATCGAACGATTTGTTGTGGATTTTCTGCAGATCAGATTCCACAGTTTTGAGTATTGACTCCATTCAGAGTAAAATGTGCCTCATCTGTCCATAAAATACAGGATAACCATTCGAGTCCAATTTCTAAGTAAGCCATTACCCGCTAAGAGAATTCGTACCTAGTAGGCAAATCTGCCTTTTTTAATTCAAACAGCATTTTCAGCTTATATGGATACATTTATAGGATTTTGCTTAAAATTTTCCAAAGCGTAGTTTACGGCACTTGCAATCGCTTGCATATCGTATTTGCACTGCTGATTGGCTATGTCCTGATTTTCATGAAGAACCTCTGCAATTTGCACATCACTAATTCTTGGTCTTCCAGATCTTGGTAAGTCACTTACAGACCCTGTTCTTTCAATTTTTTGTATCAAATTGAGGTACGCTTTCATTTTACAGGCTCCCGCTCTAAAACCCATTCTCGTGCTAAATTTTCGTAATTCAGCGGTGTAATTTCTGCCGCATTCATAATAACATTGAATTAAACTAACTCTTGCTTGTAAATCCATGCTATTACAGTTTGAGTCGTTTGAACTCTACGTCTACTTAAGTTTTAATTTCAAAATAAAACTCCAAATTGAATGATTTCGTTTAGGCACTAATGTCAACAATTGTAACGACAACTCTTTTGTTTTTCATAGATACAATAAAATCGAAATTCAAAAGCAACTAGATTCCATTTACTGTTTGTTTCTAGCTTGGTTTCTTGAAATCATATAATACTTTCTTTTACCCGATACAGGTGTAGCTATCTGGTATTCTAAAGTATGAATGTAAAAACAACTCCTCTTAAATTGTCATTGGTGTTTTCGTTTGAACAATTCTATACATGTAACCGCGATAATAAATCTTTCTGTTTCTTATAGATTGCTTTTAGAACTGGATATCAAATTGTATGGACTTCCAAATAACATGTAACATATATCGAAAAGAGCACGCTATTTTTAAATTGAAGTAATACTAAACATTGCCTAAAAATGGTTTGTATGACTCAGTAATAATTATGAAGACAAATAGAAACCCCAGAGTATTCCACGAGTACTTCTAAATCCTTTCTTGCTCATTGACATCTGAAGAGATTTTTGAACAGACTAAACTCACTGGAATTGTCGTTGAACTATGCTCCTAAAGTGAGACCATAACGAGCAAATTTAAAAAAACAGTCAGAAATTAATCACTTTTTTACAAATTCCTCTCCACCATCTCTATCATCAGGCAAACCAATCAATAAATTATCTAATAGTTTAATTTAAACAAAATTACCGAGATTTAATGTTACTGAAAAAGTAATCTCTATATTAAAAAAAAACTAAAATAACATTACAGACATGTTTCCAATACTTACTTTACGGCAGAGTTTAGAAAAAAATATTCGCAATTCTTGATTAGCATGTAGATGTCACAACTGCATTGTATAAACGGCAATACAACTCGTCTCAAAATTCACAATCTTGTTGTCAGCCTAAAGCAATCTATTTGGAGTAGTAAACATTCATCTTTTATTTTATTGCAAATGCCGCAATGTCTAAAGGAGAACCACTTCTCCAACATAAAAGAATTATTTACAGAGATGTAATTTGAAAATTTGAAAACATAAAAACTTAAATACTAAAAGCAGTACTTATATAAAACCAACGAATTCGACTAGAACATTTTTGATTTACAAGAATAAATTAATTAATAAACAATGTCATATGTTACTTATTATTAAAGCTGAGGCTATTTCTAGTGATTTTAAAGACATCACAGAAGAATATATAACTATGTTTCAGTTTCGGAAACTCCATGATATCCAAATCTATCGATATTTTTGAAATACTCTTCTTCAGCTAACAAATCCAGGTACCATGATTTATTATCAAAACTCCCAGCTGTTCCACCATATTCTACTGGTAATACTTCTGGTCCAATGAAAGCGTGCAGCGAAGTGATATCACTACCATGTAAATAAACCTAAAGCAGTAAATTTAGTTGTACAATAAAAAAAGAATAAACTAGGTTGAGTACCCTTTTCTTCATTTTGTCTTTGAGAAAAGGTTTTAGCACAGCCATAATTGCATCAAAATAGAAAGGCTCATTTATAATATGGAAGCCCTTAAATCGAAGTGGAAAAGTTTCCTGTACTAATTGTACTGTTTTCTTCGCGTAATAAGGTGTGAAGAATTTAGCGTGGTTTAACGCCAATCCAGACATATCAAGGACGACAACTAAACCAGCTATTTGCGTCTCGACTTCTCTAGCCATATTTTCTAAAGCTAACACATTTGTGCGAAAAATTTCATCTATGCTTGCTCTGGAAGAATCAAAATTATCTGAAATAAATTCGATAAGAAATCACATTATTGTAAACTGATAAATAATAATGTTCTTTAATCTTACCTACTCTAATTATATATACTCTTCTTCCAAATTGATCTCTACTGCTTAACATATATTGTGCCTGAAGTTCGAACACAGATTCACTTTCAGATGGTAAAGGGCATCTGAAGAGGTCAGGGCACTTTAGTTTCATTAAGTAATACCTTTGAATCTGAAATTAAGTAGATGTATCAAAAGATAAGAAAATATATTTTAAGTAATACCATTTCAAAAGCTTTTTTGCTATCAAATTTTCTAGCACGTAGGAATCTCAAGAGGAAATCATCCGCTTCCGGAATGTCTATGTTGTAATCTTCTACAAAACAAAATAATAATGTTAATATCGTAACTTTACAGTTTTTTTTAAATAACATGCCCAATTAAAATGAATAAATTTTGTTGTTCCAATAAAAATCTTAACGACTTTATGAAGAACTAAGTAGCTTGAACATGAACTCAGACACTTTGCCAGAATTATTAAAAATATTCTCAGCGTAGTATAATGCTTTGAATATCAATTAATGTTGTAAATTTATAAACTATAAGGCAGTCACATAGACGTCACGGTAAATATTCTTCAATCCAACCAATTCGTATGTTCGAATTGAAACTATTTCTGGCAAAATGGATTCTGTATAGTAGGATTTATTATGAGACCCCTGTATAGGATTTGAAAATATCTGGAGGACCTTTTGGAGAGTATTTCAGGTGTTCCAGTTGCCTATAATCAACCCGTTGATCATAGTGATAAACTCAACAAAACTAGCCTTTCTTTGAACAGCTTGCCAACCGACTTCGGATAACCTACGCGCGATTTGTCTCTTGGTGAGTCACCAAATTCTCTTTTTTTACACTGTTTATGCCACTGATGTATATCTTCTGGACCTATACATACATATATTTAACGTGAAAGAATGAATAGGAGTAAGAAATTTCCAATCTGCAACACTTAGTACTTTTATTATTAGAGTACTATTATACTACAACAGCATATTTCTGTCTAAAAAGGGATAAACAAGGAATCCTTTATACAGTAATGAAGTACCATCATAAGCTTAGATTAAACCAGATGAAGTTTCTAGATGTAACAATTATATGTATATCTTGAATTGATCGTAATGACCAGATCATCTGCTACTATTCCTTATCACGAAAGAGCATAAAGTGATACAAGAAAGTTATGTTCCATATGCTAGACATTGCTATCTGGAATGCTTATTGCTTTGAGAAAATATACAGGGCAATCTAAATTAAGTGTTCACCATTGGTAACTTTGTTATTATTAAAGATAGAAGATTGTTTAAATTAGCAAACTTGTAGTATTTTTAACGCTCTTTAAGATGGAAAAATAAAAAAACAAATGAGCAGCGTGTTTTCGAGTTTTGCCGAAAAATATGTTTTTTTCAAATGGAAACCTGTATATGTTATATCATTTTCTGCTAGAACTTTAATTTTTAAATAAAAAATCTTATAAGAAAATTTTTACTGGGATTAAAAATACTAGAGTTATAATGAATAAACGAAAACAGCTAAATAAATTTTATAAACTTTATTTTATACATAAACTTATCATTAAAAGAAAATAAAAATCACTGATTTTTTTATAGAAGTTGTTCAAAAATACCACCTTGTTGTTCAATATATCTTTGTACACGCTTCCGAACTTCTCGAACTGCCTTCAGTATTGTCCTACCATCTATTTGGTTTATCTTTTCACTAGCTGCAATCGTTAGGGCGTTTACGTTTTCGTACCTCTGCTTATAAATCTGGGTCTTTAAATAACCCTATAAAAAAAATCAAGTGGCGTTAAATCTGGCGATCGGGGAGGCCACTGAATAGGACCATTTGTTCCTATCTATGAAGTGTTAAAAATAGTATTTAAAAGTTGATGAGTACCTCTGTAGTTGTGCGCAGGTACGCCATCCTGCTGAAAATGCAGATTCTGTCTGCTTATGAGATCCAGATCGTCTACGAAATTATTCAAAATTTCAGTCAAAAAACATTCTTCTCTCTGGATTCCCTGACAAAAAAACCTGAACTGGTTTGTACATATAAGGAATGAATTTGTGTGTCTTCAGAATCCTATGCACAGTACCGTGACTCAAATCAGATTCCTTGACAATATCTAGTATGGAATTCTCACGATTGAGCTCAAATATGCGATAACTGCAATTTATATTGCCTCGCTGTTTATAAAAGTCCTTTTTGTCCTTGTTTTGGCAAAAACACTCTCATTGCCTCTAAATTTTTGGTACAGTCTCAGAAAATATTCCCCTCCCTTATCAAGATATTGGACTTGGTAGCGTACTAGGTGGGCACCCTGTATAATAAAAAATCAACTAGTTACTACAATTCAGACACGGATCCAGCAGTACGAATAACCACAGAACTTAATGATAGCATACCAGCATGGTAAGAAACCGCCAAAACCGGAAATAGTAGAAATTAAAACCAACCAAATATCCGTAAGCCTAAGCGTCTCAGAAAGACCTAGCATATCAGATACATACACTGTTTTAACTTGGGTACCTAAGTTTGGGTGCCTAAGCTGATATTATTATATTGTCATCAATTCCACCAATTGGCCGCCGGTAAAAATCGAGGGAGATTGTCACTTTTTAAACGCAGGCGAAATATTTCGTCGTGGCAAAGGTGTGTGAACTTATCTATATCAGCCATCGTATTGATGGCCCCAATATGTCTGATCTGATCCCTTCCTGATGGTATATTGTTAAATTAATATGTTTTATATGAATATGTTCTAGCGACAACACTTGCACATTTAGTTAAATTTAATAGATTTATGGTAATAGTTTACGATGATTGAGCACAAATGATCTGATATAAGCATTATTTACTTTTAAACTTCTGACATATCTGGGCATTTTAGTTTATCAAATAAGCCACCAGTCAATCGAATCTTGGTTTGATAATTACCATAACCATTAAGTAGATCTTTGCCTTTATATTATTCTTTTACTCATTTGACTATATTTTGCCTAGCTCCATTCTCCATCTCATCAATATAAGAAAGTTACTTCTCAAATGTGTTAGTTATTGAAAAGATTGAAAAGTCAGCGTTAGGCTCTTGTAAAACATTAATATATTTACAAAAACGTTCACAGTGGTGCATAATATACCTTTCTCTAAAATTTTCCGAGGTAATATAAAAATATGAAAATATTGATATATGCTAAGGTAGCCCAGAAAAATCCAAGTAGCAGTTGAAGAGTAATTGAGAAATATGTATTTTATACAACAATTTATATATCTATAATATAAAGATATAATCCTAAGCAAAATCATCATTAATATAAAAAGAATTCAAAAATGTGTTAGGCAAGCTGTATTTATCTTATAAGTTTGGACAAACTGTTAGTTCAGAATCGATTCTAAATTTTGAAAGACTCAAGTTTTTGGGTTCCATTTGATTTCACTACATTTGGTTGTCTTATTGTCGCAATCTTCTTCCGAATCTTTATTTTAATAATCTTTCAACTATTTTAGAGTTAACAAATTATATTGACATCGTGATAAGAATCACTTTTTTAGAGTAATGATAAACAATGTTATATTTAAAATTAATCCAAGATGTTTGATTAATAATTGAGAATTTAAAATAAAACACATGTTGTAGTTTTTGAATTTTATTTGGTTAGTTATCTTCGTGCTTCTCAATTACTGGAGTAAATTTTCAACGCGCTTAGCAACTTGCAGAATTAAACCTAAATAAATATCGTTGACAGTATTCATTGATAAATGATTTTAGACGATTTATCATCCTCTGGCGCATTTCAATATCCAAATAAAATCTAAATTACATTTATATACCAGAAAGCAATGGAAACACTTCCGTATACTCACCTAAAGGTGCTTATATTATTTAGTTGAAAAGTAAGACATAGCAAAACCTACTTACTTGCTATAAGTATTTTTAACGCAAGCAATTCCTGCTTACGCCTAACTGACGTTTCATTCAATTCTTCTTCAGCCCTATTCTGCCATTCCTCTTCCAATTTCGGTTCTACGAAGTTATCTTGAAAATAATCGATTACCTTGCGGATTGGGGAATTTGGAGGTGTATTTGTTTCCATATCTTCAAAAAAGCAACCTTAAATTTATTATAAAGTTAATCGAATACAATCACTTAAAATCTATATCATCATGTGTTTGTTCTAAAACGATAATTACGTAACAGGTTTTGAGCTTTTCCTTTTAATTAACTTTGTATCAAATAATTGATGTAATTATAGGGAAATGCATTACAAAATTAAAATGTGTGATGATATTGTTACATTAGTGGCAGCTGAGAGGTGATATTTATAATTTAATTAAAAGTTAATATCCTGAAAGTTAAATAATTCTTTATTAAAATCCATTGAGTATGGTTCGATGTTTTCCTTAAGTACTGCAGTACACAATTCCACGCGCAAAATTGTTATTGATTCATGCATTTTGGATCTAGGTCAAAATTCGCAAAATGAATAAATAAAATCGTGTAATATACATATAGTAATAGTATAAAAGTCTTTTGAAGTTAAATATGAATTACAAAGATGAACAGGAAGAAAATAAAGAACGAACCAATTACGACTCAAAGTAAAAGAATATAAAAATCCATCTAAACGAAAAACAGAATCTCCAAAAATTACGTTTTAAATAGTGAGATTCTATGTCCAGTATACTCACTTCATTATAACCCTGATATTTCGAACACATATCTTATCAACTTAAATATTAATAAAAAAAACTTCTTTGAATGTTGATACAACTAGTTTTTCGTAAGATGAATTTCATGGATATATGATCTGAATTGATTTTGTTGTTTATATTATATTTTTTTCTCCTTAAATAAATCCTTTTGCTGCTATTATTGCTTGTACAATTCCAGAAGGCTTTTCTATCAGTTTTTGCAGAACTTTCTGAGAAATATTATTCCATTCATATCCCAATATTGTCCAGAGCTGTTGTTTTGAGGTAGAACAGGTTACCCTAATTCTCCTACTCAGGTCGTCCAATAGCTTCTCTAGCGGGTTCTCTATCAAAGTTTGACTTTTAGTGTATTTTTGCCACTTGTTGAGCTAAATAGATCTTGTACAACAATGCTGTGTGATTGGGGCCATTGTCATAAATGAACTCGAAGTTTTTACTTATTAATCTAAGACCAGCCGGAATGGCTTTACGTTCTAAAATGTTTCTATAATTTTCTTTCCGTATTATCTCAATGATTTGCATCAAATTTCTAATGCCAGTATACTAGACACGAAAAACAACCCCAAACAATTACTCCATCTCTTCATGTTTCACCGTTGGTATAATGCAAGCAGCTAACATTTTCTTAGTTTGAACCCCTAAGATATGCTTTCCATTTCTACCCAAACACCTCGAATTTCGACTCATCGCTTCAAACTACATTTTTCCAATCATCCAGTATCCAGTTACAATGAGCTTGCATCCACTGTAGGGGCTTTCTTCTTGCTGCTCGTCCATCCAGATTGACTTCTCGAAGGCGACGTTGCACGGTACTTTCGGATACAGTTTCCTTCCTGCCGTTAGGCCTCTATTATGTTTATTTATCAAAACTGTACGTTGATCATCCACTCGAGATGTCACTCATGATGGTACTGATGGATTGTGATCTTCTAGACAGCTTGTCTCGTAGTACCGACGTAATGTCAGCTAAACCGTAGATTTTTTGAAATTAAATTTATCAGAAATAGCTCTAATATTATATTAATCTTGATGAAGAGTAAGTATTGCTACTCTTTTTCCAGCGTCTAAGCATTTTTTAGTAGCGAATGATGGGAACCTGCATCTTTAAGTTTCCCAAACAAGCACTAAATAGATTCTCGAAAATACGATAGCCTACCTACATAGTAGACACAAAAATATTTTTGCGAGCTTTCAATCTAAGCTCCATCCATGTAGTACCAAGATTTTCTTAATTTTAATTTAATTAATTCTTAAAAGGGAGTTTCGATAAATTGCTTAAAATTTCAAATTCTTTAAATAATGTTATGACCATCCATGAATGTAAAATAAAGTTAAAATGTCCAGGTTTGAATAGCCTTCATTTTCCATTTCAATTGGCACAGCAAGAATGTTTATTGTTGAAATTGTTAAAATTTTTCTCCAAGCTCTATAAGAAACCTCTACTACGTCTAAAATTATTACAGATAGATGTATTCAAAATATGAAAAAAATTGGGTCATTGTATTTAGACGCGTTGAAGTTGCACTAAGAGAAAGTAATATTTTGAACAACTATAGATAATGGGCCATTTATTTTATTTTATAATATTTATTTTAAAATATCCATAATTTGATTACTAATTAAAAATCATCACCAGTTAATTAAAATCCGTATTCTTAAGCTATTGCTACTTTAAGTATTTAAATATTCCACCTTCAAATAAGTAATTGTAAGTACACATATGAATTGCGTTTAATTTTGGAACATTAAATTTCAAGTTAGGAAAGTTCTAACATCTACAATCTTTAAGTACTCTATTTCTTTTTTAAACATAGCTCAATGGTTACAATTTAAAAAAAAAATCATTTCAATACTGAAAAAAAACATGACCATTATATTTCTGAGCTATTCTTGTGAGTATTTGTTTATATGAATGTAAATTAAGACTTATTTAACTATTACAGGTATATCTACATATTTAATTCCTTCTGGGCATTACATTTACAACAACCCTAATTTTATGTAAATCAAAAATAAACTTACCTACGAAATTATATCCATAAATACCAAACACAGGTAAAAATATCACACATAACCATAGAAACAGAACTGATTTCGCATCAACCCTCTAAAGCACTGCTTTCATAACTTTCACCCCAATATCGACACGGCAACCATTGAAACAACTTACTGTAGAGCGCTACTTGAACCGGTTACCTTTATGTGATGATATTTTTACATTATTACAGGAGATATTTTGACGTTAGAATATAACTTGCGAGCTAGAATTAGAATTATCTTGAAGATACCTTAACCGCAGCATAATATTGATTAAAATCAGGCATCTACAATGTGTACAGTCAGTGACAACGTGGAAACTTGCGCAATGTAAAGGGAAGAGTTTTCCGATAACGTGATCTCTCACCGATACTAATCCAGGCTGTTACACTTTTAGGGGTAAGAAGTTTATTAATAGAGTTTAATAAGGTGGTTTAAATTGCTTTCGTTGTAATAATAGATTGCTGTAATAAATCTGAATATTTTTGCATAGTAATACCAACGGATATTAGATTCTATTAATAACATTGTATTAGCTGGTTTCGTTCTAATATTACTATTTTTTGTAAGAAACTGATGCGTATATTAAAAAACTTTATTAAAATATAAGCATATAGGTACATACATACAACACCATTAGGAAGCGATCAAGCGGTAATGTTCTAATTTCTTGCATATTTCTTCTCGTCTTGATAGTAACTCAGCTACTAATGTTTCAAAATTAACTTCTAACGACCCGCCATACATCTCCGGTAAATTTTCTGAACTTATATCGTTTAGAATGGATTTGATATCGTTAAAATGGAATTTGAACTAGACAAACAAAAACAAACAATACCACAAGTTATTTCTATTACTATAAAATTGAACTTACTTTTTCTTTAATGTGTTCTGGCATAAACGGCCACACGATTTTAATAGCACATGTGGCAAATCTAGAAGAACCAACGACATGAAAAGTGGCATCCTTCACTATAATATTTTCCAGCTTCCTTAGTATTTTCCTGATATTTGTTGGCGATAACCAGCTGAGAATTTTCCAGGAAAATCCGGTTACGTCTATTAATAAACAAAGTCCATTTGCTTGAACATCAATGTCATCTAGTACAGACTCGAACCAAATAAACTCGGTCTGGTTTAGTTCAGCCAGTGTTATTTTTGACGGACATATAGTATCTGCATAATATTAAATACTAGAGATAATCCTAAGAATTATTGCACTTTAACTACCTGTTTTCATATAAAATATTCTCTTTCCATAATTGTCGCATGTTGGTAACATAACTCTCATGTTCATATTGAGAAAATCCTCCATCTTTTTAGATATATCGAATACTATCCAATCAGATTCCTCTAAAATGTACCTATAATAATTTTTAACCTACTGATTAATTAGAAAAAGAATGTAAAAAAGTGGGTGCTATATGTATGTATTATGGCTGATATTTACTGCAACGAAAGCATGATCCATATGGAAATGTGTTCTGTATAAGAATCTTGTTACAAAAGCATCGTCTGTCCGCAGTTTCTTCAAATCATCGTGACCTGAAAAGGAAAATCAAACATTTCATGTCAAATATTTTTCAATGAGCTGCTGATCCGCTGCCTGACTTGTCAAATTTGATCAATAAAATCATCTTCTAAACTCTAGGAGACAAAAAACAAACACGAAAATTACACTTTTAATATAACATTGTCGATCGCCAATGGATATTTTTTTAAAATTTTATCAAAAACTAGTTATGTTGTGGAATATTATTGTCCAAAGCAATGAAAACTACTTTCATGAACGCTAGCAGAAAACCTGTCATGAAGGAATATTCAGTTAGACGTAATACAAAGTGGTCTTCCTAACCATTCCTAGAAATTAAAGTACTATCAATGTTCTCGATTGATAGGAAGACTTTCTTGAAAAACGGAATTATGGAAAAGTTAAACTGGAAAGTATTCCAGTAGCAACTCTTTAGTTTCCTAGCTATTTTTTAGAGGAACCCAAGCTGATTATTGACTTTGCAACGCTCACGTGAAAATTTGTACACCTGGTCAAAGAATATACAATATGTTCGCGGATGGGGTTTTCCAAAAATCAAAAACTCTTATCGAGAAGTGCCTAAGGTCATAATTCAAGAATTTGAAAAGAAAGATTTTTTCCAAACTCTAGGGCAGATCGTTTTATCCGGGTCGATAGCCGCAGTGGTTATGCGGCTGACTACCGTAACGGAATTGTACTGGAGCCGATTTTCAATTCTCTGGAGGGACGGTGACATTTGTTCAGAAAGTTGAAATCCGGATCGACTTACCATTCGCTGTTGGGAGCAAAATGATTAACAGCGTGGCATTATAAAGGGCGATTGATATGATACTTCCACAAAGCCATTTGAACACAATTTACACATACAAAACTACACCGTGAGAATTGCAGTGATAGCCAGACAAGCGATACAGCATGGGGAGTCATTGCAACTAAGTAGGGGCAGGTGGGGCAAAGTGAAACAGAAGGGCAAAGTGAAATTATAGTTTTCTGAAAAAAAATGTGCGGCCATCTAGTGTTTAAAGGCATAATAATGTGTCCAATGAATCCATACGTTGTACTACAGATTTCTATATTCGACAGATCAAAAATGTAAGTTTTGTTCTAAAAACTGTGATGTTTGTTATAACATTTTAAGGTAAGCAGTGAATCTATAAAACTTTTTAAAGTAATTGTTAGGAACTATCGTTTATGCATGTCAGAAGTACAAGATTTTTAGCATGTGCTTTTGTACTTTGTCACTTTTTTTAAGCGAAATAAGACGGCTGGGGCAAATTGAAATACTTCAGTTTACGAAAGCTGCAGAAAAAATAGGCTGTTTCAGAACTATTTTTAATGAAGAAGTGGAAAAGCAATTGAAGACTTACTTGGTGGAAATGGAAAAAAGATTTTTTAGTCTTTCAACTTACAAACTCCGGAGTCTGGTATATCAATATGCAGAGCAAAATAACACTAAAAGCAATTTCAACAAGGAAAAACAGTTGGCATGGAAGGACTGGTTACTTGGTTTCAAGAAACGACATCCTGACCTCTCACTGCGAACCCTAGAAAATACGTCAAGAGCTTCCGGCTTTAATAAAGTATCAGTTGAAACATATTTTCAATTATCTTCAAGCAGGATTTACAATTGCGACAAATTGAGGACTTGTTTTGATAAATTTAATGGATGATAAACTTAAAAATCCATTACAATATGTCGCTCAAATTGTGTATGTTCACTCACATGAAGCGGAACTGTCATATGATGACAGTATCGAGAACATCGAAATACTTTTCTCTTCCCCGAAAATGAAGATAAAAGCATTGTCTTTAAATTCAAAATTAAAGGAATTCTGAAAAACCTTCGATTCTGAGGCATGGAAAATTAAAATTTGATTAACTAACTAAATATGAAAATTCGTTACCTTTTTAAAAAAAAATTAGTTTCCAGTAAAAAATAACTAGAGTTTATGTTATTTTAGATTTTTATAAATGTTTTCTAAATAAAACTTTGATAAAAGACATCTGATATGGCATTTTACTTTACCCCATCGCAGTTTTCACTTTACCCCGCACTGAGGGGCAAAGTGAAATAATTTTTTTAAAATAAATATATATCAATAAGTTAAAATTGAATAAAAATTCTGAAAAAATACAGGGGAACCACTAATAATTGCAGTTATTTATCCATGGCTTATCATTTTCCTCTCAAGTGTTATCAACATTTCCTTGTTAGCTATTCCACTTTGCCCCACCTTCCCCTACCCTTCACACTTTAAAAAAAATAGTATCTATCTTGACGAAAGCTTTTAATCTTTCCTATAAGCAATGAAAAATGGATATGATAAGATGTGATGCAATCCACCTCCTATTAAGTCAGCAAATCTGACTGCATTAAATTGGAGACCCCCTTTTGAAAATTATTGTCAAGCTGTTATACATTAAAAAGAAATCATTTTCAACAAGGAAAAAGTATTCTTTTGATATATATTTATGTAGTTTAGTGCTTATAAAATAAATAAGGTTCATCCAGACAGAACGAGTTCTGAATTAACAAATTTAAAATATTAATTTTAACAAAAACCTGTTTATTACAAAATACGATCTGCATCTCTAATGAGAACAGCATCTTCTTTGAACGAATAAAAAGATTATTTTATAAACTACTAACTTTCCGTTACGGTTTCGCTCACGGAGACTACAAGATTTATTAAATTTGAAAAAATGACTGTCATTTTGATTTTTTATCTTTGGTGCGATTGTTTTGAAAATCAATATCTAGATGACTCTGACTGTAACTCATAACTATTGTTATATTCCAAAGGCGAAATTTTACATCATCAGTAAAAAGTATTCAACTTTATTTGGAGTATAAAGCGGTGAACTAAAAAAGGAACTGGGCATTACATATCTACTATTTATCGCGTTCTAGGCTTCCTACTGCATGGAAAAATGTCACACACCACAGGCTATTTGACTATTTCTCTGACTAGATAAAGAGAACTCAGATTGTGACGGATGTAAAAAAGACGAAGAAAGGAATTTTGGTGATACAGCTCTTGAACCAAGCATGGAACCTTTTTTAAAAGAGGTACTTATCATAGTCATCATTCTTAATTTAAAAACCATTTTTCTTAAGAAAATAGGTTAAATGTTTTGTAATGACATCACACAGCAAAATAGCACTTGTTTAGTGATTTTTCTAAAGTTGGTTTAAAAACTGAATACATATTTGAATATTGTGAAGTAAGAAATATAAAAAGTATTGAAATGTTTGAAATTATAAATGGATGTTTTTCGAAAACCTTTCGTGATGAAAAAAACCCAGATCATATTTGTATTCAGGTGGGAAGATACCATCAGAATCACATCACATTTCTTTCTGAGGCAAAGAACAGCTTCATTTCTGTTCTTTAGTAAAATCATTGATTCTTAGCAATGCCGCATAGGATAAATTGCTTGTATTTCCAGCAACTCGTTTCGACAAATTTGAAGTTTAGATTTGTAGACTCTCTCTCTCTCTCTCTCTCTCTCTCTCTCTCTCTCTCTCTCGCAAGGATGGCAATATTACTAAAAAATGATTGGCCCAATTTATACTTCATTGAATAGATCATTACAGTAATCTTGTTTTTTACTTTCTAATTTAGATTTATTAAACTTGTAACTTATAATAATTCATACATAGTTACCTTTCCCCTTTCTCCACAAAATCCAAGAGCGTACTAAATCTATAGATACAAAATGTATAACTTGACATACATATAGGTATGCATACATATATACAGAAAGCCGAGATCTACATATGTACATGTAGCGCAATTTTTATTATTGTGGTAATGAAAGCAAACTAAAAGTATTAAAATTGATCGAAACACTTGCCCTATATTCGAACTACAATTTTTATATTGCATTTACATATTTTATAATATCATTGATTACCTTTCGGACGGACTTATTTATCATGGTTACTTGTCTACTAATTAGAAACTATTTGGGAAGTGAAATTGAGAGCACAATCACTTAGTATTCTACTTAAGTATAATGTATGTACAACTGAGTTATTCTTAATGGTGCCTTTAAATGTCATCTAAACAATTACTATGCTTCTAGTGTACTAAATAGAATGTAATGGGCGTTTAAAATTTAAAATCACTAATAAAGTTTGTTTTGCTAATTAAACATAATTAATTATGCGATAAAATTGTTATTGTTGTTCTCTATTCAGCAAAGTAAATTGAAATTGATTGATTAAAGTGTTTTAAAGCTATTCCTGCCTTAACGAATTTATACTTGTGATACAGAAAAATTGGCACTTAAAATTTACCTAGTATAAGATTCCTTAATTCTTCTATCTTTGCCTTAACATCGCTTGAAGACAACAAATTTCCTTCGTAATCTCTTATTTGCACTTCGCACATGATCACGGATGACTAGCAACTGAAACATAAAATTAATTCATTTTGCAAAATGCGGTTCTATGAATATTTAATGTGAAGGTGAACCATGTATGTTAATGACATGATGAGCAGACAAAATATAGAAAACTTAATCCAATGCTGCCAACTATTTTAAAGAGCTAAAATTTTGTAAATGTTTCTTTTTAATTAATGTTTCCAATGAAGCGTGCTAAATTTTGATAAATTGCAAAGAAGAACTTGACAATATTGAAACAAGTAAATGGGTCGATAGCCGCAGTGGTTAGGCTGACTATCATTGTAGCGGGACGATAAGAGCCGAGTTTCAATTCAGACATGACATTTTTTCAGAGAGTTGAAATCCGGATCGACTTACCATTCGCTGATTAACAGCGCAGTATTATAAAAGGGGATATGATGCTGTCACAAAGCCATTTGAACACAATTTAAACACACAAAACTACACCGCGAGAGTTGCAGTGATAGCCAAACAAGTAATACAGCTTACGGAGTCACCACAACTAAGCACCCACCACACATAAAAAAAAAACATAATAATAGGCATCTATATAATTTGTAATAATGTGCTTTAAAAATTGTATTGGAGTCACCGTAACCCAAAATCGGTTGAAACTTTTAGAAATGTGTGCCCAATTATTCTCATTGGCTGTTCCATTGATACCCATACCTATAAAAGCAATGCTCTGTTAGCATATGAGTGTTTGGCAACACTGCTTATTTACCCTTGAGAAAATATGGAAGAAAGAATTTTGTCCATATAAGCTTTATCTTAAGATATCTGCACAATCTTTAGCTTTACCTTAAAGTTGGCATACTCTATCACATTTCGTTTCCAGAAGATCAATTGGCTCTTGAATATAATAAATCTTTAGTTTAACTTACCAACGACTTGTACCTTTTTATCGCATTGTACTCGGGCATGGCTCCTCTTTCTGATGTATCAACGTACTTATTTTTGTATAATTACGCATATCTTCCTTGCTCAGATACTGGTAGTCTGCGCATTAAATCTACTCACAATCATCTTTTACTGCTCCTTCCATGTTGATCGTGCCAAGTCTACTTTGAATCCAAACAAATTGCTGTTAGTTATCTGCTGATCCTTCGCCTATATTCACTTTAGCTCCACAGAATAGCTCAACAATCATTGCAACATCAAAGGAAGAAATAAATATAGTATTTTTAAAACAATGCCATAAAAAAACAAAACATGAAGGAAGGTAGTCTTCTCCTAAGCAAGAGCAAGGCTACTGTTTCTGTTACTACTGCACGAAATTCAAATTTAAAACAAAATTATAAAACATGTTGCTTTGTTATCTGGCATAATTCTAGAACTCAATATTTGCCAGATTTTGATATGACGTTTTTGAAACGGACAACTTTAGATAACTTTAACAAGTACAAAGGATTTTTTAACTAAACTAACACAAAGAAGTAAACTAAAGACTAGTAAGTTTTGCAAAGAGGAACACGGTTTTTGACCATTATTGGTAACAACTTTACTTTTACATATCATGTGGATTATTATGATTTTAGTAGATTTATTCTTATTTTTGTTGCCGACTTTTAGATCATCCAATATCCCTTTTTTATTATAATTCATAAGACACTCTTTTCTTTTTCCTTTCTTTGGAAGTCACTATGTGTACGTAAATTATATTGTAATATCGAATGGTAAATAAACGTTGTTGTTATTAGGAATATATTCCAAAGGTCCCAAAAAATTCCTGGGCATGGCCTTCTTGGGTTTGCAAAAAATATTTACATCGAAATTGCTTTGGAAAGTGCGGTTCTTGCATTTATTTCTATTGTTTTCTTTTTTAGTTACCAAAATTAAGTGTTTGATGTATTTGGTAATCATGATGTTGACTATGTTTCATATTCTGTATCTGAGTATTCTCATGGAATTAAATAACAAAACGATACGTTCAATGTCAAATTTCTAGTCAAACAGCTTCTAATAGAGTCTAGTAGATACTAGTATTGAAAATGGCTTTTACCTAGCAACTAGGATTTCCACTTGTTTTGAATTACTTGCCTGTCAGAATTAGTTGGGTTATGTTAAGAATTTCAACATGAATGTGGTGAAGACGTTTTAGTTTCAAGTGTTGGGTGCTTCCTTTCTGAGTTTGGTTTTCTGTAGTTTTCCAAATTTCACGGCAAATGCGGAAAGGTAACATCTTAAGTCGGTCTACAGAGGCGTAATAATAACTCATGGCCAGCCGGATTTAATTGGCGCAAGTTTCAAGTGGATTATTAAGTGTTGTCAAGAATTTATCAAATATTTTACCAAAGGTTTCAAGCAGTTAGCTAATCAATCGTAATCAAGCGTAATCGAGGAAGTTTAGAGATTACAGACGTCTTTAGTAAAATGTAAGTATACGTTCTTGTTTAGGTCAAAATATTTGTATATTTATATTAGTTGAAACCAATCAGTTATATCTGTGTAAATTTGTAACTAGTGCTTGAGTTTTATCTTTAGTGTCATTGTACGTGTAAATTCAAGAGGCAACTATAATTGCCACGGACCTTCAGAGTATTCAAATTTATTGAAATTATCTATTATGTCTCTAGGTAAGACCTCGAAGATGACATGTTCATAGTTGATAAAATACTCGATGCGTACGAGGAATATCATGGTATACGCCTCCAAAATATCAGGTCTGTTGCCATAATATTCCCCATATGACGCTCCTAATGTTCCTACAAATGAAGATTCTGACTTCTTAGATAATGAAGTTGCAAGCAACCCAATACATTTGCCTGATTGCATACTTCAATGCGAGGTTGGGGTAACTTTTGAAGAATCGGAAAATCAGCATACTCAAGTAGAAGATTTTGAGTACCTATTCGCAACATCAACAAAATGAGAACACTGAAACGGTAGAAATTGAAGATGCTCAATCTTCTACTTCAAAGCGCCCTCGTTTGCAAAAGATGAAAAATGTTATGCCTTCCAAGTCAACTTGGTCATCAGATAAAAACATGTTTTGACACTGTCAACTATCGAGAAACTTTGCGAACCTTCAACTATTGACTTCTTGAAGAACATCGTTGCTTCATCATTAGGTTTCACAAAGTAGTGGTATTTATAATAATATCGCGCAAAATTTCAACCTGGCAAACTAATTTCCTTTATCCTGATGCCTCGACCAAACACATCCTTCATAGGCCTACGGACAGTCTCTAGGGACGTTCTTATGCCGTACTTGTGCTGGCTGAGACAAAACAATTTATTCGCGAAAAACCCATAAGATTTGCGTTTAAGTTGTGGGTAAGAGCTAAACCAAATGGCTACGTCATGCACGCAGAACCTTACTGTAGATCCAATACAAAGTTGTTTGATACTGGATTTGGTCATGGAGGTGACGTGGTGATCGGCTTGATGGATTACTGTACTGTTCCCAAAGGAAGAAAATTATATTTCGATAATTTGTTCACATCCGTGACTCTGCTTGAAGAATTATGTAAACGGGAATTGAGCGGCACAGGTACTCTGAGAGAAATCGAATAACCAAGGCTATAAAATTGCCATCCAAAAAGGGATTTAAAAAATTCGACCGAGGAGAATATGTTTGTGTGGGAAATGAGAAACTAATATCGGCTACTTGGAACGATAATGCTGTGGTAACCGTGAGGAATATTCAGAGGTGACAAAAAGAAAATAACCAACACAATATCTCAATCCGAATATGGGAGGAGTTGACCTCAATGATCCATTTACGAGTCAATACCGGACAAAAATTAGAATCAAGAAATGGTGGTGGCCTCTGTTTGCATGGGGTGTTGATGAATCTTGTGTGCAAGGATGACTCCTATATAGGCAGTTGGGACACTACATGTCCCGTTCGCAATTTAGAAGACAGGTCGCTCTTCAAATATTTAATGTTTATGGTACACCCAGCATTAGGTCTGGATCATTATAATCACATGCAAAATCCGTTTTCCTCGATGACATCAAAAGTGATGGGAGAATTCAAAAAAAAAAAACTTAAACCAATGATCTATTCAGAATTTAATGTAAGCTACCTAAACATAAGTATGTAGTAAAATGCAGGCAGTTCCACCTAGGAAAGTTTCTTCGCTCTTGTTTTCATTTGAATTGACATCTAATCCAAATGTGCGCGCCCTACTCAAAAATAAATGTCTTTGGTATCTTTTGGGATCGGCTGATTGTGGCTTTAATAATGGAATTATTCGAAAAATATTCTTAGTAAAAGATGACTAGAATGAAGTTCTTTACAGCAAGAAAATATTTTCATATATACAGGGTGTTCAGTTTTGTCTGTGAGATAGATTACTTTGTTTTATAAAATAACACCCCATATATTATTGCATTTTTAAATTTTTTGATGTAATATAAGGTAATGTTTATTAACAAACTTTACACTCAAACCCAACAGTTTTCGAGACTCTGTGTAAATGCATTTTCTTCCTTTCGAAACGGAATATCTCGAAAACTGTTGGGTTTTAGGGCAGAGTATGTTAATTAAAATTACCATATATTACATCAAGAAATTCAAAAATGCAATAATATATTGGGTGTTCGATTTAAATAAACAAAGTAACCTCCATTGTTGCTGCAGACAAAACTGAACACCCTGTATATAAGAAAATATGTTCTTGCTATAGAGAACTTCATTCTAGACATGTTTCACTAAGAATATTTTTCGATAAAATAAATAGTAAAGCCACAATCAGCCGACCCAGGAAGATGCCACACCCTTCAAATAAAAATGTAATAATTTTTCTTTGCTAATTATACCAGTGCCTTTCGTAAACTGTAATCACTGGGCAACAAAAAAGAAGCCCAAGCAATTTTGAACGTAACCTGATTTTGCTGTGAAGGATATATTAAAAACTTTATATACTTAACAATGAAAAAATAATTTCAATAATTATATTTTTACTAAATGAGGCACATTGCACCACACGAAACTACTATTTCATTCGTTGTGACCCAGTGTTTTTGAGAATTGAGTAAGTCAGGTTGTACTGTTACTATTAATTTCAATTATAAATTCTTTTACGATCAGCTGCCTTCAAGAGTGTTATTGACGACTAAACTAGAGAATCATATACAAAAACGATAATTATTAATTTAAATCAATTAAGCATCTGCATCGTTTAAGATGCTACAGAATTATAGTTTAGCAGTTATGGAAAGAAAAAACTTAAAGCTCCTGTGCATGTACTTTAGCACATCGAATAAAATTACAAGCATAATAATGTAAATAATTATAAGGTATCTATAATTATTAAAAGTAAAAGCAGCGTTAAGACGAACGACAGAAGATCATTGACTGTATACCTGATACACCTGTTATACCTGATACAAAAAGTAAATAGTTTAGGAAATAAATTTATTTCAAACCGTAACATCTATAATTATCAAGTTATATAATGTTTAATGTTGAACTTGTAATCATTATGTTTAAAATGTGGTAACTATAATAACATAACTTGATACATACCTTCGCCTCTTATGAAAGCCAAGGTCAGTTTCAATCGTCTTTATAAGGAAATATTTGTAAACAATCACTTTCTAAACAGAACCTGTATGATATTGCGACATCGACAGGTTTACTAACTAAAATCTCTTATATGAAGAAAACTACAGAAATATTTTGAACAGTTTATTATAGTTTAAGCATTATATGATATACATATATATCCTAAGTAATAAAAAGTAGTTAAGGAGAATTTTTGTCATAAACTAAACGGACATGAGACGGTTACACATTGGAGTATATAATAGATATATACAATTATCACAGATACCTATGTACTATGTTTTACTTATCACCTTATTTACTTAATTACTTATTACTTATTATTAAACAAGACAAAAAAGAAATACAAAAAAAATCATGTAGGTAGCACAATATGTGCCATCTATAAACATGATAGCTAACAATAAAGTTGTACGTACTTTGAAACATACCCAAACGATGGCGCTGCAAGTCATTTAAAAATGATTAATTTTCCTCATTCTCTTGATCATCAATCATGTATAATTTTCGTCTAACATCATCAACTATATATCCAAGAGACTTTAGTTCTTTTACAATAGTATTATTAGTAGCAAAATATTTGATCCAATCCATGTAATCATAATCTTCGTGAATTCCACCATACTTTTTAGGTAAATGTTTTGGATCGATATGCTGATGTAACGATTCCATATCATCACCGTGGAAAAAAATTCTCTTCTTCATCCTTTCATCCAAGAATGGTTTGAAAAAATTGTAAACCATGTCGAATATCCACGATTGATTGACGATGTGGATTGCTTTGATTTTCATTGGAAAATGTGTCTGAAAATGTTAATTAATTTAAATTAACTAGAACATAATGAAATGATTTTTAAGAGTACATACAACCATAATTTGCACCATTTTCGAAGCTAGAGATGGTGACATGTGTAGTGCCTGGCTCAATGTCATACCGCCTAAGTCAAACATAGCAATACCGCCTAAAATTTGCGCTCTCTGTTCCAAAATAGCAAGTTCTAGTACGACCAAGGTGGCTTGAAATAATTCTGGTATTGATACTGCTGATGGATCCCAATTACCTAAGTACCAAAAGTCGTTGTCATTATCTGTACTTACTGATTAAAAAAAGTACACTTACCCATTCTATAAAGTAATATTCTTCTTCCAGTTTGTTCTCGATAAGGAGGCACTAATATCACATTATGTACCCTACATAAATGCTCCAGACGAACATCGTCAAAAAATTCTGGATTGTCTTCCTTGAAATTGTAATAATTAACAAACTGCAAAAAAATATTCAAATCAGGTATAAGAATTAAATTTAATATATAGTGACACCTTACCAATTTATAAGCTTTTTCAATTACAAAATATCTTGCTCGCAGAAATCTAAGTAGGAAAGCGTCATCGGTCCGATGCGGATCACAATCACCCCTTTCTAGAAAAATTGGAGAAAGAATATCAATATTTATATGGAGCTAATGTTTATAGAGGCATAAGTCTGGGAATCTGCCTTTATAGACTTCTCACGGGAATGAATTTATTGTATTATTACTATTAACTTCCAATTTAGAATGTATGTTCTATCGCTTCACAAAAAAGCTGAAAAGAGTCGAAAACTTTACTCATCTACCCACAATTAAATCTTGCTTATTTTAAATTTCGATCTTCATATGGGGACACATGCAAGAATTGCAAAAATAAAACGGTTTTGTGGTTTGGAAGTAGACCTAACTTGGGTAAATTAAAAGTGTGTGAAGAAAAGAGAAAAAGTTTGAGGAGAAAGTTACTAGATGAATTTTTGTGGGCTACAGGATAAATACATGCAGGTTGTGGAATGTTGAAAGATAATTTTACAGAGAAATGTTATATTTGTGTCAGTTAAAGTGAGTGTGAGCCATGACAACTAAAATAACCTCCAAACGAGTATGTAGTTGCACTGAATACCGAACCAGATAATTCACAAGTAACTTACAATGATGCACTAGACAGGTGAAATTAGAATAAATAGATAGAGGCAATGAGGGAATAAGTTAAGACTCATGGGAAGAACAACACATGGAACAGTGCCAAATTGCCCAGAGGAAAGAAACTATACTGCGTAGCAAATAAGTTTATACAAGAACATTAATCAAGAAAGAGTGAAAATGTACAAATCCCAATTAAGTTGTCGGAGTAGACTCTGTGTGAGTTCATATTATAAAGGTAGTATGCAATAAAAGGTCCAAATTCTCACATATATGTATTTTGAGAATTTTGTCCTTTTATTGCATACTACCTTTATAAATCCCAATTAGTAGTGAATGGTTATAATTAAAGATACGACATAGATTGCCAAGATATGTTTCGATATCTTGGTTAAATACTCTCAAAGTTATATTATCTATTAGAAATTCAAGAGATTGGGATAACGAATTATTAGATATACAGACTGCATTTCTTCAATGGGACAAGAAATTTATAATGAAAAATCAAATTGCTATATAGTCTAAATCAGCGTCCAAAGTGTTGAAACACGGAATTTAATAATTTTTTGACAAGACTTCAAGACAAGGTTAAATAATACACATTGATAAAGTAGAAACTTTCATCGAGATTGAAATTGATTGCATAAGAGACCAAAATCAAATAAGATTTTATTCTTAAGGAAATATGAGATAGAAAACAATCAAGCACTCACAACACCCATGGAAAAGGAATTGATTTTAAGGATAGGAGGAGAAAGTCACAAAACAATCAAACATCAGTACATAACGGCTGCTTTTCGGTTATCGGGTTCTCTGCTGTGTAGAAAGGTTGTGTTACTTAACGTTTCGATCATCTTCGAACGTTTCGTGATCACGACAAGATCGAAAAGTTAAGTAACACAACCTTTGTACACCGCAGGGAACCCGAAAACCGAAGAGCAGCCATCAACAGCGGCCGTGAAAGCCTGAAGACTACTTTATCAGTACATAAGTTTGCTAGGTAGCTTGATGTACTTGGCAATTTATACTAGACCAGAAATATGTTTTTCAGCAAACTATTTGAGCAGATTTCAAATCAAGTCTTCATCATTACACATGGCGAACGTGTGCTAAGTATCCCTATACGAAAAAACATTTAAAATTAAAAAGTTTGAAAAGTTAATGTTATCGAAGCTTATAGTGACCTTAATTGAGCAAAATATAGCTAAAAAATTGAATCAATCGCATTGTGTTCGCGCATTTGACGGCACTATTATTTGGGAACACTAACCACTTCAGCCCACTAACCACCAAAAGCTTTTAACTAAACTACTTTATTATCGCCTTGATAAAGACAGTTTTGCTGTCGAAATGCGTCGGTTTTTACTTAAAAGTTTTTGGTGTTTAGTGGGCTGAAGTGTTTAGTGTTCTACTTCTGCACCAATAGATCCGGTGAAGAACTTTGTTACTTGAGGAGCGCGAAGGGAGATATATGAACACAATATTGGAGCTATTGCAAGTGGGAGTCTTGTTTGGACTCAGGTTCATAATGATGAACCCAAGTTTCGTCTCCAGTAACAATTCGACTCAATACACCATCCTTGTCTTCATTACAGAGGTCCAAAAATGCACACGAACACTCTACGCGCTGTTGTTTTTGCGGCGGCGTAAGCATTCTCGGCACCCATCTTGCGCTGACCTTAGACATGCCGAGATGATCGTGTAGAATTTTAAAAATTGTTGTATCGGATACTCCAACCATTTCTGCGAGTTGTTTCTTCTTTAGTCGAGCATCTTCGAGTACAATTTTTTCAACTTTTTGTATAAGTGCTGGCGTGGTCACCTCAATGCTCCTGCCCGGCCTCGGGTCGTCTTCAAGGGATTCCCTTCCTTGTTTAAATAAACTATGCCACTTGTACACCATGGTTTTTTTCCTGGACAAGAGTCGTCGTAAACCAATGACATCTCATTCATTATGGTCGCGACTGATTTTCTTTGCCTGGTAAGGAACTTTATAACGGCACGATATTCGATTTTTTCCATATTTCATTTTTCACTCCTGATTATGTTACTTGGTTGACGATAGCTCAAAGACTAACTGTCTGATAACAATGAAACTTCGTATTTATACTAATTACGAGTAGCTGCACAGGCCACGCCCCCAATGCGCCTAATCACCCCCCTACAACCCGCTCATTCCGCGAATATAAAAACGCTCCCTCGTACGTTATTGTATTATACGAGGGTGACCTGAAATGTTTCCGGAATCGGCAAGAGATGACATACAAAGGTCAAAGTAGATTCATGGTCGGCAAGGGCAGCCTTTTTTTACAGCAATTGTCAAAATTTCAGACGTCTACTGTGAGTAATTGTTGTTTAAGAGTGCGTTTTGTGTAACAAGGCAAAAATAGATAAAATCGAATTTCGTGTAGTGATAAAACAGTTCTGGATGTCTGGGAAAATTCGAAATATTGTCGATTGTTCGAAATATTGATGTCGTGTTAGCCAATCGCCGATTGAAGCTGAAAGAGATAACAGAGACAAACAGGCATGTCAGAGGAACGCGTTGGCCATATCCTACACGAAATTTTGTGAAAGCTTTCGGTGCAATGTTTACCAGGTTTCCTCATACCGGAGCAAAAACGAAATTATGTTACCGTTTCGGAGGAGTGTCTGACCAGGATTCAACGCAATCCAAGGGCTTTCTTCATGCGTTTCGTAACCGTAGATGAGACTTGGATCCACCACTACACAGCGGAGAAGGAACTGTCGAAGCAGTGGTCTTTTCCGAGCGAATCGGCTCCGAAGAAAGCAAAGACCGTTCCATCGGCCGGAAAAGTCAAGGCGATTATTTTTTGGGATTCCCAACATGTGATCCTCATTGACTATCTGCAGAAGGGAAGGACAATTACGGGACAATTCTACAGCGGTTTATTGACCCTATTTGATGCAATATTGAAGGACAAACCGCCTCGTTTGCAGCGGAAAAAAGTGTTAATTAAGAAGCAATACAATTAACACATTGCGTGCCACTTCATTCATACATATATATGAATAATCTAAAAATTACATACACATAATGTTTCCGGTTGGGCCACGTTATTCATGTACAAATGACAACAAAAAATCGCAAAATGAATATGCAAAACTTTTCAAAAACTAAACATAGTAAACTAATCTTTTCAAAATATAAAAATAATACAAAATATGAACAACAACGAAACTGTCGTTTCGACGTCTTGTATTATATTTATCGTGGCACGCAATGTGTTAAGGTGCTATTATCGAATTTTGTACCAAGCAAGGTTATAATGTTACCAACAATCATTATTATCGTATTTATTATACAATTACTTATAATAATTATCCATTACAATCAAATTAAATACATTTACATTGCAGATTTTTCTCGCAACGCTAACAAACCTTGATAGTGTGAAGCTACTTTCACACGAGTAGGATTTTTCCACGTTAAGGTTAGTAGAACGGGTGCTAACGCGTTATTTTATCCGGTAATGTAAGAGAGCATAATATATCTTTCGGGAAAGCTATGGGCAGGTATAATTATTTACCACCGTAAAAATTATTTGAAATATGCTCGGTTTTATTCTGAATGGAATATACTAAGTGTACTTTCTATATCAGTACATTTTCGAACAGTATGCCTGCACATTTAGATTAGATAAATGTAGCGGAAATATACCAAAATAATTATGTTTCAAATATATAAGCATTTATTCTAAAAATACATTTGGTTGTTTAATAATGTATTTACGTAAAATTGTTTTTTAATATCGTTTTGAGTTCATAAAAAAGATACATACATTAAATAAACTGCTATCATATTTTTGCTAAGCTAGTATAATTCATAATAAAAGAAATGAGAAATAACAGAGTTCGACGTGAAAATGTATTAAAAGAAATGCCCTAGAATTTTATGTTACGACCATATATTATCTTAGAGTAGACGTATCCAGCTGAGCATGTACAGCATAACTGCAAAGCACTAGGTACTCTACTAATTACACCGTCTAGTAAATAATAAATGCGCGAGTATAAGACCCATGACAAGATCTTAATATTTAAGCTTTAATAATAAATGTTGGCATTATACGAGTGCAAGTTATAGTAACATAAATTGTAACTACAATGTTGGAAAAAAAGTGGCGAGCACGCCCTGTATAATCTTAACGCGTAAAGGTACACTCGGTACGACTTAGTCTTCGAACAATTTTAATAAGGTAACTCACTAAAATCGTTCGAAGACTAAGTCGTACCGACTGTACATGTATAATTTTAGAGACGCAAGAAGGTTTTCCTTATAAATACAAGCAACAAGTTTCGAATTTCGGTGCAGAAAGATCATCATCGATCCCTACCCATTACTCAAACTGTGATTTATTACTACATTATCTCTTCGCTTCGCCACTTGTAGTGACGTCTATGACGATTTGTTCTTTGGCAGTTGTGAGACCTTCGGCAGTATTTTGGCAAATGAGATTATAATCCACTCGTAACTTGCTATTAAGTTGTCGCCAACAAAAAAGGTATTACAAATGCGTTTCCAGCATAGGTAAATTATATCACCAATTCGATGGATAACAGTACTGATGGACATTTTATAGAGGTATAAACACTGCAGTTGTTTGATCAAATTGTTTCCAAACATTGTTTGTGCAATAATAATCGTTGCTGATAGGACGAATTGTTCATCAATTATGTCATACTTTTTACATCTACCTCCCTTCTTCCTAACCACCCTCCTCCTTCCCCCCTCTCTCGCCACCCCGTCCCACCACCCAGCTAACCTATGTTCGCTTTAATAGAGAAGAGCCAGGTTTGGGTCATTAATTTTAAATATCATATATTGTTCAAATAAAATTTTTATGTAGTTTCAGAGATTGACAACAAGGGGTCGAGTGACACCTCATTTTAAATGGCTCGCAGAGGCCAAAATTTCATAGAAGTTTATCCATTGATATGAACATAGTAATACATCAAAATTTTATTTCATTATACATCTTGCATTTGCACTTAACTGCTCAACGTAAATTTAAAAGTCTTAGGTAGAGTGCGAATATTTAGAGAAAGGTATATTACGTCACCGTTCAATGCGCGAAGAAAAAGTATCAGTGGGGTCATAACTTATACAGCTGATTAAGCAGGGATAATAATAACCAACGTTAAAAATTATTAAAAATGTAGTTCATAATAAAATTGAATAAAAAAATGAGTATTTATTTGTATTGATTGAATTAATAAATAAATACAATAAAACGAACGTAAGAGAATAAGGAGAATATTAAAACAATAGGAAACTACAGGTCGGCCAGAATGTCGTGGCAGTAATCTATTGCTAATGTAACAATATAACAAACGTGACGACGACGAAGGTCCTATATACTGTTGCTAAGGCTAAACAATGTTCCTACGACCGTTGTTTGAATGTTGGTATGGTGGGTCAGCATATTGGAAGCATACTAATGACTAATCCTGGTCCAGTTGTCCGAGCACATGCTGAGCTCTTCTGACAGCTATACATGAGCCACTAGACCCGCCTCTTATATCAGCACGCCACATCTCTTATCACAGCTGGGTGCAACAACGTCATACGTTTACACAACCTCTCTGATTTAAGCGCAACTACCACGGCATTCTGGTCGACCTGTAACGCAATATAAATACTCGTAACCCACCCAGAATATAAGACGTCAGTGGTGATTGAAGTATGCACGTGTTACCCATCCACACCTAAAATTATTTGAATGCGCCTATTTGGACTCGCCCGACGAAAATTTGGTAATCTGCGCATGTGACGTCAGATACCCTTCTCTAAATAATCGATGTCTAGCTATGAATTGTAAAACGTGTCTTTTATTAGGCCTATGCTACCTTATAAATGTCATAAACTAGAATTTTATTGACATATTTATAGTAAGTGCTGTAATGAGCAATAATAAATGTCGACATTGCGAACATTATCATTATAAAGTTACCACCATGCAGCAGTCATCCTTTACATTTGTGAATGTAGTTAGCAAAAGATCATTACAACGACGATGATTGGTAATAAAATATATATACTCTAGAATGACCTTCACTATGCCTTCACCTACACTACAAATATATATTCGAAACAACTGGGTTAATCACAACTTCGAAGTTGTGCTCAGCCATAACATCCAGCATACGTGATTATTATATAAAAACTATTCGATGCAATCCGGTCGGACGCTGTGAGGGATTAGATTAAAAACCATCTTTTATATTTTCGTTAGAATAATAGTAATTTAATTAACTCTTACCATAAATCATATTCCTAAATTCATCTAATTTCTGCACCCTTACATCTGGCAATTCACCTAATTCCTTCAGAGCCCATTCTTGATATTCCTGTGGAGGTTCGCCTAAATCCAACTCCGCCTTTACTCCTTCATCAGGCATGACTATATCTAAAAGAATAAGAATCAAACATTAGCTTTATTTTTACATTTACATTTCATAAAGATACGAAGATATTAAAGGTCATCGACTATGAGAATTCAATGTACCTTGTTATGTCAACATTGTGTCACTAATATATTTTTGTTTGTCCTTTCATTAGCTTTACAATGTATTTCACAAATTTACTTATACTTTTATATAAGCTGTTGTAATTTATACTAATCAAATACTAAATACAAAAGTGCCGGGACGCAGCTCTGTGAATTATATTGTCATTTTTTAAAGGAATTCTTAATTTATTAGGCAAATACTATTCTCCGTACATTAATGTATCTAGGTAGTGTTGTGTAGTGTCTAGACTCTAATTCCCACATGCTATGTATTACTTTGTATCCAGATATATTTTAAAATAAGTCATGATGAATTAGGTACACTGCATTTTAATAATCTAATCTTCATACAAATTT
This sequence comes from Holotrichia oblita, assembly GCA_023690525.1. Classification (NCBI taxonomy): domain Eukaryota; kingdom Metazoa; phylum Arthropoda; class Insecta; order Coleoptera; family Scarabaeidae; genus Holotrichia; species Holotrichia oblita. Next base: position 148,479,579 of record CM043017.1, on the reverse strand, counting down.
ATTGACTTTAATACTTGATCGTAATAATTTTTGATAATTGTAATTTATTTGTTAGATATTATATAAACTACTAACTATGCTCCTAAAGATGCCAAAATCTCAATTTGAGTATATTCTCTTGAAAAACTTCAAAGACTTATTGTATTGTTTATGAAAATATTGAGAAATATCAGACAAAGATTGTTCATTCTGCAGGATTATATTCATATATAATTTTTTTGCGCATGTTCCTAAAACTTCAGCTTTCGTATTTTTTAACTACAATTTTGATTATAGCTTGCATTTTACTTTGAATCATTGCATTACTTTGAATGTAATCAAAATACAAACAAGCTGAAAATAAAGAAAAAGTAAATATGGAAATCGAAGGATACACAAAGTATGACTGTATAATTAAATATTAATTGCATTCAAAGAAGAAAACAAAAAACATTCTCTCGGACATCTCATTAGACCGATCTGATAAAATTCTACTCCAGTTTACATAAAAAAAAATCCCGATTGGATCTATAATCAACGATTTGGAAAACATGTTAGCTTTAATAAAAATTGAAAGTAGAATATCTTTCACGGTAGAGGTTGGAAAATGTCAGAGTCAGTCAAAGAAAGAAGAAAAGACACTTATTCTTTACTTACAAAAAATTTTAATCAGTTCTCTTTCAGAATTTAATAGATCTTTTAAAAATTGCAGTAACCCAATAGATAATACCTTAAAAGACACAATTCAAAATGTCGTTGACAGAAAAACGATTTGAACATCTCTCATAATTTTATTTTACTTTTTTTTCAATTTTTCTTGTCCAGATTCATTTCTACAATTTTTACTTAATTTTATCTGAATTACATTATTAGGGGACCTTTCCTTGTGAATAAAATAATTCAAATTTTTGCAATGATGTCATCTATTACTTATCAAATAAGCGTTCAGATACTTGCGGATCACCTGTTATTAATTGCGAAAGTAGTTCCTATTTAAAGTTAAAAAAAATCTCCATGAAATCAATCTTAGTATTAATTTAAACGTTATGTAATACAGTCGTTATAATATGCCTAATAGCTATTTAAAATAACGATAATAATATAGTAGATTTTTGAATATCAAATGAGAAATTTTTCCAGCATGTTTTATTATTAGTGTCTACTAGACTCTAATTAATACCAAATTTATCTGATTAATGTTAATTTTGTTGAATGCAAATCCTACCCGTAAAGGGAACAATTATATAAAATGTGTGATGCGTGTAGAAAACAATATGCAAGTGATTCTACATTATAAAAAGGCGAAATGTGAAGTAGAACAAAACTGATTTCAAATGCGAATTACAACACCGCGTAGAAAATAAACTTCTCTAGATAGGCAAAACGCACGTGTATGCTATATGCATAATGTAAATATCGAAGATCGGCATAGATAAAAAAAAATGATTTATTGCTTGCCATTTATAAATTTTAAATTCCCATTTAATTAGAAATAAAATATAAAGGAGTTCTTGATGTAATTTGATGCAAATAAGTAATAACATTGGAAAGAATAGAAGTCTAGTTATATCTAATTTTTTTCGGAAATATTATTTTGATATTTACTATCCTTAGTGCTCAAGATTGAATTAATATTTTACAAAAATGTCATGTCAGATCCGTAAGGATAAAAGACGAAAAAATAGTTCAAAAATACTACATTAAGATACTGTTTCAGTTTTCAAGACAGTTTTAGTTTTCTTGACATTTTAGAAACATCTTCAATTTATGTAACTAAAAATTGCTTGGACAATACCTATTATAAATAAACTACTAATAAAACTTATAATAAAACTATGAAAGTCTTGAATAGTTCTTTGTGTCAAACATTGGTCCTCAAATTTTTTAACATAAAATTAGGAAGGAATTGTTTCGTAAAAAAAATTAATTCCAATTCAATTCAGGACTAACGCCAAAATTTCGTCTTTGTCACTCATACGCTACAGATTATCTCTTTCAACAGGATAATCACGAGAATAACACTGTAATGAAATCGGACTAATACATACATTGTTTCTATCTGTGCACTTTTCACAACAGAAAATTAATACTTAAGTGTGTTCTTGTTTGACAAAATAATTTATTCATTCTTTTATATTATCGCTATCTACTTACAAATAGTCGAACCATTTAGATTTAGATATAAGGGTGATATTGCACCGCGACCGTCGCGTCGGTTTATTGTGCTCCCTTACATGAGGTGTAAGCTGCTGGTTTTTGTCCGCAGTCACAGCTCCCCATCCAGCCTGAGAGCTTTAATAAACTGTAGCAGATGTGATGGTTTCAGGGAGGCAATTTCTTCCTCGTCTATAACGCCTTTGCCAAGATAGTTGGCGCGAATTTCTTCAATTGCTGTGCAGTTGGATATCAGGTGTTTCGGACTTTCATCTTCCGCCCCGCAAAACCTGCACTCGCTATTCTCTTTCAGACCTATCCTCTTCGTGTGTTCCCCAAGGAGACAATCCCCTGTAAGGGAACCTGTGAGAATGCGTAATCTGTTCCTGTTTAGTTCTAGCATGGTTTTTGCTTTCTGCTTGTTGAAATTTCCAAGGAATACCTTGGAATGTCTCAAACCAGGAAGATTGTGCCAGAGGGAAGCTCTGACATCCTCTTCCCTGTCTTTAAGTTCTTTCTTATATGTGCTCATCCCTAATCCACAGAATGGTTCCAGTCGCACAAACGAAGTTGTGGCGGCCTCCTTTGCTAATAGATTAGCTTTCTCATTGCCACTGATTCCAGTGTGCCCTGGTACCCAACATAATGCAACTTTGTTTTCCTTGCCCAGGTTGTTTAGTTTATCCCGGCATTCCCAAACTAACTTGGAGCTGATGGTGTTAGAACTCAGCGCCAGTAAGGCTACCTGACTGTCGGAGAAGATTGCAATGCTCTCCTTTCGATAGTTCCTTTCAAGATTCACCTGAGCACATCTTCCAATCGCATTAATATCTGCCTAGAAGACACTGGGGTATATTCCCATCGGCTCTGAGTATTTGGTTCCTAGCCCGAATACCCCTGCGGCTGTTGTTTTTTAAGTTTTGGACCCATCCGTATACCATTTGATGGTGTTTGCTTTTAGAGAGTAGGTGGAGGTTTCTCCTTCCCATTCTCTCTTGTTACTCAACTTCGTTGAAAAGTTCTTTTCGAAGCTGTATTTCCTAACCATTTCGTCGCTTGGCAGATCCGAAAGTGGGGAAAGTCCCGCCATGGATGACAAAGCTCCCTGGCATAGAGTCTCGCCCCCTCCCGTCCCTGCACTGACTAGTCGGTACATTGCCGCACGAGCCACTCTCTCCACTACTAGGTGTAGAGGTGTGAGGTCTAGGATGACCTATATATATATATATACATATTTGGGATACAACCCCACGTTTTGCCTGCTAAATTCCGGCATATCATTAAAGCTCTTGTTGCTTTATTCACAGTCAGTTCGATATGCTTGTTCCACAAAAGTTTTTTGTCCAGGGTTATTCCTAGATATTTGACTTCTGTTTTGCATTCGATTACTGCTGTATCTAGACGTATATCTTTAATTTTCAGTAGTTTTCTCCTCCTAGTGAAAGGTACGATTGTGATTTTTGCTGAGTTAATGCTCAGCCCCACTGATCGACACCATTCGCTAGTAATTCTAAGACTTGTTTGTATCAGGTCACAAAGAATTCCCTCAAACTTGCCTTTTGCTATTATAACAATGTCATCGGCATATCCTATGCAGTGTACGCCGAACGCAGTCAACCTGTTAAGCAGCTCATCCGCCACCAGGCTCCATATCAAAGGCGAGCACACGCCGCCTTGAGGTGTTCCACGGGTAGTTCTGATCTTCGTAGTGTGTTGGCCTACCGTTGTCTCAGCTGTCCTTGTGGAGAGGACCTCGCTTATCCATTTGGTTACTGTTTTACTCACCCCCCTTGTCTCCAGTGATCGTCTGATCGCATCATGCGACGCGTTATCAAACGCACCTGAGATATCTAGGAAGGCACAGATAGTTGTTTCTTTTTCATTCAGGGTTTTCTGAATGGTCCTTGTTAGCTCTTCCAGGGCAGTCTCTGTCGATCTGCCTGCCATTTTATTAAAAATAAAATCTAAACGAGTTCTTAATGTAATTTGATGCAAATAAATGATAACATTGGAATAAAATAGAAGTCTGATTGTTCCTAATTTTTTTCGGAAATATTATTTTGATATTTACTGTCCTTAGTGCTTGAGATTTAATTACTATTTTACGAAAATTTCATGTCAGATCCGTAGGGATAAAACACGAAAAAATAATTCAAATAAAAACTAAAACAGTATCTTAATGTGGTATACATTAAGATACTGTTTTAATTTTCAAGACCGTCTTAGTTTTCTTGGCATGTTAGAAACAATTTATGTAACTAAAGATTGCTGGGCCAATATTGTAAATAAACAACTAATAAGACTTATACTAAGACGATGAAAGTCTTGGAATAGGGAAATTGTTCTTTGTATCAAACATTGATTCTCAAATTTTTTAGTATAAAATTATGAATTGTTTCGTAAAAAAAAATTAATTCCAATTAAGTTAATTATTATTATTAAGTGTGTTGTCTGACAAAATAATTTATTCATTCGTTTATATTAACGTTTATCTTTGATGCGCCATCTACTCACAAATAGTCGAGCTATAGCTTATTTATGTTTAAGATAAATTTTATCAAATATTCGATGGGAAATGACACATCTCTGAAATATATTATTATAAGAATATTGTGCATCTACTTGAGACTTTCTTGTTCACTATATGGAACAATATTGTACGTAAATAACAATTTAAAATGAAGTTTTTTATAGAACAAAATATTTTGTTAGATACAGGATGTACAGTTTTTATTTATTACATTTTGGAGCTCATTGGCTATATAACTTAAGTTTAAGTCTAGTTTAGGTTTAGTTTATCCCTACACTAAAACCCAAAATGAGATTAGCATTGAGTTGTAAGAATTGTTTGTCTAAAAACAACTGGAAGAACTACAACTCTTTTTTTACGTGTGGTGGGTTCTTAGCTGCAGTGACTCCGCAAGCTGATTGATTATCACTATCATTTTCTGAAGTGAGCGCTTCACACAATAATATAGAACAAATTTAAAAGAAAGAGCATAACTTAGAAGGACGAGAATTAGCAGTTTTACAAACAATCAAGGCAAGCAAACCTGAGCTTTTACTTAATTTCAAGTTATAGAGAACACTAGACTAGTTGGGCCCTTTTATATCAGCCCAAAATACAGAAAATCTGTAGCTCTACAAGATTAGAATTCTTTATGAATATCTGTAAGGCAAAGCATACAAAACAATGCCCTTGCCACATGCTGTCTAAGTTGAGTGTGTTAAATGTGTTCAATGTGCTATGATGTAATTATTTTGTCCCCACCAGCAAATAATCGTCATAGTATCCGTCTACTCGGAAGACTGAACCACAGCTCCTTTGAAAGTTGAAAAATTCACTTGATAGCTACTTTGTAGATGCTGCTGCTTAGTTCCTAAAAGTAAAGACTTCAAGAAGATACTGCATCGACAAAAGTTAAAATGCAATTAACCTAACTATTGGAGGAATGAATCGTTTATTGGTCATCAAGTAATTATATAACAGACTGGACGAAAGGAGATAGATAATTTATACGCGTCCCAAAATCATCATTATGACATCAAAGTAAATCACAAACAAACTCCATTTAAAACAAGATTTCTAAACAAAAAACCTGAAGCATTACATAGCTTGGGTTTCGCATGCAGATATGTCTTCTTCTTTAAATGGTTAAACATGTTCCCTGTTGAAACATATACCCCACATCACGATACCTGAAGCGTCTATATTGTGAAAATTTGATAATACGATATTTTTTTAGTTGATACAATCGTTTTACTTCGACAGTAGGTAATTGAACATACAATAATCAATGTACTAAGCCTCCTTCCATAAGAGATCTTCAATGCAGTTTTACTTTGCAATACCAATATCGACATTTGTTCTAAAGAATTTTATTGGTGAGACATCACATTTCGCGCCAAATACAAGAGTTTTTATTTTATTGTGTATTTAATAAATAACAGAGGACTTAAAATGGATGCCTGTGGTACCCCCCTCATATCACTGTCACATATTTTGGAAAAAGTGTTTTTTTTCACAATGCCTATCTGCTGTTTTGTACAAATAGGCTGTCAAAACACTGTGAATGTTACCCCTACTTCCATACTGCCACAGTTTGTGGAGTTTCATACAAGACATTGCTAAATACCTTACTTAGGCCACACGTAACTATGTCAGAAGGCTGTTGCTATTAAAACACTGCCTACTATCTCAATCAAGGCAGCTATTGTGAACCTTTCAGTTCTGTTTCCATGCTGACCTGCCACAAAGATTTCTCCATTCTCATCTCCGTTGTTATCTCTAATATTTCAGCAGCATTGTTAAAATCAATACCACCCACAGCTTTCCTTCCCTTCGACATAAAATGGTTGTTTTATTCATCTGCTGATAATTTACAATCATGTTTACTCTCACAATGCCTTCGTTTTGCCGTTTTTTTTTGATTATTCCCTACTGATCTTTTTCCTCGCGGTATTTTTTATCAGACCATATTCAGGCCAACAATCAGTTTATATACATACGCACGTTGTACACCTTCATGTCTTGTGACACCGAATGAATGTCTAAGGAGTCTAGGTTATTTCTGGTGTATATCTTCAGCGTTGCAGTTTGTGTTTATCAGCGAAGTGAAAAATTTCAGGTTTCTTCCTGATCTATCTCTATATCATTTCTCACTCACACCCTACATGTATACAATTTAACCATGAATGAATGGACAAAAATAGTAAGGAACCCAAAACAGTACATTGTGACAGTCCCGAGGATTCTCTAACGCAAAACATTAAAAACAATTAATTTAAAATTGTGTCTAAACAAAACGAATTTTTTAACACGTACTATGATAACAAAATTAAAAAAATAAAAGCTACATCATAGTTGTAACTATCCAAAATTTATCAAAGAAATTATATTTTAAAATAATTGATTGAAAAAAATCTAATTTACTTTTAAAATAAAACAATATTGGAATAACTTACTCCATAAGTCATCTTGAAAACTGCTGTTTGCTTTATCCTTGAACATAGTTACGACAATACCAAGAAACGAACTTTGTCAGCGGACAGTCCCGCATGAACTGCAATTCAATTGTTTGTTGATCAGCTATTATAAGTACGATAATGAAGTACACAATTATTCCTCGTCATGTTATCGGAAACACAGACATTTCTCCGAGATTCGTTATGCAATAAACCTCTATTCCTTCACGAACGATTAACAGAAGTGTTCACTTTCGTTATCTTAATAGGACAGGTCTTTAAAACGTTCAAATAACAATACCTCACCAAATAGCAACACTAAGTACATAAGAACAATGCAATGGATGTGTTTTCTTTTGCAACTGAGAGAATCGTATATAATAACGCAAACTGAAGTCGTCGACACCAATCTGCACTTATAGTGAGCATTACAGGTAGTCCTTGATATTTCTTTCTTCGGTTTTATTTTCAGGAAAGTAAACGTTCAACGGCTCACCTCGACACTATTGAAATCGATGTTAATCGTATAAAATGGTAGCATACGTAACGCTGATAAAGGATTTGAAATGTTAATTAATTGCGTTTCGCACGCTTGCACTCGTAAAATTTACCTTATTCGCATAAAATATCATAATTGATTTTAACTACTTTAGGTGTATCAAAAATCTTAACTTCATTTTTCATATATTTCACCCAAATCAACTATGTTTTGAATGAAAGGTACGGCACAAACTGAGATAGGTAGAGAGATAACTAGAAAATATATTTTAGAACCACCGTAAAAATCTATATCTATAAAAGGCTTTGTTCCGAGTAACTGACTCGGGATCATGCTACAGCCCAAACGGTTTATCATAGTCAACAATATATAAATTGTATTTTTTGAAAAACCGTATCTGTTCGAATTATTTAGAATTTTTTATATGCATTAGGGTTCATCTGATACCGATCCGATCAGCATTCGTATTTTGCATACTTGCACTTGTTGCAAATTTAAGAACTCAATAACCCTGAGATTAGTTTTAAAGCTCTAAATTATAATTCAATATAAATATTTGTCACTGTAATACGAGGGTGATCTAACAAGTTTCCAGCCTAACAAAGACACGAGATATTTTCTCCTAAAATTTATTTGTATTTTTCTACATATTTTCCTTGTAAGTGTACACACTTCTGCCAGCGATGCTCCCATCTCTTCAACCCGTCCCAATAGTATTTGGCGTCTTTCTCTGTAAAATAACTGTTTACAATAGTGATGGCCTTCTCATTTGACGAAAATCTCTATCCCCCGAGCGCAGTTTTTAGATTAGGAAACAAAAAGAAATCACTTTAGGCTAGATCTGGTGAGTAAGAAGGGTGATTAAACAACCCCTAAGATGCGAGACGGCGCATTGTGATGGTGACATATTTTTTTCTACAATTCAACAATGACTATCGCAAAACTATCGCAAAAAACTGTCGCCATCACTTTCTTAGCCGAAAAAGCTGTTTTTGCTTGTTTTGGAACCGGTTCTCACTTCACAGCCCACTGTTCTGACTGCATTTTTGTTTAGGGCGTATAATGGTGTATCCCAATTTGATCTACAGTAATTAATCGGCACTAAAACTCTGATTCATTGCGTCTAAACAGCGGCAACAGAGCATTGGAACTGTATTTTGAAACATATTTTTGCAACGCGTGGATAGCTTTCTCATCCCTAAATCTTGATACAATATGTGAAAAATACGTTCTTCGGACATGTTCATAACCTCTGCTATCTCTATCATTCTAATTCGACGATCATTTAACAATATTTAGCGAACTGTAGCAATGTTATTATCAGTGGTTACAGTTTTTGGACGTCTTAAACGCTCATCGTCTCCCAAACTTGTACAACCAAGTTTAAATTCTGCTGCCCAAAATGTCATGGTGCAGAGCTCTTGTACATAGCGTCCAAATGCTCAACCACATTAGCCAGTTTTTATTGATGAGTGCTGTCATCTTCACGTTGGGATCGTAAATATTTCGGACCACCCTCGTATATAATAACTGGATTATTATTTTGTGCATAAATAGGCAATATTAATTTGTTTATTGATTATATATCTTCATATTTTTCCTTTTTCATACAGGTTATTGTAATTATTTTATGATATTAAACAAATTTAAAATCTGATGCTCAGTCCCAAGTCTTGCCGTCATATTTACAATCATCAATATATCGCAAGACGAATGGCAATTTGCAATTGTTAGATTCAATGACAAGAAGTTTTAATTCTTTTGTTATAATTTTGGCAATATCAGACTTTGTGAATCCAAAATTTTGTTGAAAAAATTTATCATTGTACTGAAAATAAGTTGAAGTTAGGCTGGGGAAACAAATGCTACTGAAAAAGCATGCTTGTTTAAGCTAGCATGCTAGTTTACATCAGTCTCTCCGTGCGTTTACATTAGCTAGTTAGTAGCATAGCTTGAGGTCCACTTGCATGTTGCATGAGCATGCTTACATTTAAAATGTGGATCGCTTTCGTTAAGTGAGTTTACGAAATGAAATAAATAATATTATATTACTTCTTTTAACGCGTTTGGTAAAAAGGGTAAAAAAAAAACGAGAAGCGAACACGGAAGATATGGGTGCGAGATTAGATTTCTCTAAAAGTTCTTGGAGCAAGCGATGGTCTGCTTTGTGAAATGGGGCTAGAAGATGTAGACGGTTAGAGAAATCATTTGCGAATGCCACCAGAAAAATTTGATCTTTTACGTAAAGCAGAATCAAAAATATAGAAATCTGACACACACATGAGATATGCTATTCCAGCGAAAACAAAACTGGAAATTATCCTACGGTAAACACGGTCACACTTGCTCGTGAGCATGCTATCCTTCAGGACACCTATTCTCCAGCGTAAGAGAAGTGATCGCTCTATTGAGAGAAGGAATAGATCACTTCTCTCAAAACGTTCTCTTGACCGCTTAAATCCCTATTCTCGAATTTGTAGTAGTAGATCGGTTGAAAGGTAAACGTTGCCAGATTTCATAAGTAATGCCGTAAATAGCGTGAAATAAGTGGCAAGTACATTTACCAATCAGGCTTTAATATCAAAACGTTTTATATCCCTTTTAACTTATTCGTAAAAAGGCAGGTCCCCTCAGTCAAGCGTGATTCGCATTCAATTAGAATAAAATCGACGGTTAAGCAATTGCAATCAATAGGCAATAAAACAGTCGGTAATTAGCGGAGCGAGAATCGTTTTAAACGTAATAGATGTAATAGATGCAATATGTGCAAGCATCGCAAACGTACAACTTTTTTATAGTTATTTTTGAGCGAAATCGCGTTTTCTATCGATGATTAAGAAATATCAGAATACGATAAAATTGCCTCAACATCTATGTTGTACCTAATACTTTATCAATTTATTACAGGCACTCTGTTATCAAATTTATCGCCTGTAGTTAAACCAACAACCTACCTGTAAACAATTAATAATAATCAAATACAAAACTCAAAGTAACATCTTCCGATAAACCAACGCTGTTTGCTTTAATATCTCCAGAACTATGACATTTTGAAAAAAGTTAAAACAAATATATAACTGTTTTATGAGTACTAAAGGATAGGAATAATAGTTTGCTTGTTTTCCAGAAACAACACCCACACCCGTATTTTTTTTAAATTTTTAAATTTTTATTTGCTGGAAAAATACAAAAAGTTATGCTGAATTCACCCATATACAGCTTGATTTAAGACATAGGATAAATAACGGCGGGAAGGGGCAAGTGGTACGAAGAAATGGGGTCGCGTATGAGTCTATCACAGCGCTGTAGACTAGACGAGACTAGACTGTGATAGAGAGACTCGTATGGGTCCCCACTTCTTAGCGAATTTTCGTATCCCTTGCCTTTTCACACCGTTATTTATCCTATGTCTCAAATCAACCGGTATATTAAACATGCTATAAAATAACTCAATTTATAAAGAAAACAATACATACATAAGAATTGTGTAGATATACCTGCGTAAGTACATATGTAATATACAGTCACACAAATTTGCAGTTTAAGCCAAACTACACGCTTCTAATCAAAACATCCTACGCATTCATATGTTCATCGACACATTTGTTCAAAACAAACTACAATTGTCCCATTAATTACACATCCGTTTTGTATTGGATACATAAGACGCTATAGTAGGAGAGATAAGTAATATGTACGATACAAACAAAGTAGCAACTCTCTAGCAAAAAATAGAATAAGAAGCAGCTGCAAGCTACATTTGTGGTTCTACAAGCAAAGTATACGGTTGCCCATAAAACAAAATATATTTTTATGAAAATGAGTCTGAAAACCAAGGAAATTTGTATTGAAATGCGAGAGCTAATAATAATATTAAGAAAGGATGGAAATTCTGTGAATTCAATTTTGTTATTTTTATATGTTAAAATATTCTATTTTATATTTAAACCACGGAAGCAATATTTGTGTTCTTATGTATTTTTTTGGTATATTTTACTTTTTTTAAAATAAAATCAATTTTATCTTATACGCAGTATTTGTGAGGCGTACGTATACTTTTCTGTGTGACTGTATGTATGCCACCTGTCTAGGTGGCTAATTTTTGTTTTCAAGTTCTTCATATGTCTTTGTATTATTAAGCAGAAGTAATATATATTTTGTTTTATTCATTATGATTTGATATAGCTGAGTTCATAAAGCAGCCCAAACGCAGTCAACCCATATTCCAACCAATAATTTTTTTTATTTTTATATACATATACAGGCTGGTGCAACCAAGATGGGGTGGACGATTGTAACGATGAGGAATTTCGAAAAATCTTTTTGGAATTTGACTGACTCGATCACCCTGTATAATGGCGAATAATTTCAACTTGAGTGTAGGCCATTATTTTACTCAAGAATATGGCACATACAATGATACACTTAAATTTGTAATCTTCATTTCCGGTTTTGGTACAAAATGGACAACATTCGAGCGTTTTCTCAACTTTAATCGCTTTTGTCTCCGTAACTATGGGTTTTAGACCCAACTAATGTTATTCAATTTGAAGATGGCTTAGATGTTTAGCCTCAGGCGCCTAGGCGTTAGCCAATATCCTGTAATTTTCACGTACCACACTGCACATAACAAGTTATGAGCCTTGAAACTGTCACCCACTATCTCACCGCCCGCACGAGACCGACACCTCGCGGAGAGGACCGGCGAGCCGGTGGGCTCCTCTCCCCCGTGCTACCCATGTTAGACAAGTTTCCTTGTCAACGTTGGACGGGTCACCGCTGGAGACGCTTTAGCGAACTCCTACCTCACATCTAACCCCACGGGGCCTAGGTCTCCTTGCGGATGGCAACTATCGGCCAAGCGTGGGAAACGGAATCTGGCCGTGAGGTACAACCAGCCCGCCCGTGAATTAAGCCTGAAGTAAGGGAACGGCCGGGCCGAAGCCCTACCCCAAAATGCCACCCGCGCCAACTCTTTCGCCCCTCCGGCGATCAAGTATCCGCGGCAGCTTCAGTGAAACCGTAGGGTCCCAGAGTCACCGAGTTGTTTTAGGATGAAGCCAAAGGTTTCCCCAACCAGACAAGCAGCGCCCGGACTACTCCTCGGCGAACCGACTTTTGTCCTCCCCTAATATCTTCGCCAAATTCTCTCGCCACGCCCGTTTCCCTGAGTGTGGCCACCAAGGATGGGATAGTGCAGCTACAGAATTCTCTAGGTAAGCGCCGTAGGGTGCCTCACTTACGCACCGTATATTCCGACGGTTAGCGGCCGGACACCGGAGCGTATGCCCATGCCTACGCCCAAGCATCCTCCCCTATATACGAAGTCTACTCCCGCCACGCCCGTTGCCCTGAAACTATGAAATCAGGGATTGGGTAGTGCAGCCGCAGAGTTTTAAGGGTCGACGCTATAGGGTAAACGCCGACCCTACCCAACTAATGTTATATCAAATTTTTTGTATTAATTAGAAGAATCATTCATCAATATTATAATACCGAGTGTTTCATGTAAAAGAACACAAGTTTGGTTTGCCACTGACTGGTTCGACCACACTGTATAAAGAAAATATTTTTAAAATGTAGTCCATGTAGCCATCAATCAAATCCCAGAAAGGTTTTTCGAAACTCCTCCCCGTTTAATTATAATCGTCCACCCCATCTTGGTTGCACCACCCTGTATATATATATATATATATTTAAATAAAAAGTAGTACCTCGTGTAGTTCTTACACCAATTTATACAGACTTTATTTGTGCAATGTAAATCACTATAATTATCATCATTTTATAGCAATTTTACCTGAAGCGTAGAATATTAACTAACATTTACATGTGTACGCATAGATACATATGTATGGATGTAAGTATATGTTAATTCTGGAATTTTTTACGAAATAATTATATAATAGTTTGTTTTTAACAATGATTCATTTACAATTTTTTGTTTAACCTTAATTTAGAAACGATAACATGGAAACCTTTCTTATGCTTGCAAAGCTAGTATTTTGAAATGTAAATTCATGTTAAAATCTGCCTCCTATTTGTTTACAAAGTCAACAAAAGCCATACATAAAACTTTTAAATAATTTCGTATAACTAGATGCATACCACCATAAAGGAAAAGTTTGTAACCTATAATCTTCTTATAAGAAGGCTTAAAACGCGTGTGCTTGGTGGAATATGGTATGGTCAACCTTCGATCGATTATTGTAATGCTAATCTGTGTTTGAAAGATATATCTATATTATGTTGTACATTACTCAAACACGTACAATACAAAAAATATTTCAATTACGTGACATTATTCAACTTTGACGCCATATGTTTAACACATTATTTTTAAATAAATATTAATTTAAATAAAAATATCCATTTTATTGCCATAACAAAGTTAGCAGAATTATAAATGTTTGTTGTATTACGATACGAAAATTCACGCTATTGCTGTTACATAATAGACCTTCTATAGCAAACATGCAGAATATTCATGATGAAGTTATTATCTTTTAATAAAACGATCTGCTTAATTTACCAGCGAATATTTTTGTTTCGCAAATGACCAATTAAATAAAGAAAATGCGAACAAAACAATTAATACTGTATCATATTTCTAAAATCTGTTGTAGATTTGAAGGTAGTACCTCTTTATAGCTATTATTAGAAAGTATTGTAAATGTGCTCTAATTCATGCATTAGAATCAATAGAGGCATTATATAAGAATTAATAAGGAAAGTCTACCTTACTTACTGTAATATGTATAGCCTATCTCACTAACATCGTTCATTCATTATACTTTTATGCTGTCAGGAAGATGCGAAAACAATTGTTCGAGAGTATACATAAGTTCGTAAAACTTTTATTTAAACTGAAGAAATATTTATAATTACGTTCATATGTAACATGCAACAAATAAAAAGCTAATTTCACGCCGATTTAATTTAATAACGTCGAAAACAAATTCCTATGCAACTATTAAAGTGATTGGAAAAGTACGCGCCAATACTTGCACAAATATTAACAATTCCTATAGTTACATGTACGTAAATGACAACTCGTTAATTACAATGTAAAAAGCGACTAATATACTGGAGAACGCACTTGTTAGGAGATATTTTTGAATCGTTATGATGTATTATGAGGCGTTGATCCGAGACGATGCTACTAAGATAAAAATGTAACAATGTAGGCTCCTTTACCTTGGAGGACATCCAAAAGTCGAAGAGGTGTATAAAAAACTTCAGGGACAGTACAAGTTGCTGCCGAGTGGATATTAAAGATGTAGAAAAACAGCAAGAGTCCTGAGACTACTACCGTTTGGTGAAAAGGGCAGCTTACAGACCTATTTATCTGTTTCATATCTTTAGCAAACTATATAAAATGCTTCTAAAGAGGACGTTAGCTTAGGTTAGGTTAGGTTAGGAGTGGGGTGGCATGCAAGCTTGTTTGACCACGACCTTTACAGGTCTATTGTGATCCCCTTTACTTCAGAGAACGCTCTCTAGTTTCGCCTTCTTAGTCAGACTTATCATTTTTGAGAGCGGCTCTTTTATGTAGCCGTTAGCTGTGGGGTTCTCTACGCCCATTGCTAGAAATCTTGTCCACGCTAGGCCGTCACAGTGGCACAAAACATGAACTGGAGTTTCTTCTTCCTCTTGATAGAATCTGCAGAGAGCATTATCTGTCAGGGCTATGTTAAACATATGCCTATTCAGTCTGCAGTGACCGGTCATCAGACTTTCTGTCTTTACTCAGTAGGTCTTCAGTAAACTCAGGTCTCTGTTTCCTTATTAACTCCTTAGCCTGTCTTTGTCCTGGTGATCTTTTCCATCATTCTCTGGAATTATTTTGTGACCATTCGTAGATGGACCTTTTAATTTGTGATTCGGTAATACCGAACGAAGGGCCCGCTCCTATGAAAGGCCTTGACGAACCTCGTCTGGCCAGCTCATCTGCCGCCTCGTTGGAGGTTGGAAGAGAAAGTAGAAGGTGACGAGGGGCGGTATTATTTGAATTTTCGGAGGAGGCTGTCTATGATGCAAGCTAAAAAGGAAGTCATTAAAATATAAAACGCGAGTAGAACCAAATGATAAGTTTTCGTGATGTTAGAACGTTAGAATGTTCCCCTAATGTTGGTGATCCTAGAAGTGGCCTATATGGTGTAGTGCACTAGAGAAGGAGACCTATAGCGATTCTCTTAAGGTGCAAAATAAATTTATGCTAAGGTATATAAATCTATATGCAAAACGAATCGAAAAAACCCGAGTTGACGATTGTAGATACTGAAGATGTTCGGATACCTCAAAACACACATTGTTTCACAGCCATGTAAAATGGGAAAACAAGAGAAGGGTACCATTTATGATAATTGAAAGAAACTTCAGCGGTAGAGGACTTCGAGGAAACGATTATCCTAGATAAAGCTCATTGGAGGGTGGTTAGTGACCTAATAAAAATCATGGTGAAGACAGAACAGGATATCAGAAAGAGAGTCAACAGAACCCTGTGTGTTTTCCGACGGAAACGTGAACAATTGGTTTTGAATAGAACTTCGTATAAAGGACATGTGCGATATGAATTTTTCTAGGCGGTCTTATCTGGTATTGTAACAAAACTCAATATAAAAAATATATAATTAATAGAAAATATAATAGAACATGTCTCCTTGTGGTTGGAATTATGGTACCATTTCCTCACGTGGAAATATCTGGCTTTGTTTGAACACCTTACCCAAAGGCATAAATTACTATGAAAAATACCGGATTTCTAGTCAACCTGAGTTTACCAATCGACAGAAACGGTATTTTCAAGAAGTCAATTTTTCAAAGACGACAAAAAATTGTAAAATTAATCGATATCCCTATCAGAATTTTCCTTATTACTTTCACTCTTATTAGTGTATATTATAAATTTAATTGATTCTAAATCATTTCTATAAAATATACAGTTAAAAACAGGCAGCCGTACTCTCTTTGTCTTACTTCAGCTGTGATAGGATCTTTGAAATATTATGAATTGAAGGTAAATGTCATAAATTCTCGCCCTAACTAGGATTATACAAGTTCAAACGTGTTGAAACTCTATAGCATGTTCGTTGCATATGTGCAAGGCCTGCTATGAACCAGAGCGAATTTGGTGCTGCTCCCGCTTTTTCGCAAAAAATGATACCGAAGTATGCACGATGGCGGATTTTGCAATAAATTTTGCAATTTTGTGCCCGAAAAAAACAATTTTTTTTTGGACGGATATTGAAGTTCAATCTTGATTTTTCACAAGTTAATTAACAAACTGTGGTTGCTATTATGTTACATGTTACATAGAATGTCCGAACAATCAATTCAAAGTTTTGATAAAAATCGCAGTAAAGGAATGAACAAAAATTGCCAGCCAGACAACGTGACTAGAACATGCTATCGATAATTTTGAAGAGAGCATATGCCTAATAGCAGTAAACAACGTTTAAGTATTATATTTTTATAAAGTTTATTTTTTTCCGTATCAGGCCAAGAATTTGTGTACATAGCTAATAATAATACAGCTTAAAAGAAAAATATTAATGCTACCATCTTACACCTAACTTTTGGACAGATCTGTATATGCGGTAAAAGTAAACCATCATTTCTTCACCCAATTACATCGAACGTGAGTGCAATAGGATATGTTGTTGTAATAGATTGTATAGATAGGAAACGCTAAAGCTATATATTAGACGGTCTACTATGCAATTCGCTACTGCACAACTATGCTGATGCCTCAAGGTTATAAATACTTTTCATATTAGTTTAATATCGAAATAACAACTGCTATTTTCACTTAAATCATATGATTAATAACACGTTTATTTGTGATCATAATTCAAGCAGTAGTCTCTGATGTTGAATAAATTATTACACAAAAGTAAAACAATAAGAATAATAATTGGATATTTATTAATCAGCATCTAAATTATATATTATCATTAACCATAGATACATAATTTTGTTTTCTCATACGAACACATTTTAACCTGACATCGCCACACCCATCAGTGTGTCTGGGAGCAACTAATAATCGCAAATGCTGTCATTATTCATTTGCAAATGTATTATCAATTATTATTATTAAATAGTACCTGAAGAACACTAATAGTTTGTAGAATTTTTAAAAGTTAGCAACGTTTATTGAGGATCGTGATTAGTTTTGCATGGCTAAACTGAATATTATGGAATCGAAATAAGTTACTACGAAAACTAATACAATCAGTGCTTGAAATTAAATAACCAAATTCCGAATAACAAGTCTATAACTATAATAGTTCGTACCTTACTATCCCCTTGTGACTCCAATTACAACAGGTTTTGGTTACTGACTTAAGATGTTCCCTTTCCGTATTTTTCAGTCAGTTAATCGGTTAAACTCCTTAATCCTACAAACGATTGACCCGAAAAAGCCTTAACCTATTAAATTTAATATCAGCAATTAAACAGTGAAACGTGTTGACTTAAACTGTAAAATAAAACCCAATCAGTTCAAACTCCATTAACCCCATAAAACAAAGGTGGGTCTGACGGCATTAGCATTACCCAATGTACACCGCGAGGAGGTTGCACGATCAGATTTTGTACATACATCATGTACTCCTTAGGCTCCTGGCTTTTGACTAGAAATTTAAATGAATTAATTGTATACAGGATAACAACTTGAACTACGAAAGCTTATTGATAGGAGAAGGTAGTGGGAGGTAAAATTAAATGTATCCATTTTAGTATTGTTTATATGACAGGAATGTCAGTGGTTATATCAAATACTTTACTGAACCATCAAACTTTATTCTAATAGAATGCACAATTAATGAAAAAGTGCAAATTATAAAGTAATTTTATGGAGACCACACACTTTCATCAATTGTAGATATTTGGAGAACTACCTTTATTAATCGTCCTGTTCCCTGTTTAAATACAATTCATCGCATCAAGGAAAATTTTGTAATTGACATAACCACTGACATTCCTGTCATACAAAAAGTTGACAATAGTAAAATGGATACACTTAATTTTAACTCCCACCACCCTCTCCTATCAATAGGCTTGAGTAGAATCCTTAACGACTAGATTAAATGACAAGAGAGGAGAATTGAATGACTAGAATAAGCGAACTCTAAACTGAAACAAGTACAATGAACAATCGAAAAAGCACACTCATACAATCGGAATCACGAAAGAAGAGCCCTGAGTCATCAATAAATTAATATACGAATCAAATCGGTACTTCACCGTCATGTTAGATATCGTACTTCCGGTAATATTTTAAAATTGCAATGGCGCGCACATAACGAAGTGTCAAACTTTAAGGTTAACGTCAGTTGTAATACAAGTGATAGATTACAAACATAACCTAATTTGAAATTCGACAACCAGTAAAACAACGTTAATCAAATTACGTCTCGAAGTGCGGCTATCTGTAGTTGGTATAGAAATCTCATTTTGGTAACATTTCTATCTTTGTCTTGTACATTGCTGGGGACACCAGGTCAATGAAACGTCTGTCCTGCAATATGTTACGGACGAATGACATACGTTTATCTTGTTATCTTTATCTTTTAAAGTATCTTGACTAATAATTTTCGAAATGTGTGTCTCTTCTTTCGTGATTCCGACAGTATAGGATTTAAGTGATTAACATTTTTGTTTACGGCTTAAGTCAAAACGAGACAGTGTTAAATAGCTTAGGTTATGGAATGTTTTGACGTTATGCCAAAACTCTGACGTAAGGGGTTTTTTGGACCTCATATGCGGATTCCGCAATCCAAAAAACGCATGGTCCATCCAAAAACAGATGGTCTGTCCATCAGAATCAAGAGAAAATGTCTTTTGTGTGGCTTTGTTATTATGGCTACAACTTACCGGTATTCTCAATAACAATTGGGTTAAGATTTAAAAAGCTAA
Organism: Holotrichia oblita; assembly: GCA_023690525.1. Lineage (NCBI taxonomy): Eukaryota > Metazoa > Arthropoda > Insecta > Coleoptera > Scarabaeidae > Holotrichia > Holotrichia oblita. The sequence goes on along the minus strand of CM043017.1, from coordinate 148,460,060 downwards.
TTTAGTTCATAAAATGTGCCGAAAGAAATCTTTTAGCAGCAATAAAACAAAGCTTGCCAGTCAAGGTAAAGTTCAGTATGCTATCTGATGATGCATCCAAGTTTATTTACATACACTCGTAGTTTCTATAGAAATTGGTAACGTGTTGAAATAACCTTCATAAGGATTTATATAAAATGAAAAAAAAAGAATAATAATAAATACTATGTACAGTGAGCCAAAGGGATTGGAAACAAGTTAAATTTTTCGCTTTAGAAAACTATAAATTTTGCATCTTTATTACATTTTCTCGTTATATTTCTTTTTTTCTTCCAAAACAAGTGGCTAGCTGCGCTGTGCCAAAATGCAGGCAAAAATGTATCACGTATTCAAACATTTTTATCGAGATACTTATGACTGACTAATGATATGGCCAATTTTAAAAAGTATATCAAATCTTCTACTTGGCTCACACTGTATATAAGGTATCAGCATTGGGTATCAAACATTAAATTACAGTTTTAATTTATGTTGCAGGTTTATAAGAACACTTTTTTGTTTATATTGTTGTAACGTCTAAAACATGAACAAACATTATCGTTGATAAGATAAAGTGATAAATGATTAAAATTAAGTTAAAAATATTTTGTATTTATTTCTTACAATATTTATAGAATTTATTGTATTATTAATGTTTTTTTGTTAACACAATACAGTACAAATGAACTCAATTGAAAATTTAAGTTTATCTTGAGTCAACCTTATACACAAGTAAGTGAATGTAGAATGCCAACAGATCAGATCATGCTACCAATAGCAGTAGCTCTGTAATAGTTTCTATATATACACTAAAATTTTGAACACAAACACAAAGACATATTTGGTTTAAAAGAAAAATATTGACTTTATAATTACAAGTTTAAAACCAATTAGAGTTCGAACCTTCTACTCGCAAGTATGTGGACATGCAAGTATTGTAAGAATAGTGACAGATCTCAATCAATGCTTAATACAAATAATTTTCATTTATGAGTTCCTATCAAAAATTACACTTGGGCCTTGAGGAAATTAGTTGAGATGCTTGCATAAGAAAAGTATATCAATATCACCTGCTCTTTTGACATACTTGTAATTGATTCAAAATGATCTAACCGCTATTTTCGTCTTCAAAGCTTTGAAACAACTTTAATTACAAAATGCCAATTTTCGGCCATTCAAAATTAATGGTTATTAACATATCTTGAACCGATTCTCAGATGTGTATACTCTAATCTTAGTTTAAGTATTGTTACATTGTTTTATTCCTATCCTACTTTGGTTAGGAAAAATATATTAAGAAGTAATTGTCTACCATCGCAATAAAATCGAAAACAAATTTAAGAGAACAGAAGGATGATTTAAAATTATTTTGATTGATTAGATTAGTACTTTTAATCGCTTAGATTTCGATTAAAGTGAAAAGCACCTAAAAAAATGCTAGAAGCATTTCCTCTCTTCCGAGAGAGCGTAATGCCTGCATGTTCAGAATATTTCTTGAAAACACAAAACTAATATTCCTGTCGAAAATAGTCATTTTCCCTCTATTTGACACATTTAATATAGGATGTATATGGCATTCCAAAACTTTAAACTACTACCTTTATCGTAAAGTAAACATCAAAACAGTAACAATTAACAGCCCTATAGGCATAAAGGTAAGAGATAAGGCAGTGTGGCTTGTGTGTGGTCTTGCTAGATCGGTACTTCGTTTGAGCTACCATTTGCTGTTGGAATAGAACTAACAACGCAATATTATGGTAATGTTGTAACAAAGCCATGAAAATACAATCTACACACACGATTTGCAGAGCAAGATCTACAGCTGGTAGTCTCGTTAAAGAATACAGATTGGGAAGTTGGTGCAGCTACACTCACCACAAAAAAAAGGAAAATAAAAGACTGCTTATTCAGATTTTAGAGTTGCTTACCCAGAACACTGACAAATACTTCACAATTATTTGCGGTATGAAAACAGCTGCATAATTTTAAACTACACAAAGGCTCGAATGCTCACAAAATCGCGAATAAACCGAAAATTAAAAGAATTCCAGAAAGCCACAGGGATATCTGTGTCAAATATCACATTTCTATCATTTTAAATTTTTCTACTAACTTAGACATGTACGATTGATTTCCAAATTAATATAAAGATTGTTATAAATGATTTTGTTGATCTGTGTTCTTTTGGTAATCCACTTTTATAACTGCCTTTGGTTTTCACTGAGTCGTGATTTAAATAGAGTTGTTGACTTTTGCACTACTTCTCTATATTAACTCTAATCTTGTATTATTAAATAAATTAGCTTTAGAGTTCTGCGTCGTGTTATAGTTCTTGCAGTTGACAAGTACATAAATATATAATAAAATTAATCTCAAGCTACATATGGTATAGGGTACCTAGGAAACAAACAAAATTTTGACTAGAATAAATGTTAACTTCGCAATTACATATTTATGTTAAGCTCCAGTAACAAAACGCACAGAACTGTTACTAATTGTAATATAAATTAAAGTAGTGCAACGAATGCATGCAATTCACACTTAAAAATCAATTAATTAAAAAAAAGGTGTCATACCCCATGCTGCTCGATAAGACATCGTAATGCACTAGCTGCACTTTATACAATTATATTAATTTAACCGTTGTGGTTAATAGAGTTCACTATAATGGATTGGCGATATCTACTGCTCACTGTTTGATAATATTCGTTTCGGGTTCAAAAACAAACTAATGATCGTCTGCGAAAATTTCATTGATATAAGGCTACGGGCGTCCTTCTCCATTGTATATACTATTAGCACAGTTTTACTGTGAAAACAATAAACAACTGCTAAACACGTATGTAATGCATTCCGAATTTTATCGTCCAGGTCATTGATAGACGTTTTCAAAATTAATTCAAACTAAACCAGAGATAATTACTCTAAAACGATAATCCTTGAGAGCTTAAACAATCTAATTTGATACTATGTACATAAAAGTTATTGTTTTATTACGATTTTCAATGTGAATTAGGTATTTAATAAGTTTCCGTTGAATTCTCCATTAAATATAAACTATGCATTAAATATTTCCTAGCTGGAAATTTTTTTCTTAATCCATTATATGTAAATAAAACTAATTTACTGAAATAAAAATAACCAGTTACGATATCATTAACATATTCTAGTATATATAGTTGTAATCACGAAAGATGATCCCTGCGTCACTTACATATAACTCAATCAACGACATTCAAAGAATAATTTTCATATCCAAATATGTATTTGTATGACAAGGACAGCCTGGATGACAGTTTATTTTTCGAAACTTTGCCTAGCACAGACGTACGGCTCGTGCAATTCACTTGAATAAGACAAAGACGAGATTAGTTCGTTGTCTGCGCTTAAGCTACATATTTCCGCTTCTTGACTTAAAAATTTGACATACATTTGACAATGCATCTCCGTAGACATTTGATGGAACTATCATTGATTTCGTCCTTACAAATACGTATTTGTTTAACAATTTTTTGAACTAATTTTTTAAAAACTATAATGGCAATACATAGTAGAACATTACGGTAGGTACAATTGCATCAACTTGTTTTAAATATTTAGGGGCTGTCAATAAATCCCCACGCACTTAACCCAACAATGAAAAATGTCATAGCTGCCATATTCATTTTGATATTTACAGTATTTAACATGATGCCGAAGTACTGATTTGATTCATACAAATCTAATTGATGACGCAGGGATCATCTTTCGTGATTACAACTATATGTATGTATACTGTAGTATATATATAATATATGTATTGTTGGCATCATGTAAAACTAGGAAAGCCAATATTCCATTGTGTACCCCTTTTAGTAAAATATAAATGTAATTCTGCTTGCTCTTCTCAGTTTTGAACCACTTATATGTCTGACATATTAATGGCTGAAATATGATGATATTTGATTTTATAATAATAGCTAAATATAATAATAGATGTGATTTTGATTTTTTTTTTGATTTCTTGCAATTTCAGCTTTCTTTGCAACTCGCTTGGATACTCCTTATGCCAGTATAGCCAAAAGTGTTAAGCTATTTGCTGCAATTAACTTGTAGTCTGGTAGTGGCAGATTTTTCAACGATTGTGGCTTCTGCAGGTGTTGGACTTGCAGTTGGTAATCAATTTACATGTCAGTAAATATGTTTTTACTAATTATACTACAATCGAATTCTTCTAACTCGAACTTCCCTAACTCGAAATTTTCTTTAACTCGCGGTCCCATACATTACCTATAAAGTTTATATCCATATACATATTTTAATTCCTTTAACTCGAATTTTATGTAACTCGAACTTTTTCATGGACTTCTGGTGTTTCGATTAAGTGGAATTCGACTTAACTTCTAAGTTTCTGTGGATTATGTCAGAAGTTGTGACTTGTAATTTAGTTTGAGCAAAGCTCTGGCAATTTTATCAACAGTATAGTTAGGACACACTTTGCTGTAAATTTTTGGATGAATAGTTTCAATGTTTTTTTTAGTTTCAAGATTTAGATAGTGATTGAGAGATCTTTGAAGCCTGTAGCGCAGATAAAATATTTGAACTTGAAGCATTTTATTTGTCGTCTAATAAAAGTTGACCGTAACCAACATAAGTATACTTGTACGTTTTATGCTAATTGGCGGTGAAGTTCTTAAAAAAAAATAATTTGAATTTGTGGAAAGTTAGACGTGCGGACAAAAACAAATTTGGAACATATATGGCGTAGCTTTTTTCCAGATTTTTAGAGATAAAAATAGAATCATGTAATAGAATTGTCAAATCTTGTTGTATTTTACACAATTAGTTTTCAACGTAAGCGACATCAATGGTAATAAAAGAAAAACTACAGGATACTTATTCCAAATAAGAGAAAAGTTTGTAAAAACTTTTTTTGATAATTTAGTAAGTAATTAAAAAGAAATGTAAGCATCTACAACTAAAAATATCGGGATAAATAGCGATCTATGTGAAAATGTGATAATTACTAACAAATCCAAGAAATTCTATTCCATCTTTATTTGTTCGGCATGTTTTTGATTGCAATCATTAGATTTTATTTATAGATTGCAGGATTTAGTTGAACCTCTAATAATACGATCAAACATCAAGTACCACAACCTTTCTACACGGCAGAGAACCCGAGAACCGAAGAGCAGCCATCAACAGCGGCCGTGAAAGCCTAAAGGCTACTTTAAAGGAAAGAAATAACCGGTAAGGATTCCAGATCTTCACGAGAATTCGTATATTTTTCCAAACTTTAAATTAAATTTCTTAATCCGCTTGTTGATAAAGATCTGGTAAAAACCATTATTAAAAAATTATTTTTTATGTATTTAGTGTTTTATATTAAGTTCGAAGTTCTCCATAGTGGAGAACTTCGAAATAAGAAGAGGCATTTTGAAATAAAATCTGCATGAAACAATATGATTCTAATAATTCACGTGGAAGAAAAAATACAAAAAAATGAAGAAAAGCCCCTATAAATACAATTAAACCCTAATCCGGAAAATGTCTGTAATAGGCACTCATGGTATATTATTGGAAACCACCCTGCAAACGAGTCCAATGAAAATAGATTAATTTTTTTACATTGTGGCATTTCTTGACGTTTTCAATCCGGAGATGGAACAGCGCTATGCCCCAAAACAAAATATGGTCGTATGTTGTTCAATGCCAAATTTCGGAATCTTAATGTAACTGCCATGAAAAATTAAACAAATCCAAAACTAATTAGTTGTCAATCTTCTAAAATCTGGCGAACTGACGAAAGGTAATACCGAAACCTTATTCTTAAAAACTGTAAGCAACTGTAACCAGATCATTCACATTGCTCACTGCAAAAACACTAAAAAAGTGTAAATTACTTAGAACAGATTTACAATAATGTTTATACCAACAACCGTTTCCAGTCTAGACATTACAACACAAATTTAGGAATCTATGTCAAAAATAAAACACATTATCGTTTTTATATTTTGTAGTCAAAATATATAAGTACTTATGAGATAAATTATTGTTTTCTTATAGTATACGTAAATTAATAATTAATGCAAATAACAAATATTTGTGTCTAGCACATTTATATGTATTGCTCAGGTAGAAACATTGAGAATATCCCACAGATGTAGTACTATGTATACATATATCACGATTATTCGATGCCTTTGTTCAACTTCTATAATTATGATTTATAATCAAAAAAGACAAAAATGTCAAAGACATATACTGATTATTCACAGATTGTTGAACGTCTAGACTACATTTGAATTATGTAGGTACAATTTTCAATGCTAGGCATCACATCTTATGGTTTCTGTGTAACATACATATACTAGTGGAACATTTTTCAGATCGCGAATTATACAATAAATATGCAATTAAAATGAAATGGTTTCCTTATTTATCTTTTTTTGTTTGCTAATCTCGAGGAATTATTAGACGTATTTGGATTATAAAGAAGTAAATTACATAATTATAGCTAATTAATATTGTTAATCATTTATAAATTCTATATTTTGTAGGAATATTTTTCTTTACGAAATTTGTTTATCTTTAAGGTAACTAAAAATAATACGACCTTTAACAAACACAAGAGCTGGTATAAATTTTCTCTATGCTCATGCATTATTAATGATATAATTACAACTTGTTTTTTATGTTTATGACAAATTCAAAGGTTTGAAATACGAATCCTGTTTTTTTCTTGAGTTAAAGCGGGATTACAGTACTCTGGTGATTTTTAGGATATTTGCAAAATTTGAGTCTTAATTTTGGAATGTTGTCTAACTCCTGATAATTGGTTATATACAGTAGTAAGCACATGGTGCGAAGTAGTAGTATGTACAATAATGATAAGCGGAAGATTATATGGTATGGTATAAACCTCATATTTTCTAAAGAATTTATTTTGGACAACCTTGACCGCTTCACATATTGGCACAGTTTACACAAGAAAACTAAAGTTGCAATGAATCAAAATTTTGGTGATGATGTATTATGATTTCGACTTTTGACTTCCATGTCCAACAACAAAATGCCTATTTATTTGATTTCTACATGGAAGAATTCCAATTCTTATATACAATATTTAGAATAATGCTGCGGCGAGTCTAATTATTTCTGAAAACGTCGATACAGTCCATACTACAGATCAAAACCTGATCTGAATCCCATCAAACACTTCTAGGAAATATTGGCAATGAAGTATGTGACTACAACAAGCAATTTAAGAAGTAAAATCTGCGATAAGGAAGTAATGGAACGAGATGCCTATTTCAAAAATTGCCAAGTTGGTAGGCAGTATGAAGAATCGGATATACAATTTTTTTCTATTTCCTATTCTAACGCGTGATTCATTCTTATTCTACATTAATCCTGCGCTACGTTTACTGATCCCATTATTGTTTTGAAAATACCTCTACAGTAGCATAGATAAAAGCGACTGGCCATGGGTAAGGCAATACTTATAGTCTGGGGATCAAATCTTGTCGGTGACGCTTGTGGTAAGATCTTACTAGATCAGTATTCTAATAGAGTTACTATAATTACCAGTGCAACATTATTTACAGCGAAGTAGTATCATAATCAAGCTATGGAAACACATTTATCCATACAAATTACTTAGCAAAACCTGCAGCCTTGATAAGCAATATATGTAGCTTGCCTGCTGCAACTGCACTAGATCTCTGTTTTTCTTCAGCAGCATATATCATTATTTACTTGTTTTGTTTAAATGTTTGCTTCTTAGTATTTTCTTGTTCACGTTATATGCTCTACTTACTGCTATTCTTTTGTGTTATATTTTAACTTGCTTATTTGTATTATTCGAAATGATCATTTCATCAAGCTTGACAACTTTGTTTATAGCTATATTGTTTCCAGTTTCTAGTTCCGGTTCCAGGATAATTTCATCTAGCATTTCAACCAACATAAATATTTCTTGTTTCGCTATTAATACTAGGTCATATGCATATGCATTTATATCAAATCAACAATGTTTCTGCTCCAGTATAGTCTATATGTATACATATTGCTATGTTCGTTATAGATGTTTGTTTCGTTTTTGTAGCCATATCATGATTGATTTGTATTTGGTAAGTCTTGTATGGATCTATCCATGTAACTTTATGGCATCTTCTTTGATATACTCCTCTTGTCCTACTTATACATTGAAGTCTCCTAACATTACTATAATATCCTCTCTTTCTGTTTGTTGTATCTCTTATTCTGCTCTTTCAAAAATCTTTTCTTTGTTACCATTTCATAATTTTCTTTTGCAGCATATACGTTTTATTATAACAATTTAAAATTAATACAGGTTTTTAAAAAAATTAGCAAAACAATATTAAAATTAAACTCTTGGAATAGTGGATCCTGCGCAAATGTTTACTTTTATTTATTTTTTACTAGTATTTGCAAATATGATTTTTCCTGCAAATATGGACATATGTACGTGAAAGTGAAATACGTGAAAGTGTATTTACATGTATTTACTTTACTATTTTATTTAGTATACAAATGAATATAAACTAGTATAGGAAATGTATTATTCGTTCTTTATTTTTAATTATATAGTAACTAGCTGACATAACAATTAATAAAAATGTATGGCTTGGGTGACAATATAATCCTGCTGGTAGGAAGAGAATTGAACTTTTTAGTTCCGGACATTTCATGATTTTTCATCATATCCGGTATTATTTATCTTATTAATTTGAGAGTAACTGTTAGAAGGATTGTTCCACTTGAAAATCAATTACCATTAAAATGTAAATTACCTTATAATTAATGTTGCAAGCGACCAATTCTTTTATCTCGCATTAATAATTATTAATTTAATAATAACTGTATAACATTATATATAATATTCAGTGGTAAACTATGTATGTGTAGTAAATTGACAGATTTATTGCAGATAACATCAATGTAGCCACAATTTCTAGCGAATAAATCTGATATATATCAAATTGTTGACACTCTACACAAACCGACCTTTCGAATACTGAATGCAATTTCTACATATTTACAAAGTCTTATACAGCGTTGTATAAACGGTCAGACATTTAAAAAAACAATACGAAAGTTTCTTACATCTTGCAGTACTTACATCAGACAACTAGGAATATGTGTTTGCTCACAGAGTTTAGTATATCCTACAAACGTATACTTAGAAGTTGAAATTTAAAATCCTTCAAGTAATAAGCAGAATTTGATTTTTTAGAAATCGTGTCACTCCGGTAGTTTTACTTAATTAGTATTAATCATTTCTTTAAAAAGGAAATAGTGATATAATATTTGTATGATTACTTTTTGAGTTTGTTGGAGCACTATTATTATACAATTGCCATAACTTACTATGTAGTAGTACCGGCAAAGTCTATGTTAGATAAACAAAAAATTCTAATAACAAGTTTATTATCTCAAATACTGTCAATAATACTATACTAAGAATCGTATGACCAGAATAAATATTGAATGTGTTCTTTACGTATCATATATCTCAGAAATCTTTAAATTAATATAGTTCCAACTGTTTGACGATGTATCATAAATGTCATTTCTACGTTTTCCTAAGGTCACCTTTAGTAAATATAGCACATTGTAAAAATTAACAATTACCATATTGCCAGGCGGAAGAAAATTTTAAGTGTCGTTGACTTTGTGAGCCTCCCAGAAAATTTTTCAGAAGATTTTTTTGTTGAAAATATCTACAGAGGGAGAACAAAGAAAGTATTGGTTATTGGTACAGTTAGTATATCCATATGAACATGAAACTATAAAGATTATTTAACTCATCTATCATCAACATATCGCGAGATGTTGACTTTACACTGTAGGCATCAATTAAAACGGTATTTTTTTAAATCGAATCCCTATAGGGGCTGAAGGTGTATGGCAAAATTTGTATATACAAGAATATTTTTATGGTCATATTTACTTAAAAGTTCTTGCTGTTTATTATAATTATAATTAATGATACACGTTTTTCAGTGTTTTTTTTAAATTCAATCCCTAGGGGAGTGACAAAGTTTGTATAAAAAAGTACCTCTAAAATCTACATGCTTACGCCCAGCTCAGTGTCCTACGGCAAAAGCGTAGCACAATCACAGAATTAATTTTAAAGGTTTAAAGTTCAGAGAACTTCAGGCACTTTTGAAATCGGTGTGTCAACAACAAACTTCAAAATGGCGACCATTTTTTTAAATTCGTTCAGATAATTAAATTCACAGGCAGAAAGAAACAAGTTATAATTGTGTTAGCAAAACTCTGGACTTCATAAATATAAATATCGTTTCTGGATACAATCAGTAGAAAAAATAAAGAAGTTCATAATGGCGGCCAGTTTGTCAAATCGATTATTTTGTAATGTAAACGTATTCGTATATACAAGCACTTGCCACACTTAAATGTGAACGATATTTTATATACTCTGAGCGCAACATCATTCATTCGTGAATGAATGATTCGAAATTTTGAGTAGATCCTGAATCCTGATTCGTAATGACAAACACTTGCCCCTAATATCGATTGATTGAATCAGCATGTTGAGAAATTGAAAGGGTATAATTATTTGGAATGCTGCTGAGAAGTAGGTTGTTTATTTCGGTTTTATTCAAAAATTTATTATGCGTCCAAATACACAAGGTTTCACTATTTTAACCGGCCAATAGATATAACTTTCCTTAATTAGGTTTCTTTTAGGATCGCCCCTCAGTTCAAGTTACAACACAAAATGTTAGGGGTGAGTTAGTACTAAAGCACATCACTGTACATACCTGTGTACATAATTTATTACGAAATACTAGTATTTTTAACATTAAAGTCATAATCATAATGAATAGTATTGAAATCGCATGATTATATTAGCATATTTATTTTTCCTTTGAATCAATTATTGTTGTTTTTAGTAAGTATGATATTAATAATTAATAATAATATCTCTTGACAGCTTCACAAGATGTAAACATATAAGATAAATGTATGTATATATGTCTATGTTTGATTACTGCCCTTGCAGGCTAGTCTTTTTTTTCTTCTTCTTCTTTTTTCTCTAACTCCTTTTCACACATATGTATATGTGAGATTGCTTGAGTATTGCTTTTATAACGTTTCTAGATGTACGCAGTTTCATTTTTTAACTTGCATATACTTTGTTTTTTATTGCTGTTTTTTTATGTACCTATATCTTTTATTGCAAGTCTTATATCCTTCCCCCGTCCTTTATGCTTATTCGTTTAATTATTTTGTTTTCCTAACTCTGTAGTTGGTTTAGGTTTGCAGCAGTTGGGTTACTGCACATGTTCATCAAGTAATTTAAGTTAGATGTGAAAATGGCATGACAAATTGATTTTGTCAGGTGTTTCGTTATAACTTTTTGTATCTTGGTTGTAGCTTGCTATATCAAATTCTCGTTAAGTCTGACGTTATAGTTCAAGTTGTGCGTTTTCTTTCCATCATATATTCTGTTCTGCTTTCGTTGGTAGATAATAGATACTCGTATGTATTGCTTTAGATGCTGTTTGTTGGTGTTCGAATCTAGCATCTGTATACATATATGGCGAAGACATAAAAATGGGAATAAATTCTATAAAAATTCGAGATACATTTTCTTTATTGTTGAAATATTATTTTGTTATTTTTTAAATAAAATATCTCCCAACTAGATAGATTTAGGTACAAAGAATTCTAGTTTTAATTAAAATAAGTTTTAGGTAAATAGCGTTTTTGTTTGGAGAAATATCGTAATTTATCAGGAGTTTTTCTAGAAAAATTAAAAAAAAAATTAAATATCTTAAAATTATTAATTTTTATATAAGGCACGGTTCATATATAACATTTATTTAAAATTTCATGGAAAATTTAAAAACACCATATTCTACTTGAAATAAGCGAATTGGTATTTACTTCCTAATTTCACTAATAGCAGCATCTTTCAAAACTTCTAATCAAAACTCGTATGCATTATGTCACAAATATTTAACATACATTGTATCCATATTCAACCAGTTTTCCAGAAATAATTGTTTATCATTAGTTCTTAATTAAAGTAATAATTCGGCAGTGAGAGCGAGAAATAAAAATTAAAGTGAAACTGTAAGCAACTTTTTAGTAATGATATTTTTAAAATAAGAAAGAGGTTGTCTAAACATTTTATTAGGATATGATTGGCTATGGCGATAGAATTCGAACGCAACCTAAGAAGTGCCAGTTATTTAACAATAACAATCCTAATTAAATTCCCATCACGCAAGCAACCGCAAACATAATCGAAAAAAGATTGAAAATAATTTTATTGCAGAGATTGTAGAATTAAATGTTCCATAATATGTACAGCACGATAAATACAAAGCAAATTGTAACAAATGCTTAAGGAAAATAGCTGCATTTTCTGTGAGGCTTTGATGCAGAGGTGCAGCAAATGCCTTCGGTTCTTAAAACATATTTTATATTCAGACGAAGTATTTGAATGGAAATGTGGATACAAAAAATAAATGGATACAGACGGTGATTGGATTGGTAGAATAGAAGGAAAACTTTAACATTTGACTTGATTCCTAATTTAATTATTCAAAACGAATAAATTTAATAAATACCATACCTTTTAAGATAAACAATTCCAGGTAGTTATCTTGGAAATAAGCAACAATAAGTTTTTGTTCCTTTTTGCAAGGGACGCGGCTATAGCAACTTCAGAAACTGTATTTCTTTAAAGACTATCATAGAGAATTTTGTTGTGCAGTTTAGTACATATGTTTTTTCCTTATTGTATGGTTGTATGAAAAAGTTTTTTGTATTCCTTGTGTAGTGCTTGTGAATTTCACCAACATATTGTATCCTATTTCCTAAATACTCAGGTACACTACTCAGCTTAATTTTATTAATTAATTAACAGAGAAAATTTACGTTTTTAGTCATTTTTTAGTTATATATTTTACATGTTCCTTAAATTCTAACTGTTTGTCTATTATCACACCCAAGTTGTTAATATGATCTACTTTATCTATGTCGATGTCATTTACTTTTATTCTAAATGTATTCAAACTACTTAACTTATATCTACTTCCAATACACATAAACTTAGTTTTATTAATATTAATACAAAGTCTGTTTTTACAGAGCTATACAAAGAGTCTTTCTAATTCGTCATTCAAAGTATTTACCATACTTTCAACATTGTTTCCACTAATATAGATCATTGTATCATCAGCGAACATACATATATCACATTTTTGAACAACCGACACCATATCGTTTATGTAGATGTTAAACAACTTCGGACCCAGCACTGTTCCCTGTGGCACTACATGTTTTGTTTTTTGTTTATCCGACACACATCCGTTGTATTTTACTGTTTGATACCTATCTGCTAAATAACACGAAAACCACTTTCTAACTGTCCCATTAATACCCATAGTTTCTAATTTTTTTTATTAGTATCTCTGTATTAACTGTTTCAAAAGCTCGCTTAAAGTCCAAGAAAACCGCAATGATGATTTTATCTTCGTCCATTTCGTTTAACCATTTATCACAAATGTCTACTATTACCGTTTCACATGAGTGATCTTGCCTAAAAGCTGATTGATTCGCCACCATTATATTGTTTTTATCACAATATTCACAATATAACAACGGCATAAGGTAACAGATTATAACTTTTTATCGTGTAATAGATTTACTTGGCATTTAACATTAAGTTATCTCATGTAATCGCGCATCTTTCTAAACTTCGCCACCTCCTCTTCCATTTCCTGTTTAACCGGAAGTGACATCAACTTTTTATTTTTAAATACAACTATGTTTGTTTTTTGTTATATTCTGATCCGCTGATAAATTTAGAATACGTTGATATGTCACACAATAGGATTTTATCTCAAAATGATCGAGAATAGTTAGTTTTTGGTAACAACAATAAAGTGGCCTTGAACACATGTTCATGATAATTTCTTAAGGGTTAGTTGCATAAACAAAACAGCAATGAATTTGACATAGTCCATCTACAATTTTTGTTAAAAATATGATTTTGGAATCTTTTTTAACTTTTAAATAGCCTTAACTTAATTTTTTTAAGTACAGCCGTCCTATTTTTATACAATTCTTTCCTTCGTGTTTTTATTTGCTTTGATTTCGTACTAACAGTATATCAAATTGTTCATAAATAATTAAAGATAAGTGCAATTATTACTGTAATGTATAAATTAATGAGGCTGACAATACGTGCGTGCATCTTTGACAGGTAGTGTGCCTTGATACTTTCACTAACTGTTATTACTTGTCAAAATTACTAACTAATCGGTAGATTGGATGACTTAAAGCACTTTTGGCAGTAAATAAGTTGGTGGTGGTAAGGTGCGTTCGATTATTAACGTGGTGTAGAGATTGATGAGGCTGGTAGTACCTGAATTTTTGATACGTAGTATGCACTGATATGGCCATAGCATCTACCACATAAGAATAAATAATTTTTTTTCTTGAAATTAAAACAAACGTTTTCATTTGAAACAAGAAAACCAATTCCAGTATATTAATGTAGAAATAGACTAGCAAAGTTACAGAAAAAAAAATAAACAAGAACATAATATAAACTATAATAAACGCCCAAACTGCTGACCATGGCAATTACGACATACAGTTGCTCTTCTAACAATTTCTTGCAACATGTCGTTTAATTGTTGCCTAGTTATTTCATTAATTGCTTGTCTTAATCTAGCTTCCAAATCTTCTCTGGTTGTTGGAGCTGTACCACAAACTATATTTTTTAAATGACCTCAAAGGAAAAAGTCTAGTGGTGTCAGATCGGGCGATCGCGCTGACCATCTAATGGGTCCATTTGTTCCCAGCCATTGATTCCCAAACCTCCGATTAAGGTAATCTACCACTATTCTCGCATTATGAGGAGGAGCTCCATCTTGTTGGAAATAGACACGATGTCGCAAAATATGTGGCAACGCATTAATGTACCCATCAACTTCGGTTGTAAGAAATTCGAGATATCGTTCGCCAGTTAAAGGGCCATAAAAAATTATTGGCGGTAGTAACTAGTTACCTACTACTCCTAACCACACATTAAACCCAAAACGTTCTTGATATGCACTCTCTCTAAATAAATGTTGGTTGTTTAGAGTCCAATATCGTGGGTTTTGTCTATTGAACGCACCTAAATTTGTAAAACTTGATTCATCGGAAAAGATAACTCTGCGTATAAAGTTTTCGTCTTGGAGTTGATGATTTAGTAACCACTTACAAAAATTCAATCTACGCTCATGATCTATAGATGTTGATTAATCTGGTACTTGAAACTTTTGTACTTGTGTTTTTTTTTAATTAGTCTCACAGATTCGCGGCTTATATCCAGATCTTGAGCAATTTGGCGGATAGATGCGTTCTTCTCCACTTCCACATATGCTAACACATTTATTTCTACTTCTTCACTCATAATAAATACTCCTTCATCACGATGTTCATTTTCAGATCGAAACTTTTTCTCAAATTTTATGAAATACACATTGTTGTTGTCGGTGATTTTGCCAGTAATTTTGACAATTAATGACAGTTAGTGAAAGTATCAAGGCACACTACCTGTCAAAGATGCACGCACGTATTGTCAGCCTGATTAATTTAAAGATCTAAGGTATCTCAATAAGTTTCCATACAGAATTGTATGCGCAACCTAAGAAGCTCAGAAAAAATATACTATGCTATTTAAATTAAGAAAGTGCCGGTAAACTTGAAGTGATACGAAAGCGTTAATAAGTTCGCTAATGAGACCAGATGACGCTATCTCTAACTGTAAGTTTTCACTATTGTAGAATTTTGGAAACATCTGAAAGTTCTAACGAACCAGTTCTATGAATAACTCTGTATGTACGAGGGCGACCTGAAATGTTTCCAGAATAAACAAGGAAAACACGATATTAGTGTGGCTTTTTATTTTTATTTTTGGATGTAGTCTCCTCGAAGATTAATACACTTTTTCAAACGGTTCAGTTTGGACACGACGATGTAAGATGAATGAGCCGGCGCATTGTCGTGGTGGCAAAGTACTTTTTCCGCTGCAAACAAGGTCGTTTCTCCTTCAATACTGCATCGAATCGAGTTAAAAAATCGCTGTAGTTGCTACCATGATCGTCTTTCCCTTCTACAGATAGACGGTGAGGCTCACATCTTGGGAATCCCAAAACATGGTCGCTATAACCTTTCCGCCCAGTGGAACAGTCTTTGCCTTCTTCGGAGCTGATTCGTCCGAAAAAATTCACTGCTTAGATTATTCCTTGGTCTTCGGTATGTAGTGGTGGATCCAAGTCTACAAAACACATCAAGAGATCCCTTGAATTGCGTTAAATCCTGGCCAGATGTTCCTCTGAAACGGTAACCCGATTTCGTTTTTGCTCCGGTGGTACCCATCGTGAGGAAAGCTTTTTCATGCCCAAAATTGCATGTAGGATATGGCCAAAGCGTTCCTCTGAGATGCCTGTTGTCTCTGCTATCTCTTTCAGCTTCAACCGTCGATCGACTAACACGACATCATAGATCTTGTCGCCATTTCATCGTTGGTAGCCTTTCCTAGGCGTCCTCTGCGTAACTCGTCACTTGTGCTTGTGCGGCCTCGTTTGAACACACTCAATCAGAAGCTGATGGTCGAAAATGATGGAGTAGATCCGTCATGAACCTCTAGCAAAATATTTCGAATTCCGGTGGCCGTTTTCCCAGCCATCCAGAAGTGTTTTATCACTGCACGAAATTCGATTTTATCCATTTTTGCGAAATCGCCTGACTTGTTACATCAAACACACTCATAAACAACAACTATTGACAGTAGACGTCGAAATGTTGAGAGCACAAATCACTAACATCTATAGATACTCGACGCCCGTGCATTAGGTTTAAACCGAATACTGGAGCGCCTCTGGTGTTTGAAGGAAAGAAGTAATTTAATTTAATGTTAAATTCAAACGGACGTCAGTAATAACTTGTGAATGATTTAGAGTAGTTGTTTATGTATTTAGCGAAAAGTGACACATTATTGCGCGAGAGCAATAATATGCCTTTTTGCTCGTAATACACTAATACATACAAAATTTTTTCTAGAGTCACTTAATAAAGCGAAACTATTTAAATCATTAACTTTATTGTAACATATTTATAACAAATGGTCAATAGAATAGACTACAATAATTCACTTATTGGCATTATTTATAACCTGGAACCTGAAAGTGACGATTTTAGTGTCTTGGCTTTCTCGCGAAAATAGGCAAAAAGTTCGGTTTCCAAATATTTACATATTTTCTTCGCATCTATGCAGAGGTTGCTTCTCATTGTCTTTGATTTTTCTAGCAAAAAATTCAAACTTACAGCTCTCGCAGCACTTCTAATCTCAGGAAGTGTCCTTGGAATATCACTATTTTCTATAATTTCCTTCAAATACCTATATTTTAAGTTAACGCATAAATTACAAGAAATTATTGTGCTTTTCGATATGCCAATTTGAATGTTACATACTGGTTGCTATCGACAACGGACAGTTTTCAGTCTTTATCGGTCTAGAGCGATAAAGTGCATAAAGTGACAGTCAGTGACGGTCTTCAGTAAACATCAACTTTTCGTTGCCAATGATAAGCAAAAAATCATTCTTTGTCAAGAAATTGTAGAAAAATATTATTATATTTATTATTTCATGATTTGGTATTATGAGTAAAGATTACAATTAAACCTCGAATGGCTCCATCTATTGTTTCAAGCAGCAAACCACCCAACTGGTACAATCTGGCTCCATTTAACTGAAATGTCTATAAGTGTAAGTGGTCTGTGGTTGAGAGTTGCTATAAAAAAGATTGCCGACCAATGAATTTAGGTACTTCGACCTTTGTGCGCCATCTCTTGATTCCGGAAACATTTCAGGTCGCCCTCGTATATGTGGATCATATATTTTGTACATGACCTTAACCTAGTAATATATGTACCTAATAAAAACATTTCTTATAGCTCCATTCACCTTCAATTTACCTTAATGTTGTAAATGTCACTTTAATTAACAAAACATAAATAAAATTTTTGATTGACATTTGCTGTACTGTAGTACAATAAGTATCCGATCATTTTCGCGTACAGTCACGTGTATAAAAACCCGATCCAAGACCATGTGTCATATGTGTACGAGTAGATTCTCCGAACGATTTGTAACCGCAATTTGGACAGGTCCACTTGCTCAAATAAGATTATGGTCCTAAACGCTTGAATAATTAAGAAAAACTTACGTCAGCAAATATGTTGGCGTAGCGTGCTGCTTTATGTATGACGTTAATTAATACCAACGTAAGTTCTAGTGCAATCAACAAATTATTTAAATAATGTCATCAATTATAATTGGCTTCCTTATTCATACTAATGCTTGAACATGCTTTCCGATACTTTCTAGTAATAACTCTGTGTATGTAAATATATCATTTAATAAGGTATTGCATGACCGAACATAAATTTCTGTGAAATAAATAATAACTTAGACGTCTATAAATCTAATATATAGAGAAGTGAGATAAACCAAGTATGTAGTTTAGCCAGCATGAGAGCTCTTACATAAGACATCATTTTTAAATTTTCTACAGTTTGCGGATAAACATTAATATTTTCTCCCAATCAGTACACAGCATCATTATATCATAGGAATACATCAGTATTATCAGTATTTTATATAACATTTCTACTTTAAATATCAACATGTTATTATAAATCCCTTTAAAGGATAATTGACTGATCGACTACCTACTATATACAGATAAAATTCCTCTTACTTTTACTTGCAACTGTAACTTGTTACTCTACTTCGTCTTTAGTTGCTAACCCATGTAAGTATTGACCTACAAACATTATTTTGTAAAGCGTAATAAGAAAATTCTCATCATTCTTAAAGAGTCAAATTACATCCACTTATTTTTTCGTGATGGTTAAGTATCACATCTTAAACGCTGGAAGGTGTAATCTTGAACTCGTTATATTTCATTTTGCTCTATTTTATAAATAAATTATGAATTAATTTTTTCATACGGGTTTGTTTCAATTAATTTAAATAAATGGCTATAGAACCGTGCACAACAAAAATAGCATTATTACATTTAAAAATAACGTAACTTTATGGAAATATTAGATACAATTAAGACAACAGAAACACGTTCAACAGCTGATTTAGTCGTCAAACATTATCTACAACATAAATAAACTGTAATTAAACATAACACTGAGTCATATGTCTATTAACATTCATTCCATATTTATTAACACCAACGATTTATTTGCCAACACATCATACTTTATTAAATCAATATATCACTTCGATAGGTTAAGGAGCTCAAAATCATTGACCGATTCCTCGTTATCGATAAATGAAATTTGAAATTTTTGAATCATACAAAACACTAATGTTTGTGTGTATAATTAATATTATAGGAGGCTAGTAGATATCTTTGTAATTCGTTTGATCACGAGAGAAAGTATTACGAAATAAGAGCCAGCTATACGTCAGATGGAGTAGCACTAGGAAACTGTTATCGTTTTAATTTAAGTCTCATAAATTTCGATCATTAATTTATTTTTATGATAGTGTACATCTGTTATCACACAAGATATTATATGTTGACCTGGATTTGTAGTTACTACTGCAAAAAATTAATTAACAAACCGCATTCGCGAAATTTTACCAAAGTTTTCCTGGTGAGTCATAATAGTAATTTTTAGTTTTATTGCTTATTATAAAACACTTTCTACAGTTCCGTTCTTTAAATCATATTGATTACCAAATATTTGTACCAAAGGAGGACTGAGAATCATTTGAAGCATTCGGCTAAGGCTAATCAAACAACACAAAACATATACCAACATATTGTCGAGAGAATCAAATATTATCTATTGATGAAATAGCAGAAATCGTCACCCTGGAAAAAGAAGCTTGCATGAGATAAATTGTCATTAAATCGCAAGGAAACCAAACTATACACAACAAATAAAAGGAAAAGAGAATTGAGATATTAATATATAGTAATACATCCAGTAGAATTATAAAAGACAAAAAGCCACAGGAGGGTTATTCTCGAATCTGAGGGAATGGAAAATTCAAGAGAATTGTCAAAAAATTCCTACAATTTCAATAATTCCTATTCTGGAGCTGACTTTCTCACTTTTTCGTAACGAGTAGTATCGAGGAGTGAGCGGTGAAAGTTACTCCCTGGGAGTGCTATTTTTCCACTGTTTCGAGAATAACCCTCCAGATCTGAAAAGTAATTCATATGATCGATACATAAAAGGCTACACACCAATTAGTAAACTGTACATAAAACCTTTAAGGTGATTGATAAAGAGAAAATAATGAAGAAATGCATTTGACATAAATGATTCTAAAATAATGGCAAGGAAAATGACTTGTGATGACTTTACCACATTAAACGAATGGGACAAGCACAACTGCTAAAACAAATTATGAAAGAAAATATAATCGATAAAAACAAAGTACATAATATATAATATAATTAATATTGTCCGGAAATTTTTTAAATTTGTTTATCTTATTATGGTGCCTATTACAGTTGATCAGTAGTCCCAGCAGCATTTTAACACAAAAGAAGCAACTAGTCACACCTATTTTAGATCTGTAGATCTTTTTCATATACGTTTTGTCATACTTACGGTTGTTAACGCAGTAAACAATATATCGATATCATTTAAGTAATAATTTTCACTGATTCTTTTTCATTCCAGCTCCAATTATTAATTACTAACGCTTTTTAGAGAAAAAAAACTACTACAAAACTGGATAAACAAACAGATATAAGAAACAAAATCTGGCAAAAAGTTTTGACAATCCTTATAAGTTTGACTTTTGTTTCAGCGACTGCTAAGCATGTAGTGAAAACTTTATCTGTTGTCTTGATATTACTATATTATACTTCACCTCTTAACTGTTTGACATCAACAATCTTCAAGTAGGCAGTGAAGTTGAGTTAAGTTTGATTGCTGATCAACTTTACTTGTAAAATATCTATTGAAGATGGTGTTACTTATTCTATTATAGCCGAAGCAATGACTCTTCCTATGCTATATGTAGCTAATATTAGCGCAAAAAATTAATATATGTATGTGTTCAATGGAGATACCCTCTTGAGCCTGCGATCTAAGGTTAGTTGCAATACGGTAGTTAGATCCAAATGGTCAAATAGCAAAACAGTTTAAATGTAAATATAGCAGATAAAGCTACATTCAAATTTAAAGATGTGGCTGTACAATCGCAAAATCCAGTAAAATCGCTACAGGATTTCCGGTTTAGCGTAAATAAAACTTATTGATATATTTTTTACTTAGCTGCCGTTAGTTTTTGTGTGTCTAATTCTGTTTTAAGGGCTTTGTAACAGCATCATATGGCCTTTTATAATGCCGCACTGTTAATCACTATATTCCCAACAATGAATGGTAAGTGGATCCGGATTTTCAACTCCCCGAAAAAATGTCACCGTCTCTCTGGAGAATTGAAACCTCCTATTGTTCCGGCACAACGATAGTCAACCGCCTAATCACTGCAGCTATCTATCTGATAATTACATTAAAGCCACTAACTATGTTATGTATTTAATTTTGCATTAAAATTGCTACGTATTTTTCTTGGTTGGTAGATTATTATAAGACTAAATACAATAAACTCTTCAAAAGAAATAGAGGAAAATAGCCCATTTTCGGACAGGTTCCTCATTTCGGATAGTACTGGTTTTTAGGAAGCATGTTTTGTTTCATTTTTTGAAACTACATCTAATCTATTCAAAAATGAAACTTCTAACGTTCAGTGTACATTTTCCGTTTTTACTATTCACGATTAGCTGGCAGCATCACGAAATGTTGTTTAGCGTGTGGTCGAGTTTTTTACAGTCTCGTGAACTAACCAATTTAGGTAAGTTTGACATTAAAAGAGTAAGTTGCAGGCATGGACCTAATTCCTCATTTCGCACAAAGAATAGGATCCAAAGCAAATGAAATGAAAGCATATATATGCGAATGGTGTTTAGAATGAGAACAATACTTTTTGCAAATGTCTTTTCCGTTGGTATCAAAAGTATCGCTTCTTTATTAATAACGGTTGTGTATTTTATGAATGATAAATTCTTTTATTATAGTTTCGGTACGTTTCATTGTAAGTTTACTTTAAATAATAAAGTTATTTTAATTTAAGCTATTTATTTTGATCAAAAAAATGTCTAACGAAAAGGGTATTTACTTCGGACATCAGAAAAGTTGCCTAATTTCGGATATCCAAAATTAGGAGATCTTTATTAAAATGATAAAAAGTACACGTTTGTAATCAACATTTTTTTTTCTAATACGTGTTTCGCCTAATGACTGTAAACTTTATTGAACATAAATCTTAATACTGTAATTTACATTTTGAGGTAGCAGTGTTTTGGGAAAGACTTATTTTGAGTGGTGATATTAGCATTTACAAAAAGCTATCCGAAAATAGGCTACTTATCTCTATCTATTATGTTTAAGTTTCCCCCCTCAATGGTGAGCAAGAATCATTTTTGTTATTTAAAATAGCTATTAAAATAGCTATTAAAATAACTATTTTGGATTTTGGACATGTTCACAAATTTTTGGAACACTTCAGATAAAAGTAAATGCAACATTTCTATTTATTCCGATATTAGATTAAGAGTAATCAAAACTATTTAAAATAATTTCTATCCAGTGACATGACTTCGACTATTTCTTTTATCTCAGTATAAATTTCCCTCGCTATTTTTTACACAAAAATCCTAAAATTGAAATCATAGATAGAGGAAATTTTGACACTTTTACTGAAGTTGTAAGATTTGGTGCGTTATCTACAGGCTCGCTAACATTTAATTCTCTTTTAGTACAACTAAGACCATTATTATACCAATACCTCATTTTCTCAATATTCTAAAGCAGAACTTAGTTTTGCATCAAATTTTATTAACATTTCTTATATCTATCTGCAGCAGTTTTTAAATTATTAAAGTTTCTGATGAGTGTCGGAGAAAAATATAACATCTCTTGTAATACGTAGGTATCTAACCAATTTTTTTTAAGCAATAGAATTGACTATTTTACAGTTCGCTTGTGTAGGGCCAGAGTAAAATGTCAAGAGGTGTTACATCTGGAGATTTTGCAAATCACTACTATGGTCCACCAATATAGCAGTCTTTGACGATCTGTATGAGCTCTTGATCTACTTTGTGAGTAGAACAAGCCGAAGCTCCATCCATCTACTACCAAAATTTTCTTAAAATTAAAGAAGCAAAAAAATGCCATCTCAGATACTAATATATCTGTTTTTAGTTTGAATATTATAGGGTTCACAAGAGGGAGGCACTACAAAGAAACTTATTCTACTAACACTAAGGAAAAGGATACAATTTTATATGCTTCACGAGAATTCAGGTTAGCAAAATCAGCTTCCTCATGGTAATCTATCAACACATAATAACTTTAATTTTCATACTCTCTTCCTTTCTATATACAGATACTGTTCCAAAGTTTTTCTTACAAAATTCGGAATCTGTAATAACTTAAATTTTAATTTATTATTTAAAATATAATTACAGATTAGTAAAACAGCTGTAGTAATAAAATTGTTCACGTACATACATAAATCATTCCATACTACAATCTATTACACATTACAGTGGCTATTTATAACAGCAATTACTCCTTTTCAATACTTCTTGAAAGGATTTAAAATGTAAATCTAATACGTGCAATGTAGAACTAGAACACTTACTCCTATCCTACATATAGTATAGACAACAACTTCAAATTAATTAAAAGATTAATTATGTGACAATTTAATGCAGGAACTAACGTTATTATGTTGCTTATATTAATATGCTCTTGGATGTATTAAATATGTTCAAAATATATGCGTATCGAATAAATTGCGCGAGGACAAATAAATTTAACATATACTCGAATCTCGAACTTATCACAAAAGTAAACAAAATTAATCTATATTATAAAAATAAATAATTACATACCAAAATCGCTTATCTTCATCATTGAAATAGGTAAATGATTCACTTTACTTCCAAAAAAGGAACTCGAATTCGAGGTAAACCTTCACCAGTTTATTATATCGATTCAAAAAAAAAAAACGTCACCGCATCTATGAGCACAGATCTAATGCCGTATACACCGTGCGTTTAGGCGATTAAAACCTGTTCCACTGATTCACAGACTCGTGAAATTGCCTATATAATACTTTTCACGTGTATTTCCTCTGCACTCACCGTAGTTCTATCCAATGAGAAACGAAAGTAAAGACAATAGTAATTCTTTGAAGCGTGCCATCGGTTACTATGCCCTTTTTGTCTTAAAAATTGAGAGTGTTAGTAAAATAAAAACGTTCTTATAGCTGTTAGGATTTATGCTTTGTCTAATATGAATAAATTTTAATAATTGTTTCCTCTTTTAATCTAACATATACTCGATTCTACAGAATATAAATCCAAACCAGAAATCTGTATATCTATACATACCGACGCATTAGGAATTATTGTTGTTTTTTAACGTTCGTGACTTTATTTATAGCTTCGCAATTTATTGGCGCGAAAGTCACGATTTTTGGCACGGCATCTATTTTGTTAGATTTAGGACCGTAGACATTTCTGTGTTTATCAGTCACCGTAATTGTGAAACGTGGTATTAGAAGGGCTTTTAGCTCGTTTTCAGTTTTGAACAAAGACAGTTTGGTACTTTTTAATAAAATTCCTGTTCAAAAGCATGTGTTTTGTGAATTGTACCAATGTTTTAAGAGATTTAAAGACCAACTGCTTGATGAGAACTAGTGATGGTATTGTTTTGATTTGAATAGATAATCTCTATAAGAGCTATAACAGTTATTTCCTTTATTATTATTATTTAACGATAACTTCACGATCTCTTGAAATATTTCCATATTTTGTATTTTTTTGATTTAAATTTTCCTTGTTAGAACTGACTACTTCAATCGGTTGAAACATATTTGAATTACTTATCCAACTTTAACCCGCTCACAACTTTACGAGCTACCTAGTACCACTAACTGAAGGCAAGCTCTGCTTTATGTTAGCTAACAAATAACAATTATTCAGGCTTAGTATTTTTTGTTTTGATTATCTCGAAAGTTTTGGTTAATCACAAATTGCACTGGACTAAGGCGCCACAATATATTCTTGGCGCTCAATTTCGAACCAAGTAAAACCAAACAAAACTAAAGACAATGCTAACTTCTCTTATTTTATTTTTGGCAGGTTCACAGTTGAAAATGTCTTGCGTTTTAGCGTTTGATTTATCAGGTTTTCTCTGTAAGCTCAGTCGATTGAGCTGGCAATAGCTGGCGTAGAAATTAAAGATTCGAGATGTGGCTACTCTCACGACCAGGGGCGTTTCGTTCAAATTTGAAATTTCGAGCAAGATGTGCGCGCTATCTCGGTTTCATATGGAGTAATTAATATTGTACCTATTATTGCCAAATCTTTGTAAGCTTTGTATCCAAAGAAATTATAATCAAACATCAAAGAAGGTTTTAATATAAAGAATGAGAAAGTTTTTAGCGTTGTTGTTCTTATTATCAAGATATCTGAATAAATATCATTAACTATAACACTTTACGATACAGCAACAGTGTACGGTACTGAATATATCTACAATAAAAATGCAAATGGGTCTTTTTCTTTAGTATTAATTGTTATGTTTTATTTCATTAATTATTGCTGCAGTTATAATAATTCATTGTAATATGTAGGTAAAAATTTATTTTTGTGACTTTTCCAAGTGTGCACAAATATTAATGTAAAATTCCAGGTTGCGAAAGTCGATATTATTCCAATACTTTGCCTGATTCGGATTATCAAAATATGGAAAAAAGGTATGGTTGGATTCTATTCCCATCGTAGACTCAATAAGTTAGCAGATCATGCTTTAATGTATATGAGATAAGGTTTGAGGCCATGATGGAGACAACCTGTTGCTTATTATTTTATACCATCCTCATTATCTGCTTTATCATTGAAAGAGTTAATTAAGAAGTTATATCATCACTTCAAAAAATAAATTTAAAGGTAGTCTGTGAAGTATATGATCAAAGTTCTGTGAATTCTTCAACTTTATCTCAATTAGCAACGGAATTTAAGAATGGCTTAGATGAGGATTACCTGTTTTCGCTTATTGGTGAAACTATTGTCTCATTGTTTGATGTCTCACATCAAAATACTAGAACAACATTCTTTTAGTATCACTATCCATGTAAGAAGGCTAACTTTTCTTTGATTAAGCAGCGTTACAAATTAGATGAGTCTAGGCGATTTCAGATGCTCCGCAAACTCAAAATTCCCTGAAAATGAAAGTGGGTATAGCTGCTAAAGTTTCACTGTTGCAGCTGTCATAGAAACTATGGTTTGTGATCCATCTAGATTGTCCGCAAAAACTATTCACACTGCAGAATTTGTTCATGATATCGACTCACTCTTTGATTATTTTAAATTCCACTACATTGAATAACGAAAAGTCCTTATAATGTTGTGTTACTTCTAAATCAGAACACTTTCTAGTATGAAGATCTTCCCATTATATCAGGTTCAATTGTGAGGAAGATAGTGAGCATATCTTAACTAATCTGCAATCATTTATGACTTCAATTTAGCCTGAAAGTGTTAGGAATAGTGCGTTGGATAAGAATGAATTAGAAGATTCCGCTCTAAATATTTTAATTAATGATGAAAAGGATTTAAATGATCAAGCTGTCACCTGTAGCTGGTCAAGCTGTATGTGGATTCTTTCTAAAAAAGCTTAATTTACCTGATTTTGAGGTTTGTAAATCTTAAAATAGTCTTCAGGCTTTCACGGCCGCTGTTGATGGCTGGTCTTCGGTTCTCGGGTTCTCTGCCGTGTCGAAAGGTTGTGGTACTTGACGTTTCGATCAGAAGTCTTCAGAAGTGGACTTCTGCAGAAGATCACGACAAGATGGTCGAAACGTCAAGTACCACAACCTTTCTACACGGCAGAGAACCCGAGAACCGAAGAGCAACCATTTGTAAATCTTCTTTATTTTCTGCTAATGTAGACCCTCATCATACTTTTACAATATTTAAGGAATTTCTTGACACAAATGGTTTGCTATTATATATTAATAACATTTACGATAGTTGTGTTGTTGAAATCGTTTAGTCATATAAATTCTATTCAGAAAAAAATGTTGGTAACTTTGCAGAAGGTTAGTTTTTCATGGTACACTTGTGTTAACAGCGATTATCAAACTTTAGTTCAAGAACAATTGTTAAATATATCTATGAGTTAAATTATCAGGAAATTCTACGTTTGATACATCTTTTGTTGTAGTCCATGTGTTGTTGACTGATCTCTCTTCACGTAATGCTGGGTCACACCGTAGCTGTTCCGTCGAAAAGTAAACCTGAGATATTATATGACGTAAACATTTATTTAGACAGCAGTTGATTATTATGTCTATAAATGATATGTAGGATACGTACTATTATTTCCGACGATTTTCGGCAACCGTATAAAGGGTATCTACAAACCAAGATAAGAAAAATGTTGTAAATAAAAGACATTACTTCTGGCTTACATATTACTATAATATTTTTATATATTTCTTATTACATAACGCTGTACCAATATACGATTAGATCATATCCGCAGATTTCATATACAGGCATATCTTCCATGCGCTATGGTGAATGTAATACCTATAAAATATTATACAAGTGATAACAGTTTGCGGTTTCTGCAATAGGTAGTTATATGTACTAGAACAAGTTAAGAAAAGCATGGCGTTCTAAAAATGGTTTTTAATGGTGTTTTATCCTATCACCATTACATAAATATATAATTAGACATTATGAAACAGTTTGTTAAATGCCCTCATAAAAATGGAAACATTTCCTCAGCTTATTATGGAGAAGATTAAAAGCGAGTATTTTTGATGGTTATCAATTTTACAAATTCAATGATTGAACTTAAGTTGAATGATTAGAGTGTGCAGAAATTACCCACCTTAAAATAATATTGTTCATCATCAGCTAATGAGATCGCACATTTGAAAATGTCAACCAAATAGAACAGGAGCCACTCAAAAGAAGAATTAGCAGGATACTGAATCACTAATATCTATTTCGTAATAATTAGTTTCAATAAATAAATGCATTAATCTCAGAGATAATTTTAATATATACACAAATACATTCACATATTAAATATAACTGAAAGCATATTTATTGTAATTAACTTGTCCTTGTTAGAGTATCTATGTCGAACAAATTACATAGGTAGAATGACTTTTTTTTCATAGATAGCAATTACAAACACTTAAAAATCCATATAAACAACATTAAAAATAGCAACCTTCCAATGCAAAGAAACACAATGCAGTCTGGACCAACTAGGTTACATAACAGCTATTCGTCCAGAGCTGCCTACCCACTTAAAGCAGAAAGTTGTATAAAAAAACGTTCAACAATCGTTCTTCAATCTTCAACAATCTATATTCAAACACATGGGCTTGTCTGAACCCATCCCTTAAAGAAAAATCATATACGCATAAGAATTAACATAAAACAGCACGCCTTGATCTGTCTCTTTGTATCAACAACACCTGCCGGTCAAATTACCACAAGTTTGCAATAATATAATACATAATAAAGAATAGAAACTACAATTATAGGCAATGGTTATTATAAGCAAATGAAATGTCATTAATCAAGTAGAAATTTACGCTTGAAGTCTCCCTGAATATTGAGAACAATAATAACTTGTACATGCTTTATCGCACAAGATCTGATAGGCGAATGTATTAAATACAAACAATTTGATTAACATACAATATCTCCGAGCAAAATTAGATACGAGTGAAATACGAAAAATATAGAACGAATTGAATTATACTGCGAATGACTTCTACGATCTGTTCTGTTTGCAAGTTTAATTACGTTTGCTTTAGATTTGTCTGAGTGTGTTTTGAAATAAATAATTCATTTCTCATTTCCAAAATGTAAAACGGTATGTCGTAATATATACAGAAACTTCTCTACGAAATATATTCACAAAACGATTAATTAATTTGAAAAAAGTAATAGGTAAACCTCAGTCTAAACCAAGACCAAACGGTCTGTCGATTTCGTTACAGATTGATTCTTCAAGTAACTTTCTAAAACACGAACAAGTAAATATACATATGCCTATGTACACATAGGAAATGGAATATTTATTACCTATATGAGGCGAAAATTCGTTACGATATTAAACTTCAAATAAAATCAACTTCCGTAGATATCAATATTTCTTATTATCAACATAATTTCTAAATTATCGCGATGCAGAATTTTGTTGGATTTATCGAAAGCACACCGTAATATAAACCAGGTACGTTGAGTTGGTGCCTTAAACAGTTTAGTCAACATTTAATAGCAATGCACCGCCACCGAGTAAAGAATTCAATCAACTTGAAATTTCATAGAATTTGCATTGAAAATACTAAATCACTGTAACTTGAAAATAGTAACACAACAATTTGTAAAATGTGTTCAAAATAGTATTAAAGTTCGCAAGAGTCAAAAATACCTAAAATTATAACTTTTTTTTAGAAAAAAAATATTGTTGTCACATCAAAATTTCAATGATTGGCACACGTCATGAAGTATCCAATAGTTGTTGGAGAGCCTTGAACGCTTCTTTTCACTACGACTTATAAGTGTTATTATAGGGACTCTTAAATTGTAGTCCCGATTCATTTGTAAACTTCTGAAGAAGTTTAGTATCTCCTTAGAGGCTATAGCCTTAACATCAGCCAGTTCTAGGTGTACCTGTTGGAGACGGTAGTACCTTATTGGCTACTTTGGCTCTCATCTGCTTGTGGTACTTATCTCAAAGGGCCACGCTCTGTAAATACAACCATGATGATGCTGAAGCCTGTCTTGTTGAGGTCGAGAAGAAATTTCGCTTTAATGGAGGAAAAAGTAATAAACCTTTTTGATTGTCTTAATTTTGGAGTGTCGGTCCACTAGATTTTTTGTTCAATCTCCTTCTGCTGAAAATTAGCTATAAAGTGGCTTTTAGTTAGACCACAGCTTTGGTCCAATTAGTCGAAACTCCACTCTCTTCTTTGGAAGGTGACCAACAACTAGATGAGGATTACCTGTTTTCGCTTATTGGTGAAACTATTGTCTCATTGTTTGATGTCTCACATCTTCTGAAAAATACTAGAACAACATTCTTTTACACTCACTATCCATGTAAGAAGGCCATCGCTGCTAAAACCCTAAGTTTCACTGTTACAGCTGTGATAGAAACTATGGTTTGTGATCCATCTAGATTGTCCGCAAAAACTTTTCACACTGCAGAATTTGTTCATGATATCGACTCACTCTTTGATAGTTTAAATTCCAGTACATTGAATAACGAAAAGAACGCTTTCTAGTATGAAAATCTTCCCATTATATCAGGTTCAATTGTGAGGAAGATGTGAGCATATCTTAACTAATCTACAATCATTTATGACTTCTATTGAGCCTGAAAGTGTTAGGAATAGTGCGTTGGATAAGATTGAATTAGAAGATTCTTCTCTAAATATTTTAATTAATTATGAAAAGGATTTAAATGATCATCAACGTGTCACCTGTGTCACCTCAAGCTGTATGTGGATTCTTTCTAAAAAGCTTAAATTTATTTGATTGTGAGGTTTGTAAATCTTCTCTGTTTTCTACTAATGTAGACCCTTATTATACTTTTACAATGTTTAAGGAATTTCTTGACACAAATAGTTTGGTATTATATATTAATAACATTTACGATAGGATGGTTGTGAGATCAAATAAGATCGAAACACGTATTTAGAGCATATTTAGAACCAAAAGAAAATATTGGAGTAATTTAAAAATGCTGCCATCGCGGTTGTTTACGGATTTAGTACACCATGTGCTCATCAGAGTGTGGCAGCATAAGGGTCTAATTTTTAACGTGGAATGAGTCACTCTTAACTCCACTCTCTTCTTTGGAAGGTGACCAACAACTCATTACACTCACATCCCCAGCGATCTGGTACCCACATGAATGGAAATGTGTTTGTTTCCGACATAGCTTTGAGGATGAGCAGACAATTTCGTGTTAGTTTAGACTTAAGGGAGCTTTGACTTATAGGTACATCTTGATGGCGACTTTTCAAACATTTCTGGACGCATTGTTCAATGGCGCATATTTCTGCCTACCTAATTGACTAATCTTCCATTCCGGACCATAGATACGTATTACCTCTTCTGTATCTGGTTTAGATCCGTCCGTATACTAACGTATAGACATGTTCTGACTGATCCCCCTGACTTGACAACCTTGGGCCAACCATTTCAAACTGTTTGTCGAAGCGAAACCGTGATGTCATTTCGTATGTTAATTTAGCCAGCTTCCTACTAGTCTACTGATTAGAATACTCAGCATCTTTAACAATTTCACCTGAAAATGAGGTGCTTCTAATAATTTATTATCCTTTACAGTTTATTCTTCTTTATTTTCTTGTATTTTTCTTTTTTATAACTACTGCTTGTCTTTTTTTCGATTAATCGTTTAATCCCTTTATTTTCCTTTTCATCGCGGGGTCTTAGCTTGTTCCTCAATCATCAGAAGCACTTGAAATGTTGTGACAATTTTAAATGAACTTGGTGGAGCTACCTTACTGCAAATTAATCATTATCGTTAAGAAATCAAATCGGAGATATTATCGTTAAGTTTTGTTTAACATTCACAGTCTACTTCGTAAATATTCTTAGATCTTTTAGCTGACAGCACTTCTCCTATTTTGGGACAAACGTGGAAGCAGGTATTGTCTCCATTAAATACTCTTGTGAGATATTTTAAAATACTGAACTAGTCTTTGGAGTTTAGATAGTCTTCTATTTCAACAAGCTACTTATAAATATCCGACATTAAGGTAATTTATGATGTCATAATCACATTTAGTGTTTCTAATTCTTAATACAGGATGTGTTCTTACAAACAACTTGCACCAGCCCTCGCCTACTATACGATTTTTACAAAAACAAATTCTTTTATCAATCTCAAAATAGTTTACTACAGATACGAGGTTGAGGAAATCCTCTCTTTCTCTTTCTATGAACCTATGTTTTTATCGTCTGGTGATAAGTAAGTTTCTGGACCTATACGATTAGAAGGAAACCTATAGCCGACAGCAACAGCTTTTATTGAATTTTATAGTAGAATTTTAGACAGTATTGAGCAGAGAAGAAATGGTAGGAAATGTTTGATCCTAGATTTTAACAGTGGTAACGAGAGTTCTGCAAAGTTAAGTTTTAGGACCAATACTACTCAGTTTATATTCATTAATAACATTACTCTAACTACCTGTCTACTAATATAAAAATAATAATTTAACTAATCATTTAAAACATTTTTAAGAGAATTTCTTTGGCAAAATAATATTTACAATCGCAGCGCATTAATAGCCAATCCGAATAACGTAAACGGTGAGAGAAATATCAAATTCAGAATTAAAGGAGTCTTCGAAATGTGTTTCGAACCTACGCGGAAATAAATCATTTATATGTTTCTACGTCATTTCCGTATCTGTATCTACAACACCGACGCCGAATGATGATACAATCATTTCCTAAAAGATTCTTGTCATTTTTTAATGGTATATCTGGAAATTTAAAGCATTATCTAATATTTTTACAGCATCTAACACGAGACAATCTTACGTAATTCTTTGGCAGGAAAATGTTATAAATAGAATTTTAAATATGTATTAATATAAGGATACATACATGAAAAGTATGCAATGTAGTACTACACAATCATTAATATAATTTCAACGTAATTCATATAATTGCATGCACGCGAATGCATCGTACTATATATTTTGGTATACAGATTGCCGAGATTAAAATTACGTAACAATTGTGGGAATACAAAGTATTTGAACAGTTTTATTCTGCTGTGGCTTACACTTTCTTAAAAGCAGTAAAATAGTCGGAAGACACATAAAGAAGGTCAACGTTACTTGTGCAGATGTACAGAGAGGTTATTGACTGCATAGATCATCAAGTATTCATTATTTGTTTAACTGAAGAATAAAGCTCATATTTATTATTAGTCTTTAAAAAAAGTTATTTGAGTTTACATTTATATACTACCAACCTGTACCCCTTGTTATTGTATTTTTTATATACCGCACATATAACAGTTCCGTTGGGAACACCACACACATACATAACTATACCAAAGGTTATTGACAGCGAACACAGTAAAACATGTGACCACTTTCAATAATCATCTTACTTTCAGCCAAATTTGAAATTAAATTTTTAACAATAACTAATTGACAATGTCTATGTATCTAGGATTTCCTTCCGGGTAGGCACGAATTTACATCAAAATATACATATAGATATGTGGATGTAGGTATTGTGCGGGAGTAGCTATCATACTGAAACACCAAAGAAAGTGAACACCTCCGCAGGTGTTTCGCCGTAAAACATGTGCCGTTATAAGGAAGTTGTTCTAAACCATATACGTGTACGTCTTGTATATCATTTGACAGCTTCTCATTCCTTGCACTTCTAATTATATACTTTAGAAAGAAAATAGACATTTTATTATAGTATTACCGATGCGTCTGTTTTTTTCAGCTTACTCAAATACATATATATTTCATTGTCCCTTAAAAAAATATCTACTTCCTTATGTTAATAACGTTATTTCATAACAGTGAAATCTTGTTATATGTTTTAACGTAGCATATAAGCAGTACGATAAAGACTATGTTGTAAATATCAACTAATAAACATTAATACACCGTGACATCCATTAGAAGATTCGTTGAAAAAATTAACTTAAATAATTATTCAACTTAAAAACCACATTTTTTTTTAAATTTAAGGTTGCGTATTCGGTCCTCTATATTCAAAATATAATATACGATAATAAATAAATGAATCACTTATTTGAGAAACCCGACAAGTCCCATAAACATAGTTTTGAGATATTAAAACCCATTTGTAGCCAGCGTTCCCAAATGGGAACAATTTGAATTATGCCTGTAAAAATGATACCGTTTTGAATTAGGCGCTAGAAATTTGTACGCGTACGTAGGTCTAACCCATCGTTTGAAAATCCTACGCCGTTATAGTTTTCATTGGTTATATATTGAGTTTAGTGACTTTTTATGCAAAAGTGCAAAAATATAACTTAACGTGAATTATAAGGTTCGACAAAAAGATTATAAGGTATGTATGTTGCTGATTTTAATAATAATTCGTTTTCCTTGTCTATTTAGAGTGGGAATAAACCGAAATAAAGCTACGGTATATCCATCAATTTATATTGTTCCCAAACGGGAACAATACGCCATTATACCTCATAACAAATGTACCCAATTTTTTACACATTTCATAAATTCTTTTCGTATCGGTATTCTTTTTCAAATGAAAGCATTTCCTAAAATATATTTTCATAAAAGATTTATTTCAGATACTTATATAATGAGTGGAAGGAGGTATCTAAGTTTAGCCGAACTAATGGAAGAAGCGGAAAAGATAATGAATGCTGCAGAATCAGATACTGATGGTCCTATAGATATAGTTCAATTGCCACCCAGCAATGTGGATGATGTGACGAAGAAGAGTTGGACTATAACGAATTAGAAGAAGATGTACCAAATGATGTTGCTGGTGAACTTGAGCTTCATGTACATAATTCTTGTAACGACTCTGAAATGAATAATAATGAAAAACCGGATAACGTGTCAAATAATAACACAAGCGGTGAGAGTAGCGTCATAGGAAATAAAAAAAGAAAACGGCTTTCTACAGATCATGTTCTTCCTTCTTGGAAAAAAGTAAATCCGAACTACACTAGATCCTATCCAACTTCAGAAAACAAAACTAAAGATGACTTGATACTACTAACAAAAAATAAAACAGCAGTGGAGATATTTGAATTATTATTTGATAACGATTTGATGGAAAATATTGTTAGAGAGACAAAAAGGTATGCATTTCAAAGAAACATCCACAATTTTGACATGACCGTCAACTGCCTAAAAAATGTAATAGGCATATTCATATATACCGGATACAACAGTTTACCGCAGGAAAAGATGTACTGGTCCGAGGATGAGGATATCGACCGAACGATTATCCGCCAATGCATGTCACGAAATAGATACTACGAAATAAAAAGGAATATTCATTTCAATAATAATGATAATATATCAAGATCTACAGATAGAATTTTTAAAATTCGCCCCTTGATTGAACAGTTGAATAAAAATTTTATACAATTTGGTATTTTCTCAGAAAAGATTTCCATTGACGAACAAATGGTGCGTTACTACGGTCATCATTTTATGAAACAATTTATTCGGGGGAAACCCATACGATTTGGATTGAAACAATGGGTGATAGCATGTGGCACAACAGGATACTGTTATAAAATGGATGTATATGAAGGAAAAATTGCTGACGAAATGAGGAATAATGGATTTAATTCCTTGACAGGGGTAGGTGAAAACATTGTCTTGAATATGGTAAATACATTTGAAAATCCGGAATCCCATGCGGTATATATCGACAATCTTTTTACGAGCTACACATTACTTACTGAATTGAACAAAAATGGAATAAGATGTACAGGAATAGCCCGTTACAACAGAATGGGATTTTCTAAAACCGGAAAAAATAATTTGAAATCAGATCTAGAGATGAAAAAAGTAAATCGTGGTGTTTATGATTATCGTTTTGACAATAACAATGAGATCTTATCTGTCACATGGAAAGATAATAACATAGTAAAACTTATGTCAAACCGTGAAACCGTCGAACCACTGGTTGCAGTAAAACGCTATTGCAAAAAAGAGAAAAAATATGTAGACATATATCAACCCAATTTGATCAACAGTTATAACAAGTACATGGGGGAGTTGACAAATTGGATTGGCATGTACAGAAGTACCGTATTAAAATTCGAGGAAAGAAGTGGTATTTTCCATTGTTCTCAAACGCAATAGACGTTACAATATATAACGCATACGTTATATATTGCATGTCGCATGATAACACTCCGTTTCCAAATTTTAAAAGAATTATAGTACGACATTATTTGAGTTTATCTTCATACTCTGATCCGAAGAACGCAGGTAGACCAACCAATACCATTGCAAGAAATGTTTTTGCATCAAAGGAAGGACTAGGACACATCATAGAAAGGACGGAAGAAGGCAAACAGCGCAGATGTGCCTTTTGCAAAAAAAATTCACGAAAACAATGTCGAAGATGCAATGTTGGAATACATGT
This sequence comes from Holotrichia oblita, assembly GCA_023690525.1. Lineage (NCBI taxonomy): Eukaryota > Metazoa > Arthropoda > Insecta > Coleoptera > Scarabaeidae > Holotrichia > Holotrichia oblita. The sequence goes on along the minus strand of CM043017.1, from coordinate 148,423,677 downwards.
GCATTCCTTTGAAGAGTATCACAGGCAGTGATATATGTATATGTCTCTTCACATATATTTCTTTTTATAACATGTTAATCCTATAATAAAATATAAAATTCTCCTTTATAACATTGCATTATTTACATTATATTATATTGGTTACAGTAACCGTCGTTCCCAATTGGGAACATTTCTTTTTGGTACCATAATCATAATTTTCGAAAATATATTTAATATTTCTCTATCATATTAACAATAAGAAATACGAAATCTAGCTAAAAATCTACGTTCGGAGAGAAAAAAAATTGGTCACAAATGGGTTAAAAAAAAAAACTGTTTAACTAGTTTAAAGTTATACTCTTCAAAAGTTTTCGTATTAATAAATGTTAATGTGATTTTTTAAAATGTACAATGTACATATCGGTTTTCTTAAATAAACTTTTTTATTTTATTATTTTAAAAATACAAACTAGTAATAAACATATAAAAAAGATAATATTATACAATTTCTGGGTGCAATTCTTCAGTTGGCCACAGAAAAAGTTCTTGATAGAAACCCTGAATTTCGTCATTATCCGATAGAAAAGTTGCAAACTTCTTAATGTTATCCATTTTTTATTCTTAATAGGTACTTTAATGTTGGGGTAAGCTGTTTCTGTGCAAAGTGCATTCGGTCTCATATGTTTAGTGCCAATTGGAAACGTATAATGCATTATAGTCATATGCTGTAACCGTGCCTTTAAAGTTGTTATTGTAAGAAAAGTGCATAAATGTCGATACGTTGAATGGGCGTCTTGCACTACTGTAGCAATTTCTTTTATCAAATGTAGTCCACCAAGTCAAAATCTTTAATGATACTGTTATCATCCTCGATAAGATACACCGTAAACTTGTTTTGCTGACTCGCCAATATAGACAGTTCAGTGTATGCCTTAAAAGTATAAACTCTATCATATTTTTTAAGGAATCTTTAAGCAACTGCAAAGTCCCTGTCAAGCGGCAGAAATGAATGGCCGCGTATTGGGTAATACTGATTTACTGTTTTAAACCGTCCTATATCAATTAATGCAGCTAAAAATCTCACAGTTGTGTGGTTTTTATTTTGCGCGGGACATCCATCCATGAACACGTGCAAATGTTGAATTTCTGTGCCAATAATGGTTTCTATGTAATTGGCAATAAATGAGCAAACCTCATTAGGGCCTTCTTTGCCCATACCTTCATGGTAAATGTAGAAATATGCTTTACCCCATTTAACATCATGTATATCAAAAACTGAAACTGTAAGTTGATGAAGGTAGAAAGTATCTTGAATGGGAATCTGTGGCAGAAATATGTTTTGCATATAATCAACAGCTATTATTGCTACAATAGGATCATTTTGATAACGTTCTTTTAAAGCATTCATTTTTAAATGAAACTTTTTAGCCAGTTTAAGATGGACTGTCTTTTCAGCTACTTTACGCTCGTTTAGCGTCTTCGTTTAGCTCTTTGGATTTTATTTTTATTCTCAATTCCTCACATTTACAGCAAGTGTCTACCTGAGGTCGTCCAAAACTTAAATCGAACCTTTCTTTGAAAATTTTGTAATATAATGAATATTTAATGTTAGCATTGGAATACTTAGACAAAAATAACTCATGCATCATTTTAATGTCAAATTTTTCGCTTAGATACTTATAATCTCGACTACTGTAGTGAGCTTCTTTAGTGGGAAATGATGCAATATGCGAAACAATCAAATTGATAAGACCAACTGGTTTGGAGTTGCTTGGATTATTTTTCCGCGTAAATCTTGCGGTGATTTTCCAGTGGATAAAAGCACACACAACCGATGAACACGATCTTTGCTAATAGAATGAACATGTAGGAAGGCAGTTTTGCATACCAAACGTTACCCTGAACTGTAGTTAATACTATACCTATATGCACTTTTGTGAGGCTTTCGTTTATCGACATTGTTTTTAGGGCGCCTTCGTTGAACTGGCACTGCTGATATAAGCGATTGAAGATAAGCATCCTGCTCATTTTTAGAACCAAAATTGTAGTTGTTTACAATTTTTAGGTTAAGTTTTTCGTACTTGCAGTTTAATCCCAATTCTTTTTTAGGGACAACATTTCCCTTATAATTTACATATTCATCACCTTTAATTCTTGCCTTCTTGATTCTTTTACATCGCCATATTACACTTTTAACACCCTTTTTACGTTTATTTCGATTATTGTTATGGTCGTCCATTGTGAACGAAACACTAGCAATTACCGATTCTTAAAACATGCTCAGTTCAAGCTGCGATTTTGTTAGAGAAACCCTACAACTCCGGGATATATCGGATTTTTAAAGTAAACGCAATATTAAATGTCGCTTATCTTCCGGAAAAGTGCATGGATTTATGTGGTTTATAAAGCAAACAATGCGTCTTGATGTTGAAAACTGATTTTTCGTAAAACAGCAAGTACGCCATATGGTGGACTTATCGAGTTTCTCAAATAAGTGATTCAAATGATCTAGGGAAAACTTAAATTTACATGTGACCCAGAGGGCAGCTGCCACTTAGATGCCTATTAGATTAGTTATTTTAATATCGGTGACAAAAGTCTTTTGCCTAAATCAAGCTGATAAATTGAGAATAGGTAGGTACCCAATATAAATTTTAATCATTTGAAAAGAAAAGATAACACAATGCTAAAATCAGGTATCAGGGTGACAAATAGCATCTCAATAGGACACTATAAACGCACGTTACGCATTGAAATTAGAAACTATGAATCCTTAGACAGAAAATCAATAGTTATATGGCCATCTAAGAATGGCGCTCGTCCATATCTTAGGAACGGTTTATAGTACAGCTTTGGCAAAAAAGTATCACTGACTAAAGTGGCCCCAAGAAACATCTGGAGATTATTTTGGGAAGTGTAGCATGACCACTAGATAGTGGACAGTACACCAAAAATTTTAATTCTAATTATATGCAAACTTTACCAACTTGAGGTCTCTCACAAACAGCAAAGTCGGAATCTTCTAAAAATTTCGCATATTTTACATCGGACCATTTTTTTGTATTTTGCCAAATAAGAGGTGGGGAGGAGGGGAAACTTTGTTTTGAAGGAATGCTTATAACTCTTCGGTTCTGTTGAACCGAATTTTGTAAACTTAGTCTCGTCGGACAATCTAATAAGTAACGTGCGTGCGCAAGGGCGCTGTTTATTTTTTTTCGGAAATGTTTTTTTATGGAAAACATTAAATAGAAACATTTTTGACTAGAATTGAAAAATTTAGGCTAAATTAGTAACAAATCAGCGAGAACCGGGTATCGCTATCTTCTACCTATCCGAAGATATCTTGAGAAACGTGTGAATGATAAGAATTTCTTCAATAAATTTAAATTATTCTCCTTCCCCGCAACGAAATTTAGCAAATTTGGTCTTATTAGAAAGAATTTTTCTTAGTCTACATTGTAGTCTATCGAATTTGACTTACACCTGTGTTACTTATGAGCCCATGTAACTCGTAGGATGGTAGTTTAAACTAAGAAAGTTTGTTATATATCACTAAACATTCCAATGGGCCGCGAGTTTCAATCAGAGTTATTTATTTTAATATCTAAAAAATTATATTTTATATTTAGTCGATTCTATTCTAATAACTTGTAGATATATTCATTTCAACACCTAGATTTTATTTGATATTTGTATTTAAAGGATTTAATGTTTCTTTAGATGTATTTTTCTAAAAATTACTTCTGAAATCCCTTTATATATTTAGATGAAAAAACAGTATCTCTAGTCATTTCCCATGTAATTTTAGGTTTCCCCTGTATATTTTAGGTTGATTCAGTGCAAGTTAGTTCGATTTTAAAGATGCCAAAGAAATAAATTTTGTTTTTATCAGGCTAAGATTGCGTCACATCCCACCAATGGAGTGAGGTCCAGCACATACGAGAGAGCGTTTTTATATTCGCGGAATGAGCGGGTTGTAGGCGGGTGATTAGGCGCATTGGAGGCGTGGCCTGTGCAGCGACTCATAATTAGTATAAATACGAAGTTTCATTGTTATTAGACAGTTAGTCTTTGAGCTATCGTCAACCAAGTAACATAATCAGGAGTGAAAAGTGAAATATGGAAAAAATCGCGTGTTCGCGTGCATTTTTGGACCTCTGTAATGAAGACAAGGATGGTGTATTGAGTCGAATTGTTACTGGAGACGAAACTTGGGTTCATCATTATGAACCTGAGTCCAAACAAGACTCCATGCAGTGGCATAAAAAGGGCACAGCACCTCCCAAGAAATTTAAAGTGTCACAATCAGCTGGAAAACTCATGGCAACGGTATTTTGGGACTCGGAAGGAATATTGTTGATTGATTATAAAGATAAAGGTGTTTCTATAACCGGAGAATATTGTTGATTGATTATAAAGATTAAAGTGTTTCTATAACCGGAGAATATTCCGCTTCAATATTAGAGCGACTAAAAGAAGCCATTAAAGAGAAAAGACGGGGAAAATTGACGAAAGGTGTGCTGCTTTTGCACGACAACGCGCCCGTCCACAAGAGCCGCGTTGCGTTAGCTGCCCTGCATAAGGTGGGCTTCGAAATTGTGAATCACCCACCCTACAGCCCAGACCTGGCCCCGAGTGATTATTACATGTTTCCGAAAATGAAAAAAGAGCTGCGGGGTAAAATATTTACTGCCGATGATGAAGTCAAGGAGGCAGTTTCGACGTATTTTGCAGATAAAGAGAAATCATTTTTTTATGAGGGTATAAATAAATTAATTGAAAGATGTGAAAAATGTATCCGTCTTGCAGGTGAATATATTGAAAAAGAAAAATAATTTGGTTTTTTTATTTCCACCCTTATCCCCCATTCCGCGAATATAAAAACGCTCCCTCGTATATACTTCTCATTTAACATTACAGTACCTACATGAAATAGAAGAGAAACCGGAACAGCACAAAAAGCATCACAAAACATTATATCCTGTTCTGTTTCTTTCGCCTTCTAGTACTGTACTTTCTGTACTTTGTTTTTCTTCCATTCTTATTCTTGTACGACCTATTTCTCCACCCCTTCTTCTTATTGCCATCTCGATCTATTCTCTTTCTTGATTCTGCTTTTTCTCCTTCCACTCTATCCTTGTTCCTCTGCTCGTTTTGCGCGTTCTTCATACTTACCATCTCATTTTTCCTATTGTGCTTCGCATACTCGCGTTTTCCCCCTCTTTTTTCGTTCTTCTTCCTCCTTTTCTTCTAATCCAGCTATTCTGCTTGTCTTACCTTATTCGTATCTTTTTAAACTTCTTTCTTGCTCCTTCTTCCTGTCATTCTTTATTTGCCTTTCTGCACCTATTCTTCCTCCTAAGTATATGTTCTTTCTATTTTGTCTTATCGCTTTTTGCTCTTATCCTTCGTATCGTTATTCTTTCTTCTTTTTCTTGATTCCTCGTCCATGTTCACCTTCTCTTTAAACTATGTTGCTTTGTTTTTTTTGTTATCTATCTCTTGTTTCAATGTTTACTGTCGTTATGATAAGACTCTTGAAAACAGCGATGGTGCTCGTTTTGAATGAAACTGTCAGGACATGCTTATATATATTGTTGTGTGTGTCACTAATGACACGAAATAAAAAATATATAAACAGTTTAAAAAGAACCAGATTATAATATGAATAAAAGATTTTTACAATGTTTATCTAACTAAACCACCCTCAACCCTTACCTGTAATTTCCCAATGTAATTGAATATGTGTGTGTGTGTGTGTTTCCTTGTCCAATATCCTCCTATGTGCGTTACAAACTCCTCCTTTTCCGTTTTCAATCTTCTTTTTCTTTTCCCGGGTTTTCTTCACGTTCACTAGTAAAATTTTGATCTTGTAGGTCTAATGGGAACTCATAAAACTTTCACTTGCTTTTAAAATGTTGTATTTCTCGTTAAAGTCTCTTTTTGTCACTTCTGACTTGTTTTTCTCTGTCAGTCGTCGAAAACTCCGTAAACAACCTCCTCCTTTTCATTGTTTTTTCTATTTTTTCCCAGGCCTACCACACAGAACTTCCAAATGTACTGCTTGCTATTTTATAAAATTGATTTTCGTAATTTCAGCTTGACTTTCATGTTTGTTGTGTCGAAATGAATGTAATTATGTGTTATATGTGTTTGTGATGTGTTTTTACAATAAATTTTGATTAATAGATTTTTTCACATTATAATCTGGATTTTTTAATTATACCCCGTGCACGCCGTTGGCTGGAGTCTTTTTTTTTTTTTTTTTTTTTTTTTTTTTAACTAATTAATTAGTAATTAATTAATATAAAAGTTAATTTAATTTAATTTAATTTTTTTTTTTTTTTTAATTATTATTTTAATTTTACACTGCTGAACAATATCAATCAATAATAACATAACAATTACCCCCTCCAAAATATGAGCGCGTTGTAACTTAGTGATAGAGTACAAAGCAGCTCATATTTTCATTAGTATACTTAAAGAATGTTTAAAACAAAAGTAAATTACTTAAGTAATTGTCACGTAAGATATGTCATATTTTGACTGAATTCATTATTCCACATTAAATTTAAACAGTAAATCGGTCGAGAAAATACCTCTAGATATATAAGAGTGGGGATAAAATAAATCATAAGTTTTATTGCCAATTATTCGTTTGATGACAAATGGACCTTCGAATACAGGTAGAAATTTCTTTTCAATGTTAGTTTTAAAATTGCTTATCCTATTGTTTTTTATTATGACTAATTCGCCTTCTTTAAAGGTAGTGATTTTCCTGTTTTTACGTTTTAACGATTCAACTGCTCTACGATGTAATTTATCAAGTTTCTGTTTAGTTTTAGCGATTAAGATGTACCTATCTGGTTTACTTGAAGCATTAACCCCCAATTCACCCCAAGGTCGTGGAATATCAGCTGTATCGCTCAAATGCAAGGTCAGCGGAATAGTTTTAGTCGTCGAACAGGGACAGGAATTTATAATTTCTTCGACAATAGATACATATTTAGGCCATTGAAGATGTTGATCGTTACAAATAATTCGTAAGTATTGTACTAATTCTCTAATACTCCTCTCTGAGGGATTGCTTTTAGGATTTCTGATAGCTATGAAAATAGGCCGAACATTGTTCCTAGACAAAAATGTAAGTAATTTAGAATTTTGAAAACATTTACCATTATCAAAAATAATACTTTTAGGTAAACCGATAGTATTGAAGTATTCTTGCAAACATTTTATAACGGTGGGACCGTTACAAGAATAAGTTGGATAAAAACGTACCAATTTAGAAAAACAATCTAAAACAACCAGTATATTTCTAAAACCATTCGAAGGCAACAGATGTTCTAAGAAATCTACAGCGATTACATCTCGAGGATGTCTTGAAATGATAGGTTTACCAGGATGAAACGAGGTATAGTTTTTAGTTTTATACAATTGACATGTATAACAGGTATTTATAATGTTTTTAGAAAGTTTCCAATCCGATTTTGCTATGAAACGTTCTCGAAATATCAAGTGTAGACGTTTTAAACCTAAATGACAGTAGAAATTGTGTAATTCATATAAAATTTCTTTTGCTTTGAATTTCGGTAACACGATTAGATAAAGATCATCAATCCTTTTTACCAAAATATTGTCTCTCAGATCGTAAAACCCTTAAAATTCTCATTTATTTCTAATTCGTGAAATATCCTCTGCAATTCACTACATTGTTGGCTCTTAATAATGTTTTCAGTGGTAAATATTTCTTGTATATAATTTTGCTCATTATTATTAATACTGAAAAATTTTTTATACTTGTTCTCTGAATGTAGACGGGAAAATACATCCGCTACCAAGTTTTGTTTCCCACTAATATGCTGAATTTCGAAATCGTAATTTTGTATTAATAAATAATATCGGTAGATTCTATTATTTAAAATTCGAGTATTTAAAATAGAAGATAAAGCTTTGTTGTCACTTTGTATATAAAATTTTCTGCCTAAAATATAAAATTTGAATTTTGTAATAGCAAAAACGATTGCAAGCATTTCAATCTCTCCTACTGTGTAATTTTGTTCAGTTTTTGTTAATTTTCTAGACACGAAAAATATGGGACACTCCAAATCTTCTTCATCGTATTGAAACAGAACCCCTGCGATGGCAAAATCACTTCCATCTGTTCGTATGTAAAAATCACGTTCAAAATTTGGATGTATTAGAAGTAAATTGTTATAAAACTGACTACGAATTTTGGTGAATGCTTCGTCATGTGAATTTGACCATTTAAATCTGGTGTTTTTCTTCAATAAATCAAACAAAGGTATGCAAATTTCTGATATATTAGGGATAAAACGTTTATAGTAGTTTAGCAAACCTAAAAAACTTTGTAGTTTTTTAACGTTACAAGGTTTTGGAAAATTTTTGATTTCATCTAATCGTTCTTTTTCTAGTGTAATACCAAATTGATTAACAACATAACCTAAATATGACACAGAATTTTGAAAAAATTCACACTTATCTAAACTTAATTTCATGCCATTTTTGCTTAATACGTGTATAATTTGTTCTAGATGGATACAATGTTCTTCGTAGGATTTAGAAAAAATTAAGATATCATCTACGTAATAGACACAGAATTTGGAGTACCGATTTAACATTCTTTCGAGTGCATATGTTAAAGCACTTGTCGCTGTAGATATCCCAAATGGAACAACTCTAAATTGGTACGTAGTGCCAGCTATTGTGAACCCTGTGTATTTTCGACTGTCCTCATGGAGTTTTATAAGCCAAAAGCTGTGTTTTAAATCTAATTTGGAAAACACTGTGCAACGATAACAGCTACTTAGAATGGCATCAATACGACCAGGTAATTCATATTGTTTTTCTAACCTAGTGTTAAGTAACCTAGCATCTAAACATAACCGTATGTCCCCAGATTTCTTTTTTACCACGACAATGGGGTTAACAAAGGATGTCACTGTTCTTTCGATAACTTTATTGTCCAACATTTTCTGAATTTCATGACTCACCTGTGCTCTGAATGCTTCTGGTATAGGGTAGATTTTTGGATGAAAAGGCAGTGATTCATTTACGACTAATTTATGTTGAAATATATCCGGAGCTATACATACAGTTTCATCTACTAATCTTTTATTGTTTTTCAATAGACTGTATACAAATTCTTTATATTCTTTTTTACATTTATAATTCAATTCCCAACCATCATTCGCTTCTTCTTTATTTCCCATACCATCCTTTTCATACTCAACCACATTCAGAACATTTTTTCCCACACTAATATTCTCTTCACAATCACCATTCTCATTAAACTCATCCCCAACATCAAATATTTCTTTATCACATATACTATCATTCATTCCTTTATATAAACCATTAATTATTAATTCTTGCCAACCTTCATTTTCCATTCTTCTCTTAATCACATTCTCAAACTTTACCCAATTCTTATCCAACCTAATCTCCCTGCTAACATAATCTATTACCACTCCATGTTTATTTAAAAAATCTGCCCCTAGTATAATATCATATTTCAGTCCCTTTAATATTAAAAATTTACATGAATATGAATTCTCGTTTAAAATTAAAAAGTCACACACACATTTGTCAATCTTAGACAATAACCTACCAGTAGATGCTCTTATTTCGATATTATTCATTCTGAATACCCTTCTATTAAAATATTGGATATTATCCAAAAATACCTTGCTTGACAATAAAGTTACTTCAGAACCCGTGTCCACTAATGCATCAAGAACCAGACTGTCCACCTTAACCTTAACTAAAGGTAATGTTAAATCATCATTTACTATTTTGTTTTCTGTTTGAAATAAATGTTTAGGATGTTCATAATTGTTGTCAGAAATTACAGTATACTTAGAATTTTGTGGATTACTTATAAAAAATGTTCGGGTTCTTCTTGACCCCTGTGTACATCGGCTACAACATTAATCGCATTTAAATCACGTGAATTGTCATGTGCATTCCGTTGTTGAGAATTTCTGTCATTACCTTCTTTAAAATTCCTTTGAGGATTAAAGTTTTGATTTGATGATTGAAAATGTCTATTTTTATAATGATTTTGATTGGAATTTTGTTGAGGATATCGATTAAAATTTTGAGGTGAATATGAATTTTGTTGATAATTTCTGTTATATGTATTTGAATTATTACAAGAATTTTGTTGATAATTGTTAGTACGATTGGAATTGTGATGTGTGTTAAAATTATGGGGATACGATGAATTTTTAGAGTTTGAAATTGCATAACTCGGTCCAAAATTACGCAGATAATACGGTGTATAATTGTCACGTTGATGTTCCACAGGTGTTGTGTTTTTATGTTTATATAAATCGTCGTACTGTCTCAGAATCTCGCAAAAATCTTTAAATGAGGTAATGTTCTGAACGATGACTGTTTTATGAATTTCAAAGTCGTAATGTCGGGCAAAATGTTTTATAATTTCTTTCTCGGTCAATTTAGGTGTTAAATGTCGAACTGTAGCATAACGGTTGATAAAATATTGCTCTCGCGAATTTCCCTTTTGCGCATTGAACTTTCCCATGTACAAATTGCTTCTAATTTTGTCTTGTTCCGTTTCAGACCAAAATTTACTAAGAAACAATACCTCAAATTCCTCAAAAGATGCAAAAGTATTCTCCACAACGGAAAACCATGTAGCTGCATCATTCACCAATGACGATCTAAGAATATTATATAGTTGGATAGGTGCTGTATCTGCCGTTATTACACGTTTGATCGAAATCAAGAAGACCACGGGACAACCATGTCTGCCGTCAAATTTTGGAATCAAATCTTTTATTTTGAGGTTATGGGAAAATGACATTGGTGTGTCAACCTGTCTAGCGTCAGCTGTCACATTACTTGAAACGACGTTTGTCATCGTGGGAACAACAGGAGAAACATTTGAAACATGATCAGCTTGCCCAGATGGTGATCCAATTTTGTTAACTCTTTCTTCCAGCTGAGACAACCTATATTCGAAGGTCCCTTGGCACAATAACACCTGATCTAACTTATGCATTACCGTTTCCAACATATTTTTGATACTATCCCCACTATCTCCTTCAACACTTCGTGCTTTAGGCATTATGAATCAGTGATACTATTTCAATGACTATAAAACTTATGAATTTGATTAATTGATTTAATATAAAGATTATTTTGAATTGAAGGCCTAATTAATAGTCTAGAAAAAGGGTGTAAATTTAGAATTTTGATAAGTTTAAAGATTTAAATGAATATAAATGTTTAAATTTTAGAAAAATGATTGACTTCTGCCAATGTCCTGTCACGGTCGCCAAATTGTTGTGTGTGTCACTAATGACACGAAATAAAAAATATATAAACAGTTTAAAAAGAACCAGATTATAATATGAATAAAAGATTTTTACAATGTTTATCTAACTAAACCACCCTCAACCCTTACCTGTAATTTCCCAATGTAATTGAATATGTGTGTGTGTGTGTGTTTCCTTGTCCAATATCCTCCTATGTGCGTTACAAACTCCTCCTTTTCCGTTTTCAATCTTCTTTTTCTTTTCCCGGGTTTTCTTCACGTTCACTAGTAAAATTTTGATCTTGTAGGTCTAATGGGAACTCATAAAACTTTCACTTGCTTTTAAAATGTTGTATTTCTCGTTAAAGTCTCTTTTTGTCACTTCTGACTTGTTTTTCTCTGTCAGTCGTCGAAAACTCCGTAAACAACCTCCTCCTTTTCATTGTTTTTTCTATTTTTTCCCAGGCCTACCACACAGAACTTCCAAATGTACTGCTTGCTATTTTATAAAATTGATTTTCGTAATTTCAGCTTGACTTTCATGTTTGTTGTGTCGAAATGAATGTAATTATGTGTTATATGTGTTTGTGATGTGTTTTTACAATAAATTTTGATTAATAGATTTTTTCACATTATAATCTGGATTTTTTAATTATACCCCGTGCACGCCGTTGGCTGGAGTCTTTTTTTTTTTTTTTTTTTTTTTTTTTTTTTTTAACTAATTAATTAGTAATTAATTAATATAAAAGTTAATTTAATTTAATTTAATTTTTTTTTTTTTTTTAATTATTATTTTAATTTTACACTGCTGAACAATATCAATCAATAATAACATAACAATTACCCCCTCCAAAATATGAGCGCGTTGTAACTTAGTGATAGAGTACAAAGCAGCTCATATTTTCATTAGTATACTTAAAGAATGTTTAAAACAAAAGTAAATTACTTAAGTAATTGTCACGTAAGATATGTCATATTTTGACTGAATTCATTATTCCACATTAAATTTAAACAGTAAATCGGTCGAGAAAATACCTCTAGATATATAAGAGTGGGGATAAAATAAATCATAAGTTTTATTGCCAATTATTCGTTTGATGACAAATGGACCTTCGAATACAGGTAGAAATTTCTTTTCAATGTTAGTTTTAAAATTGCTTATCCTATTGTTTTTTATTATGACTAATTCGCCTTCTTTAAAGGTAGTGATTTTCCTGTTTTTACGTTTTAACGATTCAACTGCTCTACGATGTAATTTATCAAGTTTCTGTTTAGTTTTAGCGATTAAGATGTACCTATCTGGTTTACTTGAAGCATTAACCCCAATTCACCCCAAGGTCGTGGAATATCAGCTGTATCGCTCAAATGCAAGGTCAGCGGAATAGTTTTAGTCGTCGAACAGGGACAGGAATTTATAATTTCTTCGACAATAGATACATATTTAGGCCATTGAAGATGTTGATCGTTACAAATAATTCGTAAGTATTGTACTAATTCTCTAATACTCCTCTCTGAGGGATTGCTTTTAGGATTTCTGATAGCTATGAAAATAGGCCGAACATTGTTCCTAGACAAAAATGTAAGTAATTTAGAATTTTGAAAACATTTACCATTATCAAAAATAATACTTTTAGGTAAACCGATAGTATTGAAGTATTCTTGCAAACATTTTATAACGGTGGGACCGTTACAAGAATAAGTTGGATAAAAACGTACCAATTTAGAAAAACAATCTAAAACAACCAGTATATTTCTAAAACCATTCGAAGGCAACAGATGTTCTAAGAAATCTACAGCGATTACATCTCGAGGATGTCTTGAAATGATAGGTTTACCAGGATGAAACGAGGTATAGTTTTTAGTTTTATACAATTGACATGTATAACAGGTATTTATAATGTTTTTAGAAAGTTTCCAATCCGATTTTGCTATGAAACGTTCTCGAAATATCAAGTGTAGACGTTTTAAACCTAAATGACAGTAGAAATTGTGTAATTCATATAAAATTTCTTTTGCTTTGAATTTCGGTAACACGATTAGATAAAGATCATCAATCCTTTTTACCAAAATATTGTCTCGTATCGTAAAACCCTTAAAATTCTCATTTATTTCTAATTCGTGAAATATCCTCTGCAATTCACTACATTGTTGGCTCTTAATAATGTTTTCAGTGGTAAATATTTCTTGTATATAATTTTGCTCATTATTATTAATACTGAAAAATTTTTTATACTTGTTCTCTGAATGTAGACGGGAAAATACATCCGCTACCAAGTTTTGTTTCCCACTAATATGCTGAATTTCGAAATCGTAATTTTGTATTAATAAATAATATCGGTAGATTCTATTATTTAAAATTCGAGTATTTAAAATAGAAGATAAAGCTTTGTTGTCACTTTGTATATAAAATTTTCTGCCTAAAATATAAAATTTGAATTTTGTAATAGCAAAAACGATTGCAAGCATTTCAATCTCTCCTACTGTGTAATTTTGTTCAGTTTTTGTTAATTTTCTAGACACGAAAAATATGGGACACTCCAAATCTTCTTCATCGTATTGAAACAGAACCCCTGCGATGGCAAAATCACTTCCATCTGTTCGTATGTAAAAATCACGTTCAAAATTTGGATGTATTAGAAGTAAATTGTTATAAAACTGACTACGAATTTTGGTGAATGCTTCGTCATGTGAATTTGACCATTTAAATCTGGTGTTTTTCTTCAATAAATCAAACAAAGGTATGCAAATTTCTGATATATTAGGGATAAAACGTTTATAGTAGTTTAGCAAACCTAAAAAACTTTGTAGTTTTTTAACGTTACAAGGTTTTGGAAAATTTTTGATTTCATCTAATCGTTCTTTTTCTAGTGTAATACCAAATTGATTAACAACATAACCTAAATATGACACAGAATTTTGAAAAAATTCACACTTATCTAAACTTAATTTCATGCCATTTTTGCTTAATACGTGTATAATTTGTTCTAGATGGATACAATGTTCTTCGTAGGATTTAGAAAAAATTAAGATATCATCTACGTAATAGACACAGAATTTGGAGTACCGATTTAACATTCTTTCGAGTGCATATGTTAAAGCACTTGTCGCTGTAGATATCCCAAATGGAACAACTCTAAATTGGTACGTAGTGCCAGCTATTGTGAACCCTGTGTATTTTCGACTGTCCTCATGGAGTTTTATAAGCCAAAAGCTGTGTTTTAAATCTAATTTGGAAAACACTGTGCAACGATAACAGCTACTTAGAATGGCATCAATACGACCAGGTAATTCATATTGTTTTTCTAACCTAGTGTTAAGTAACCTAGCATCTAAACATAACCGTATGTCCCCAGATTTCTTTTTTACCACGACAATGGGGTTAACAAAGGATGTCACTGTTCTTTCGATAACTTTATTGTCCAACATTTTCTGAATTTCATGACTCACCTGTGCTCTGAATGCTTCTGGTATAGGGTAGATTTTTGGATGAAAAGGCAGTGATTCATTTACGACTAATTTATGTTGAAATATATCCGGAGCTATACATACAGTTTCATCTACTAATCTTTTATTGTTTTTCAATAGACTGTATACAAATTCTTTATATTCTTTTTTACATTTATAATTCAATTCCCAACCATCATTCGCTTCTTCTTTATTTCCCATACCATCCTTTTCATACTCAACCACATTCAGAACATTTTTTCCCACACTAATATTCTCTTCACAATCACCATTCTCATTAAACTCATCCCCAACATCAAATATTTCTTTATCACATATACTATCATTCATTCCTTTATATAAACCATTAATTATTAATTCTTGCCAACCTTCATTTTCCATTCTTCTCTTAATCACATTCTCAAACTTTACCCAATTCTTATCCAACCTAATCTCCCTGCTAACATAATCTATTACCACTCCATGTTTATTTAAAAAATCTGCCCCTAGTATAATATCATATTTCAGTCCCTTTAATATTAAAAATTTACATGAATATGAATTCTCGTTTAAAATTAAAAAGTCACACACACATTTGTCAATCTTAGACAATAACCTACCAGTAGATGCTCTTATTTCGATATTATTCATTCTGAATACCCTTCTATTAAAATATTGGATATTATCCAAAAATACCTTGCTTGACAATAAAGTTACTTCAGAACCCGTGTCCACTAATGCATCAAGAACCAGACTGTCCACCTTAACCTTAACTAAAGGTAATGTTAAATCATCATTTACTATTTTGTTTTCTGTTTGAAATAAATGTTTAGGATGTTCATAATTGTTGTCAGAAATTACAGTATACTTAGAATTTTGTGGATTACTTATAAAAAATGTTCGGGTTCTTCTTGACCCCTGTGTACATCGGCTACAACATTAATCGCATTTAAATCACGTGAATTGTCATGTGCATTCCGTTGTTGAGAATTTCTGTCATTACCTTCTTTAAAATTCCTTTGAGGATTAAAGTTTTGATTTGATGATTGAAAATGTCTATTTTTATAATGATTTTGATTGGAATTTTGTTGAGGATATCGATTAAAATTTTGAGGTGAATATGAATTTTGTTGATAATTTCTGTTATATGTATTTGAATTATTACAAGAATTTTGTTGATAATTGTTAGTACGATTGGAATTGTGATGTGTGTTAAAATTATGGGGATACGATGAATTTTTAGAGTTTGAAATTGCATAACTCGGTCCAAAATTACGCAGATAATACGGTGTATAATTGTCACGTTGATGTTCCACAGGTGTTGTGTTTTTATGTTTATATAAATCGTCGTACTGTCTCAGAATCTCGCAAAAATCTTTAAATGAGGTAATGTTCTGAACGATGACTGTTTTATGAATTTCAAAGTCGTAATGTCGGGCAAAATGTTTTATAATTTCTTTCTCGGTCAATTTAGGTGTTAAATGTCGAACTGTAGCATAACGGTTGATAAAATATTGCTCTCGCGAATTTCCCTTTTGCGCATTGAACTTTCCCATGTACAAATTGCTTCTAATTTTGTCTTGTTCCGTTTCAGACCAAAATTTACTAAGAAACAATACCTCAAATTCCTCAAAAGATGCAAAAGTATTCTCCACAACGGAAAACCATGTAGCTGCATCATTCACCAATGACGATCTAAGAATATTATATAGTTGGATAGGTGCTGTATCTGCCGTTATTACACGTTTGATCGAAATCAAGAAGACCACGGGACAACCATGTCTGCCGTCAAATTTTGGAATCAAATCTTTTATTTTGAGGTTATGGGAAAATGACATTGGTGTGTCAACCTGTCTAGCGTCAGCTGTCACATTACTTGAAACGACGTTTGTCATCGTGGGAACAACAGGAGAAACATTTGAAACATGATCAGCTTGCCCAGATGGTGATCCAATTTTGTTAACTCTTTCTTCCAGCTGAGACAACCTATATTCGAAGGTCCCTTGGCACAATAACACCTGATCTAACTTATGCATTACCGTTTCCAACATATTTTTGATACTATCCCCACTATCTCCTTCAACACTTCGTGCTTTAGGCATTATGAATCAGTGATACTATTTCAATGACTATAAAACTTATGAATTTGATTAATTGATTTAATATAAAGATTATTTTGAATTGAAGGCCTAATTAATAGTCTAGAAAAAGGGTGTAAATTTAGAATTTTGATAAGTTTAAAGATTTAAATGAATATAAATGTTTAAATTTTAGAAAAATGATTGACTTCTGCCAATGTCCTGTCACGGTCGCCAAATTGTTGTGTGTGTCACTAATGACACGAAATAAAAAATATATAAACAGTTTAAAAAGAACCAGATTATAATATGAATAAAAGATTTTTACAATGTTTATCTAACTAAACCACCCTCAACCCTTACCTGTAATTTCCCAATGTAATTGAATATGTGTGTGTGTGTGTGTTTCCTTGTCCAATATCCTCCTATGTGCGTTACAAACTCCTCCTTTTCCGTTTTCAATCTTCTTTTTCTTTTCCCGGGTTTTCTTCACGTTCACTAGTAAAATTTTGATCTTGTAGGTCTAATGGGAACTCATAAAACTTTCACTTGCTTTTAAAATGTTGTATTTCTCGTTAAAGTCTCTTTTTGTCACTTCTGACTTGTTTTTCTCTGTCAGTCGTCGAAAACTCCGTAAACAACCTCCTCCTTTTCATTGTTTTTTCTATTTTTTCCCAGGCCTACCACACAGAACTTCCAAATGTACTGCTTGCTATTTTATAAAATTGATTTTCGTAATTTCAGCTTGACTTTCATGTTTGTTGTGTCGAAATGAATGTAATTATGTGTTATATGTGTTTGTGATGTGTTTTTACAATAAATTTTGATTAATAGATTTTTTCACATTATAATCTGGATTTTTTAATTATACCCCGTGCACGCCGTTGGCTGGAGTCTTTTTTTTTTTTTTTTTTTTTTTTTTTTAACTAATTAATTAGTAATTAATTAATATAAAAGTTAATTTAATTTAATTTAATTTTTTTTTTTTTTAATTATTATTTTAATTTTACACTGCTGAACAATATCAATCAATAATAACATAACAATTACCCCTCCAAAATATGAGCGCGTTGTAACTTAGTGATAGAGTACAAAGCAGCTCATATTTTCATTAGTATACTTAAAGAATGTTTAAAACAAAAGTAAATTACTTAAGTAATTGTCACGTAAGATATGTCATATTTTGACTGAATTCATTATTCCACATTAAATTTAAACAGTAAATCGGTCGAGAAAATACCTCTAGATATATAAGAGTGGGGATAAAATAAATCATAAGTTTTATTGCCAATTATTCGTTTGATGACAAATGGACCTTCGAATACAGGTAGAAATTTCTTTTCAATGTTAGTTTTAAAATTGCTTATCCTATTGTTTTTTATTATGACTAATTCGCCTTCTTTAAAGGTAGTGATTTTCCTGTTTTTACGTTTTAACGATTCAACTGCTCTACGATGTAATTTATCAAGTTTCTGTTTAGTTTTAGCGATTAAGATGTACCTATCTGGTTTACTTGAAGCATTAACCCCCAATTCACCCCAAGGTCGTGGAATATCAGCTGTATCGCTCAAATGCAAGGTCAGCGGAATAGTTTTAGTCGTCGAACAGGGACAGGAATTTATAATTTCTTCGACAATAGATACATATTTAGGCCATTGAAGATGTTGATCGTTACAAATAATTCGTAAGTATTGTACTAATTCTCTAATACTCCTCTCTGAGGGATTGCTTTTAGGATTTCTGATAGCTATGAAAATAGGCCGAACATTGTTCCTAGACAAAAATGTAAGTAATTTAGAATTTTGAAAACATTTACCATTATCAAAAATAATACTTTTAGGTAAACCGATAGTATTGAAGTATTCTTGCAAACATTTTATAACGGTGGGACCGTTACAAGAATAAGTTGGATAAAAACGTACCAATTTAGAAAAACAATCTAAAACAACCAGTATATTTCTAAAACCATTCGAAGGCAACAGATGTTCTAAGAAATCTACAGCGATTACATCTCGAGGATGTCTTGAAATGATAGGTTTACCAGGATGAAACGAGGTATAGTTTTTAGTTTTATACAATTGACATGTATAACAGGTATTTATAATGTTTTTAGAAAGTTTCCAATCCGATTTTGCTATGAAACGTTCTCGAAATATCAAGTGTAGACGTTTTAAACCTAAATGACAGTAGAAATTGTGTAATTCATATAAAATTTCTTTTGCTTTGAATTTCGGTAACACGATTAGATAAAGATCATCAATCCTTTTTACCAAAATATTGTCTCGTATCGTAAAACCCTTAAAATTCTCATTTATTTCTAATTCGTGAAATATCCTCTGCAATTCACTACATTGTTGGCTCTTAATAATGTTTTCAGTGGTAAATATTTCTTGTATATAATTTTGCTCATTATTATTAATACTGAAAAATTTTTTATACTTGTTCTCTGAATGTAGACGGGAAAATACATCCGCTACCAAGTTTTGTTTCCCACTAATATGCTGAATTTCGAAATCGTAATTTTGTATTAATAAATAATATCGGTAGATTCTATTATTTAAAATTCGAGTATTTAAAATAGAAGATAAAGCTTTGTTGTCACTTTGTATATAAAATTTTCTGCCTAAAATATAAAATTTGAATTTTGTAATAGCAAAAACGATTGCAAGCATTTCAATCTCTCCTACTGTGTAATTTTGTTCAGTTTTTGTTAATTTTCTAGACACGAAAAATATGGGACACTCCAAATCTTCTTCATCGTATTGAAACAGAACCCCTGCGATGGCAAAATCACTTCCATCTGTTCGTATGTAAAAATCACGTTCAAAATTTGGATGTATTAGAAGTAAATTGTTATAAAACTGACTACGAATTTTGGTGAATGCTTCGTCATGTGAATTTGACCATTTAAATCTGGTGTTTTTCTTCAATAAATCAAACAAAGGTATGCAAATTTCTGATATATTAGGGATAAAACGTTTATAGTAGTTTAGCAAACCTAAAAAACTTTGTAGTTTTTTAACGTTACAAGGTTTTGGAAAATTTTTGATTTCATCTAATCGTTCTTTTTCTAGTGTAATACCAAATTGATTAACAACATAACCTAAATATGACACAGAATTTTGAAAAAATTCACACTTATCTAAACTTAATTTCATGCCATTTTTGCTTAATACGTGTATAATTTGTTCTAGATGGATACAATGTTCTTCGTAGGATTTAGAAAAAATTAAGATATCATCTACGTAATAGACACAGAATTTGGAGTACCGATTTAACATTCTTTCGAGTGCATATGTTAAAGCACTTGTCGCTGTAGATATCCCAAATGGAACAACTCTAAATTGGTACGTAGTGCCAGCTATTGTGAACCCTGTGTATTTTCGACTGTCCTCATGGAGTTTTATAAGCCAAAAGCTGTGTTTTAAATCTAATTTGGAAAACACTGTGCAACGATAACAGCTACTTAGAATGGCATCAATACGACCAGGTAATTCATATTGTTTTTCTAACCTAGTGTTAAGTAACCTAGCATCTAAACATAACCGTATGTCCCCAGATTTCTTTTTTACCACGACAATGGGGTTAACAAAGGATGTCACTGTTCTTTCGATAACTTTATTGTCCAACATTTTCTGAATTTCATGACTCACCTGTGCTCTGAATGCTTCTGGTATAGGGTAGATTTTTGGATGAAAAGGCAGTGATTCATTTACGACTAATTTATGTTGAAATATATCCGGAGCTATACATACAGTTTCATCTACTAATCTTTTATTGTTTTTCAATAGACTGTATACAAATTCTTTATATTCTTTTTTACATTTATAATTCAATTCCCAACCATCATTCGCTTCTTCTTTATTTCCCATACCATCCTTTTCATACTCAACCACATTCAGAACATTTTTTCCCACACTAATATTCTCTTCACAATCACCATTCTCATTAAACTCATCCCCAACATCAAATATTTCTTTATCACATATACTATCATTCATTCCTTTATATAAACCATTAATTATTAATTCTTGCCAACCTTCATTTTCCATTCTTCTCTTAATCACATTCTCAAACTTTACCCAATTCTTATCCAACCTAATCTCCCTGCTAACATAATCTATTACCACTCCATGTTTATTTAAAAAATCTGCCCCTAGTATAATATCATATTTCAGTCCCTTTAATATTAAAAATTTACATGAATATGAATTCTCGTTTAAAATTAAAAAGTCACACACACATTTGTCAATCTTAGACAATAACCTACCAGTAGATGCTCTTATTTCGATATTATTCATTCTGAATACCCTTCTATTAAAATATTGGATATTATCCAAAAATACCTTGCTTGACAATAAAGTTACTTCAGAACCCGTGTCCACTAATGCATCAAGAACCAGACTGTCCACCTTAACCTTAACTAAAGGTAATGTTAAATCATCATTTACTATTTTGTTTTCTGTTTGAAATAAATGTTTAGGATGTTCATAATTGTTGTCAGAAATTACAGTATACTTAGAATTTTGTGGATTACTTATAAAAAATGTTCGGGTTCTTCTTGACCCCTGTGTACATCGGCTACAACATTAATCGCATTTAAATCACGTGAATTGTCATGTGCATTCCGTTGTTGAGAATTTCTGTCATTACCTTCTTTTTAAATTCCTTTGAGGATTAAAGTTTTGATTTGATGATTGAAAATGTCTATTTTTATAATGATTTTGATTGGAATTTTGTTGAGGATATCGATTAAAATTTTGAGGTGAATATGAATTTTGTTGATAATTTCTGTTATATGTATTTGAATTATTACAAGAATTTTGTTGATAATTGTTAGTACGATTGGAATTGTGATGTGTGTTAAAATTATGGGGATACGATGAATTTTTAGAGTTTGAAATTGCATAACTCGGTCCAAAATTACGCAGATAATACGGTGTATAATTGTCACGTTGATGTTCCACAGGTGTTGTGTTTTTATGTTTATATAAATCGTCGTACTGTCTCAGAATCTCGCAAAAATCTTTAAATGAGGTAATGTTCTGAACGATGACTGTTTTATGAATTTCAAAGTCGTAATGTCGGGCAAAATGTTTTATAATTTCTTTCTCGGTCAATTTAGGTGTTAAATGTCGAACTGTAGCATAACGGTTGATAAAATATTGCTCTCGCGAATTTCCCTTTTGCGCATTGAACTTTCCCATGTACAAATTGCTTCTAATTTTGTCTTGTTCCGTTTCAGACCAAAATTTACTAAGAAACAATACCTCAAATTCCTCAAAAGATGCAAAAGTATTCTCCACAACGGAAAACCATGTAGCTGCATCATTCACCAATGACGATCTAAGAATATTATATAGTTGGATAGGTGCTGTATCTGCCGTTATTACACGTTTGATCGAAATCAAGAAGACCACGGGACAACCATGTCTGCCGTCAAATTTTGGAATCAAATCTTTTATTTTGAGGTTATGGGAAAATGACATTGGTGTGTCAACCTGTCTAGCGTCAGCTGTCACATTACTTGAAACGACGTTTGTCATCGTGGGAACAACAGGAGAAACATTTGAAACATGATCAGCTTGCCCAGATGGTGATCCAATTTTGTTAACTCTTTCTTCCAGCTGAGACAACCTATATTCGAAGGTCCCTTGGCACAATAACACCTGATCTAACTTATGCATTACCGTTTCCAACATATTTTTGATACTATCCCCACTATCTCCTTCAACACTTCGTGCTTTAGGCATTATGAATCAGTGATACTATTTCAATGACTATAAAACTTATGAATTTGATTAATTGATTTAATATAAAGATTATTTTGAATTGAAGGCCTAATTAATAGTCTAGAAAAAGGGTGTAAATTTAGAATTTTGATAAGTTTAAAGATTTAAATGAATATAAATGTTTAAATTTTAGAAAAATGATTGACTTCTGCCAATGTCCTGTCACGGTCGCCAAATTGTTGTGTGTGTCACTAATGACACGAAATAAAAAATATATAAACAGTTTAAAAAGAACCAGATTATAATATGAATAAAAGATTTTTACAATGTTTATCTAACTAAACCACCCTCAACCCTTACCTGTAATTTCCCAATGTAATTGAATATGTGTGTGTGTGTGTGTTTCCTTGTCCAATATCCTCCTATGTGTTACAAACTCCTCCTTTTCCGTTTTCAATCTTCTTTTTCTTTTCCCGGGTTTTCTTCACGTTCACTAGTAAAATTTTGATCTTGTAGGTCTAATGGGAACTCATAAAACTTTCACTTGCTTTTAAAATGTTGTATTTCTCGTTAAAGTCTCTTTTTGTCACTTCTGACTTGTTTTTCTCTGTCAGTCGTCGAAAACTCCGTAAACAACCTCCTCCTTTTCATTGTTTTTTCTATTTTTTCCCAGGCCTACCACACAGAACTTCCAAATGTACTGCTTGCTATTTTATAAAATTGATTTTCGTAATTTCAGCTTGACTTTCATGTTTGTTGTGTCGAAATGAATGTAATTATGTGTTATATGTGTTTGTGATGTGTTTTTACAATAAATTTTGATTAATAGATTTTTTCACATTATAATCTGGATTTTTTAATTATACCCCGTGCACGCCGTTGGCTGGAGTCTTTTTTTTTTTTTTTTTTTTTTTTTTTTTTTTTTTTTTTTTTAACTAATTAATTAGTAATTAATTAATATAAAAGTTAATTTAATTTAATTTAATTTTTTTTTTTTTTATTATTATTTTAATTTTACACTGCTGAACAATATCAATCAATAATAACATAACAATTACCCCCTCCAAAATATGAGCGCGTTGTAACTTAGTGATAGAGTACAAAGCAGCTCATATTTTCATTAGTATACTTAAAGAATGTTTAAAACAAAAGTAAATTACTTAAGTAATTGTCACGTAAGATATGTCATATTTTGACTGAATTCATTATTCCACATTAAATTTAAACAGTAAATCGGTCGAGAAAATACCTCTAGATATATAAGAGTGGGGATAAAATAAATCATAAGTTTTATTGCCAATTATTCGTTTGATGACAAATGGACCTTCGAATACAGGTAGAAATTTCTTTTCAATGTTAGTTTTAAAATTGCTTATCCTATTGTTTTTTATTATGACTAATTCGCCTTCTTTAAAGGTAGTGATTTTCCTGTTTTTACGTTTTAACGATTCAACTGCTCTACGATGTAATTTATCAAGTTTCTGTTTAGTTTTAGCGATTAAGATGTACCTATCTGGTTTACTTGAAGCATTAACCCCCAATTCACCCCAAGGTCGTGGAATATCAGCTGTATCGCTCAAATGCAAGGTCAGCGGAATAGTTTTAGTCGTCGAACAGGGACAGGAATTTATAATTTCTTCGACAATAGATACATATTTAGGCCATTGAAGATGTTGATCGTTACAAATAATTCGTAAGTATTGTACTAATTCTCTAATACTCCTCTCTGAGGGATTGCTTTTAGGATTTCTGATAGCTATGAAAATAGGCCGAACATTGTTCCTAGACAAAAATGTAAGTAATTTAGAATTTTGAAAACATTTACCATTATCAAAAATAATACTTTTAGGTAAACCGATAGTATTGAAGTATTCTTGCAAACATTTTATAACGGTGGGACCGTTACAAGAATAAGTTGGATAAAAACGTACCAATTTAGAAAAACAATCTAAAACAACCAGTATATTTCTAAAACCATTCGAAGGCAACAGATGTTCTAAGAAATCTACAGCGATTACATCTCGAGGATGTCTTGAAATGATAGGTTTACCAGGATGAAACGAGGTATAGTTTTTAGTTTTATACAATTGACATGTATAACAGGTATTTATAATGTTTTTAGAAAGTTTCCAATCCGATTTTGCTATGAAACGTTCTCGAAATATCAAGTGTAGACGTTTTAAACCTAAATGACAGTAGAAATTGTGTAATTCATATAAAATTTCTTTTGCTTTGAATTTCGGTAACACGATTAGATAAAGATCATCAATCCTTTTTACCAAAATATTGTCTCGTATCGTAAAACCCTTAAAATTCTCATTTATTTCTAATTCGTGAAATATCCTCTGCAATTCACTACATTGTTGGCTCTTAATAATGTTTTCAGTGGTAAATATTTCTTGTATATAATTTTGCTCATTATTATTAATACTGAAAAATTTTTTATACTTGTTCTCTGAATGTAGACGGGAAAATACATCCGCTACCAAGTTTTGTTTCCCACTAATATGCTGAATTTCGAAATCGTAATTTTGTATTAATAAATAATATCGGTAGATTCTATTATTTAAAATTCGAGTATTTAAAATAGAAGATAAAGCTTTGTTGTCACTTTGTATATAAAATTTTCTGCCTAAAATATAAAATTTGAATTTTGTAATAGCAAAAACGATTGCAAGCATTTCAATCTCTCCTACTGTGTAATTTTGTTCAGTTTTTGTTAATTTTCTAGACACGAAAAATATGGGACACTCCAAATCTTCTTCATCGTATTGAAACAGAACCCCTGCGATGGCAAAATCACTTCCATCTGTTCGTATGTAAAAATCACGTTCAAAATTTGGATGTATTAGAAGTAAATTGTTATAAAACTGACTACGAATTTTGGTGAATGCTTCGTCATGTGAATTTGACCATTTAAATCTGGTGTTTTTTCTTCAATAAATCAAACAAAGGTATGCAAATTTCTGATATATTAGGGATAAAACGTTTATAGTAGTTTAGCAAACCTAAAAAACTTTGTAGTTTTTTAACGTTACAAGGTTTTGGAAAATTTTTGATTTCATCTAATCGTTCTTTTTCTAGTGTAATACCAAATTGATTAACAACATAACCTAAATATGACACAGAATTTTGAAAAAATTCACACTTATCTAAACTTAATTTCATGCCATTTTTGCTTAATACGTGTATAATTTGTTCTAGATGGATACAATGTTCTTCGTAGGATTTAGAAAAAATTAAGATATCATCTACGTAATAGACACAGAATTTGGAGTACCGATTTAACATTCTTTCGAGTGCATATGTTAAAGCACTTGTCGCTGTAGATATCCCAAATGGAACAACTCTAAATTGGTACGTAGTGCCAGCTATTGTGAACCCTGTGTATTTTCGACTGTCCTCATGGAGTTTTATAAGCCAAAAGCTGTGTTTTAAATCTAATTTGGAAAACACTGTGCAACGATAACAGCTACTTAGAATGGCATCAATACGACCAGGTAATTCATATTGTTTTTCTAACCTAGTGTTAAGTAACCTAGCATCTAAACATAACCGTATGTCCCCAGATTTCTTTTTACCACGACAATGGGGTTAACAAAGGATGTCACTGTTCTTTCGATAACTTTATTGTCCAACATTTTCTGAATTTCATGACTCACCTGTGCTCTGAATGCTTCTGGTATAGGGTAGATTTTTGGATGAAAAGGCAGTGATTCATTTACGACTAATTTATGTTGAAATATATCCGGAGCTATACATACAGTTTCATCTACTAATCTTTTATTGTTTTTCAATAGACTGTATACAAATTCTTTATATTCTTTTTTACATTTATAATTCAATTCCCAACCATCATTCGCTTCTTCTTTATTTCCCATACCATCCTTTTCATACTCAACCACATTCAGAACATTTTTTCCCACACTAATATTCTCTTCACAATCACCATTCTCATTAAACTCATCCCCAACATCAAATATTTCTTTATCACATATACTATCATTCATTCCTTTATATAAACCATTAATTATTAATTCTTGCCAACCTTCATTTTCCATTCTTCTCTTAATCACATTCTCAAACTTTACCCAATTCTTATCCAACCTAATCTCCCTGCTAACATAATCTATTACCACTCCATGTTTATTTAAAAAATCTGCCCCTAGTATAATATCATATTTCAGTCCCTTTAATATTAAAAATTTACATGAATATGAATTCTCGTTTAAAATTAAAAAGTCACACACACATTTGTCAATCTTAGACAATAACCTACCAGTAGATGCTCTTATTTCGATATTATTCATTCTGAATACCCTTCTATTAAAATATTGGATATTATCCAAAAATACCTTGCTTGACAATAAAGTTACTTCAGAACCCGTGTCCACTAATGCATCAAGAACCAGACTGTCCACCTTAACCTTAACTAAAGGTAATGTTAAATCATCATTTACTATTTTGTTTTCTGTTTGAAATAAATGTTTAGGATGTTCATAATTGTTGTCAGAAATTACAGTATACTTAGAATTTTGTGGATTACTTATAAAAAATGTTCGGGTTCTTCTTGACCCCTGTGTACATCGGCTACAACATTAATCGCATTTAAATCACGTGAATTGTCATGTGCATTCCGTTGTTGAGAATTTCTGTCATTACCTTCTTTAAAATTCCTTTGAGGATTAAAGTTTTGATTTGATGATTGAAAATGTCTATTTTTATAATGATTTTGATTGGAATTTTGTTGAGGATATCGATTAAAATTTTGAGGTGAATATGAATTTTGTTGATAATTTCTGTTATATGTATTTGAATTATTACAAGAATTTTGTTGATAATTGTTAGTACGATTGGAATTGTGATGTGTGTTAAAATTATGGGGATACGATGAATTTTTAGAGTTTGAAATTGCATAACTCGGTCCAAAATTACGCAGATAATACGGTGTATAATTGTCACGTTGATGTTCCACAGGTGTTGTGTTTTTATGTTTATATAAATCGTCGTACTGTCTCAGAATCTCGCAAAAATCTTTAAATGAGGTAATGTTCTGAACGATGACTGTTTTATGAATTTCAAAGTCGTAATGTCGGGCAAAATGTTTTATAATTTCTTTCTCGGTCAATTTAGGTGTTAAATGTCGAACTGTAGCATAACGGTTGATAAAATATTGCTCTCGCGAATTTCCCTTTTGCGCATTGAACTTTCCCATGTACAAATTGCTTCTAATTTTGTCTTGTTCCGTTTCAGACCAAAATTTACTAAGAAACAATACCTCAAATTCCTCAAAAGATGCAAAAGTATTCTCCACAACGGAAAACCATGTAGCTGCATCATTCACCAATGACGATCTAAGAATATTATATAGTTGGATAGGTGCTGTATCTGCCGTTATTACACGTTTGATCGAAATCAAGAAGACCACGGGACAACCATGTCTGCCGTCAAATTTTGGAATCAAATCTTTTATTTTGAGGTTATGGGAAAATGACATTGGTGTGTCAACCTGTCTAGCGTCAGCTGTCACATTACTTGAAACGACGTTTGTCATCGTGGGAACAACAGGAGAAACATTTGAAACATGATCAGCTTGCCCAGATGGTGATCCAATTTTGTTAACTCTTTCTTCCAGCTGAGACAACCTATATTCGAAGGTCCCTTGGCACAATAACACCTGATCTAACTTATGCATTACCGTTTCCAACATATTTTTGATACTATCCCCACTATCTCCTTCAACACTTCGTGCTTTAGGCATTATGAATCAGTGATACTATTTCAATGACTATAA
The DNA here is from genome assembly GCA_023690525.1 of Holotrichia oblita. Lineage (NCBI taxonomy): Eukaryota > Metazoa > Arthropoda > Insecta > Coleoptera > Scarabaeidae > Holotrichia > Holotrichia oblita. The sequence goes on along the minus strand of CM043017.1, from coordinate 148,395,345 downwards.
AACTTATGAATTTGATTAATTGATTTAATATAAAGATTATTTTGAATTGAAGGCCTAATTAATAGTCTAGAAAAAGGGTGTAAATTTAGAATTTTGATAAGTTTAAAGATTTAAATGAATATAAATGTTTAAATTTTAGAAAAATGATTGACTTCTGCCAATGTCCTGTCACGGTCGCCAAATTGTTGTGTGTGTCACTAATGACACGAAATAAAAAATATATAAACAGTTTAAAAAGAACCAGATTATAATATGAATAAAAGATTTTTACAATGTTTATCTAACTAAACCACCCTCAACCCTTACCTGTAATTTCCCAATGTAATTGAATATGTGTGTGTGTGTGTGTTTCCTTGTCCAATATCCTCCTATGTGCGTTACAAACTCCTCCTTTTCCGTTTTCAATCTTCTTTTTCTTTTCCCGGGTTTTCTTCACGTTCACTAGTAAAATTTTGATCTTGTAGGTCTAATGGGAACTCATAAAACTTTCACTTGCTTTTAAAATGTTGTATTTCTCGTTAAAGTCTCTTTTTGTCACTTCTGACTTGTTTTTCTCTGTCAGTCGTCGAAAACTCCGTAAACAACCTCCTCCTTTTCATTGTTTTTTCTATTTTTTCCCAGGCCTACCACACAGAACTTCCAAATGTACTGCTTGCTATTTTATAAAATTGATTTTCGTAATTTCAGCTTGACTTTCATGTTTGTTGTGTCGAAATGAATGTAATTATGTGTTATATGTGTTTGTGATGTGTTTTTACAATAAATTTTGATTAATAGATTTTTTCACATTATAATCTGGATTTTTTAATTATACCCCGTGCACGCCGTTGGCTGGAGTCTTTTTTTTTTTTTTTTTTTTTTTTTTTTTTTTTTTTTTTAACTAATTAATTAGTAATTAATTAATATAAAAGTTAATTTAATTTAATTTAATTTTTTTTTTTTTTTTTTAATTATTATTTTAATTTTACACTGCTGAACAATATCAATCAATAATAACATAACAATTACCCCCTCCAAAATATGAGCGCGTTGTAACTTAGTGATAGAGTACAAAGCAGCTCATATTTTCATTAGTATACTTAAAGAATGTTTAAAACAAAAGTAAATTACTTAAGTAATTGTCACGTAAGATATGTCATATTTTGACTGAATTCATTATTCCACATTAAATTTAAACAGTAAATCGGTCGAGAAAATACCTCTAGATATATAAGAGTGGGGATAAAATAAATCATAAGTTTTATTGCCAATTATTCGTTTGATGACAAATGGACCTTCGAATACAGGTAGAAATTTCTTTTCAATGTTAGTTTTAAAATTGCTTATCCTATTGTTTTTTATTATGACTAATTCGCCTTCTTTAAAGGTAGTGATTTTCCTGTTTTTACGTTTTAACGATTCAACTGCTCTACGATGTAATTTATCAAGTTTCTGTTTAGTTTTAGCGATTAAGATGTACCTATCTGGTTTACTTGAAGCATTAACCCCCAATTCACCCCAAGGTCGTGGAATATCAGCTGTATCGCTCAAATGCAAGGTCAGCGGAATAGTTTTAGTCGTCGAACAGGGACAGGAATTTATAATTTCTTCGACAATAGATACATATTTAGGCCATTGAAGATGTTGATCGTTACAAATAATTCGTAAGTATTGTACTAATTCTCTAATACTCCTCTCTGAGGGATTGCTTTTAGGATTTCTGATAGCTATGAAAATAGGCCGAACATTGTTCCTAGACAAAAATGTAAGTAATTTAGAATTTTGAAAACATTTACCATTATCAAAAATAATACTTTTAGGTAAACCGATAGTATTGAAGTATTCTTGCAAACATTTTATAACGGTGGGACCGTTACAAGAATAAGTTGGATAAAAACGTACCAATTTAGAAAAACAATCTAAAACAACCAGTATATTTCTAAAACCATTCGAAGGCAACAGATGTTCTAAGAAATCTACAGCGATTACATCTCGAGGATGTCTTGAAATGATAGGTTTACCAGGATGAAACGAGGTATAGTTTTTAGTTTTATACAATTGACATGTATAACAGGTATTTATAATGTTTTTAGAAAGTTTCCAATCCGATTTTGCTATGAAACGTTCTCGAAATATCAAGTGTAGACGTTTTAAACCTAAATGACAGTAGAAATTGTGTAATTCATATAAAATTTCTTTTGCTTTGAATTTCGGTAACACGATTAGATAAAGATCATCAATCCTTTTTACCAAAATATTGTCTCGTATCGTAAAACCCTTAAAATTCTCATTTATTTCTAATTCGTGAAATATCCTCTGCAATTCACTACATTGTTGGCTCTTAATAATGTTTTCAGTGGTAAATATTTCTTGTATATAATTTTGCTCATTATTATTAATACTGAAAAATTTTTTATACTTGTTCTCTGAATGTAGACGGGAAAATACATCCGCTACCAAGTTTTGTTTCCCACTAATATGCTGAATTTCGAAATCGTAATTTTGTATTAATAAATAATATCGGTAGATTCTATTATTTAAAATTCGAGTATTTAAAATAGAAGATAAAGCTTTGTTGTCACTTTGTATATAAAATTTTCTGCCTAAAATATAAAATTTGAATTTTGTAATAGCAAAAACGATTGCAAGCATTTCAATCTCTCCTACTGTGTAATTTTGTTCAGTTTTTGTTAATTTTCTAGACACGAAAAATATGGGACACTCCAAATCTTCTTCATCGTATTGAAACAGAACCCCTGCGATGGCAAAATCACTTCCATCTGTTCGTATGTAAAAATCACGTTCAAAATTTGGATGTATTAGAAGTAAATTGTTATAAAACTGACTACGAATTTTGGTGAATGCTTCGTCATGTGAATTTGACCATTTAAATCTGGTGTTTTTCTTCAATAAATCAAACAAAGGTATGCAAATTTCTGATATATTAGGGATAAAACGTTTATAGTAGTTTAGCAAACCTAAAAAACTTTGTAGTTTTTTAACGTTACAAGGTTTTGGAAAATTTTTGATTTCATCTAATCGTTCTTTTTCTAGTGTAATACCAAATTGATTAACAACATAACCTAAATATGACACAGAATTTTGAAAAAATTCACACTTATCTAAACTTAATTTCATGCCATTTTTGCTTAATACGTGTATAATTTGTTCTAGATGGATACAATGTTCTTCGTAGGATTTAGAAAAAATTAAGATATCATCTACGTAATAGACACAGAATTTGGAGTACCGATTTAACATTCTTTCGAGTGCATATGTTAAAGCACTTGTCGCTGTAGATATCCCAAATGGAACAACTCTAAATTGGTACGTAGTGCCAGCTATTGTGAACCCTGTGTATTTTCGACTGTCCTCATGGAGTTTTATAAGCCAAAAGCTGTGTTTTAAATCTAATTTGGAAAACACTGTGCAACGATAACAGCTACTTAGAATGGCATCAATACGACCAGGTAATTCATATTGTTTTTCTAACCTAGTGTTAAGTAACCTAGCATCTAAACATAACCGTATGTCCCCAGATTTCTTTTTTACCACGACAATGGGGTTAACAAAGGATGTCACTGTTCTTTCGATAACTTTATTGTCCAACATTTTCTGAATTTCATGACTCACCTGTGCTCTGAATGCTTCTGGTATAGGGTAGATTTTTGGATGAAAAGGCAGTGATTCATTTACGACTAATTTATGTTGAAATATATCCGGAGCTATACATACAGTTTCATCTACTAATCTTTTATTGTTTTTCAATAGACTGTATACAAATTCTTTATATTCTTTTTTACATTTATAATTCAATTCCCAACCATCATTCGCTTCTTCTTTATTTCCCATACCATCCTTTTCATACTCAACCACATTCAGAACATTTTTTCCCACACTAATATTCTCTTCACAATCACCATTCTCATTAAACTCATCCCCAACATCAAATATTTCTTTATCACATATACTATCATTCATTCCTTTATATAAACCATTAATTATTAATTCTTGCCAACCTTCATTTTCCATTCTTCTCTTAATCACATTCTCAAACTTTACCCAATTCTTATCCAACCTAATCTCCCTGCTAACATAATCTATTACCACTCCATGTTTATTTAAAAAATCTGCCCCTAGTATAATATCATATTTCAGTCCCTTTAATATTAAAAATTTACATGAATATGAATTCTCGTTTAAAATTAAAAAGTCACACACACATTTGTCAATCTTAGACAATAACCTACCAGTAGATGCTCTTATTTCGATATTATTCATTCTGAATACCCTTCTATTAAAATATTGGATATTATCCAAAAATACCTTGCTTGACAATAAAGTTACTTCAGAACCCGTGTCCACTAATGCATCAAGAACCAGACTGTCCACCTTAACCTTAACTAAAGGTAATGTTAAATCATCATTTACTATTTTGTTTTCTGTTTGAAATAAATGTTTAGGATGTTCATAATTGTTGTCAGAAATTACAGTATACTTAGAATTTTGTGGATTACTTATAAAAAATGTTCGGGTTCTTCTTGACCCCTGTGTACATCGGCTACAACATTAATCGCATTTAAATCACGTGAATTGTCATGTGCATTCCGTTGTTGAGAATTTCTGTCATTACCTTCTTTAAAATTCCTTTGAGGATTAAAGTTTTGATTTGATGATTGAAAATGTCTATTTTTATAATGATTTTGATTGGAATTTTGTTGAGGATATCGATTAAAATTTTGAGGTGAATATGAATTTTGTTGATAATTTCTGTTATATGTATTTGAATTATTACAAGAATTTTGTTGATAATTGTTAGTACGATTGGAATTGTGATGTGTGTTAAAATTATGGGGATACGATGAATTTTTAGAGTTTGAAATTGCATAACTCGGTCCAAAATTACGCAGATAATACGGTGTATAATTGTCACGTTGATGTTCCACAGGTGTTGTGTTTTTATGTTTATATAAATCGTCGTACTGTCTCAGAATCTCGCAAAAATCTTTAAATGAGGTAATGTTCTGAACGATGACTGTTTTATGAATTTCAAAGTCGTAATGTCGGGCAAAATGTTTTATAATTTCTTTCTCGGTCAATTTAGGTGTTAAATGTCGAACTGTAGCATAACGGTTGATAAAATATTGCTCTCGCGAATTTCCCTTTTGCGCATTGAACTTTCCCATGTACAAATTGCTTCTAATTTTGTCTTGTTCCGTTTCAGACCAAAATTTACTAAGAAACAATACCTCAAATTCCTCAAAAGATGCAAAAGTATTCTCCACAACGGAAAACCATGTAGCTGCATCATTCACCAATGACGATCTAAGAATATTATATAGTTGGATAGGTGCTGTATCTGCCGTTATTACACGTTTGATCGAAATCAAGAAGACCACGGGACAACCATGTCTGCCGTCAAATTTTGGAATCAAATCTTTTATTTTGAGGTTATGGGAAAATGACATTGGTGTGTCAACCTGTCTAGCGTCAGCTGTCACATTACTTGAAACGACGTTTGTCATCGTGGGAACAACAGGAGAAACATTTGAAACATGATCAGCTTGCCCAGATGGTGATCCAATTTTGTTAACTCTTTCTTCCAGCTGAGACAACCTATATTCGAAGGTCCCTTGGCACAATAACACCTGATCTAACTTATGCATTACCGTTTCCAACATATTTTTGATACTATCCCCACTATCTCCTTCAACACTTCGTGCTTTAGGCATTATGAATCAGTGATACTATTTCAATGACTATAAAACTTATGAATTTGATTAATTGATTTAATATAAAGATTATTTTGAATTGAAGGCCTAATTAATAGTCTAGAAAAAGGGTGTAAATTTAGAATTTTGATAAGTTTAAAGATTTAAATGAATATAAATGTTTAAATTTTAGAAAAATGATTGACTTCTGCCAATGTCCTGTCACGGTCGCCAAATTGTTGTGTGTGTCACTAATGACACGAAATAAAAAATATATAAACAGTTTAAAAAGAACCAGATTATAATATGAATAAAAGATTTTTACAATGTTTATCTAACTAAACCACCCTCAACCCTTACCTGTAATTTCCCAATGTAATTGAATATGTGTGTGTGTGTGTGTTTCCTTGTCCAATATCCTCCTATGTGCGTTACAAACTCCTCCTTTTCCGTTTTCAATCTTCTTTTTCTTTTCCCGGGTTTTCTTCACGTTCACTAGTAAAATTTTGATCTTGTAGGTCTAATGGGAACTCATAAAACTTTCACTTGCTTTTAAAATGTTGTATTTCTCGTTAAAGTCTCTTTTTGTCACTTCTGACTTGTTTTTCTCTGTCAGTCGTCGAAAACTCCGTAAACAACCTCCTCCTTTTCATTGTTTTTTCTATTTTTTCCCAGGCCTACCACACAGAACTTCCAAATGTACTGCTTGCTATTTTATAAAATTGATTTTCGTAATTTCAGCTTGACTTTCATGTTTGTTGTGTCGAAATGAATGTAATTATGTGTTATATGTGTTTGTGATGTGTTTTTACAATAAATTTTGATTAATAGATTTTTTCACATTATAATCTGGATTTTTTAATTATACCCCGTGCACGCCGTTGGCTGGAGTCTTTTTTTTTTTTTTTTTTTTTTTTTTTTTTTTTTTAACTAATTAATTAGTAATTAATTAATATAAAAGTTAATTTAATTTAATTTAATTTTTTTTTTTTTTTTAATTATTATTTTAATTTTACACTGCTGAACAATATCAATCAATAATAACATAACAATTACCCCCTCCAAAATATGAGCGCGTTGTAACTTAGTGATAGAGTACAAAGCAGCTCATATTTTCATTAGTATACTTAAAGAATGTTTAAAACAAAAGTAAATTACTTAAGTAATTGTCACGTAAGATATGTCATATTTTGACTGAATTCATTATTCCACATTAAATTTAAACAGTAAATCGGTCGAGAAAATACCTCTAGATATATAAGAGTGGGGATAAAATAAATCATAAGTTTTATTGCCAATTATTCGTTTGATGACAAATGGACCTTCGAATACAGGTAGAAATTTCTTTTCAATGTTAGTTTTAAAATTGCTTATCCTATTGTTTTTTATTATGACTAATTCGCCTTCTTTAAAGGTAGTGATTTTCCTGTTTTTACGTTTTAACGATTCAACTGCTCTACGATGTAATTTATCAAGTTTCTGTTTAGTTTTAGCGATTAAGATGTACCTATCTGGTTTACTTGAAGCATTAACCCCCAATTCACCCCAAGGTCGTGGAATATCAGCTGTATCGCTCAAATGCAAGGTCAGCGGAATAGTTTTAGTCGTCGAACAGGGACAGGAATTTATAATTTCTTCGACAATAGATACATATTTAGGCCATTGAAGATGTTGATCGTTACAAATAATTCGTAAGTATTGTACTAATTCTCTAATACTCCTCTCTGAGGGATTGCTTTTAGGATTTCTGATAGCTATGAAAATAGGCCGAACATTGTTCCTAGACAAAAATGTAAGTAATTTAGAATTTTGAAAACATTTACCATTATCAAAAATAATACTTTTAGGTAAACCGATAGTATTGAAGTATTCTTGCAAACATTTTATAACGGTGGGACCGTTACAAGAATAAGTTGGATAAAAACGTACCAATTTAGAAAAACAATCTAAAACAACCAGTATATTTCTAAAACCATTCGAAGGCAACAGATGTTCTAAGAAATCTACAGCGATTACATCTCGAGGATGTCTTGAAATGATAGGTTTACCAGGATGAAACGAGGTATAGTTTTTAGTTTTATACAATTGACATGTATAACAGGTATTTATAATGTTTTTAGAAAGTTTCCAATCCGATTTTGCTATGAAACGTTCTCGAAATATCAAGTGTAGACGTTTTAAACCTAAATGACAGTAGAAATTGTGTAATTCATATAAAATTTCTTTTGCTTTGAATTTCGGTAACACGATTAGATAAAGATCATCAATCCTTTTTACCAAAATATTGTCTCGTATCGTAAAACCCTTAAAATTCTCATTTATTTCTAATTCGTGAAATATCCTCTGCAATTCACTACATTGTTGGCTCTTAATAATGTTTTCAGTGGTAAATATTTCTTGTATATAATTTTGCTCATTATTATTAATACTGAAAAATTTTTTATACTTGTTCTCTGAATGTAGACGGGAAAATACATCCGCTACCAAGTTTTGTTTCCCACTAATATGCTGAATTTCGAAATCGTAATTTTGTATTAATAAATAATATCGGTAGATTCTATTATTTAAAATTCGAGTATTTAAAATAGAAGATAAAGCTTTGTTGTCACTTTGTATATAAAATTTTCTGCCTAAAATATAAAATTTGAATTTTGTAATAGCAAAAACGATTGCAAGCATTTCAATCTCTCCTACTGTGTAATTTTGTTCAGTTTTTGTTAATTTTCTAGACACGAAAAATATGGGACACTCCAAATCTTCTTCATCGTATTGAAACAGAACCCCTGCGATGGCAAAATCACTTCCATCTGTTCGTATGTAAAAATCACGTTCAAAATTTGGATGTATTAGAAGTAAATTGTTATAAAACTGACTACGAATTTTGGTGAATGCTTCGTCATGTGAATTTGACCATTTAAATCTGGTGTTTTTCTTCAATAAATCAAACAAAGGTATGCAAATTTCTGATATATTAGGGATAAAACGTTTATAGTAGTTTAGCAAACCTAAAAAACTTTGTAGTTTTTTAACGTTACAAGGTTTTGGAAAATTTTTGATTTCATCTAATCGTTCTTTTTCTAGTGTAATACCAAATTGATTAACAACATAACCTAAATATGACACAGAATTTTGAAAAAATTCACACTTATCTAAACTTAATTTCATGCCATTTTTGCTTAATACGTGTATAATTTGTTCTAGATGGATACAATGTTCTTCGTAGGATTTAGAAAAAATTAAGATATCATCTACGTAATAGACACAGAATTTGGAGTACCGATTTAACATTCTTTCGAGTGCATATGTTAAAGCACTTGTCGCTGTAGATATCCCAAATGGAACAACTCTAAATTGGTACGTAGTGCCAGCTATTGTGAACCCTGTGTATTTTCGACTGTCCTCATGGAGTTTTATAAGCCAAAAGCTGTGTTTTAAATCTAATTTGGAAAACACTGTGCAACGATAACAGCTACTTAGAATGGCATCAATACGACCAGGTAATTCATATTGTTTTTCTAACCTAGTGTTAAGTAACCTAGCATCTAAACATAACCGTATGTCCCCAGATTTCTTTTTTACCACGACAATGGGGTTAACAAAGGATGTCACTGTTCTTTCGATAACTTTATTGTCCAACATTTTCTGAATTTCATGACTCACCTGTGCTCTGAATGCTTCTGGTATAGGGTAGATTTTTGGATGAAAAGGCAGTGATTCATTTACGACTAATTTATGTTGAAATATATCCGGAGCTATACATACAGTTTCATCTACTAATCTTTTATTGTTTTTCAATAGACTGTATACAAATTCTTTATATTCTTTTTTACATTTATAATTCAATTCCCAACCATCATTCGCTTCTTCTTTATTTCCCATACCATCCTTTTCATACTCAACCACATTCAGAACATTTTTTCCCACACTAATATTCTCTTCACAATCACCATTCTCATTAAACTCATCCCCAACATCAAATATTTCTTTATCACATATACTATCATTCATTCCTTTATATAAACCATTAATTATTAATTCTTGCCAACCTTCATTTTCCATTCTTCTCTTAATCACATTCTCAAACTTTACCCAATTCTTATCCAACCTAATCTCCCTGCTAACATAATCTATTACCACTCCATGTTTATTTAAAAAATCTGCCCCTAGTATAATATCATATTTCAGTCCCTTTAATATTAAAAATTTACATGAATATGAATTCTCGTTTAAAATTAAAAAGTCACACACACATTTGTCAATCTTAGACAATAACCTACCAGTAGATGCTCTTATTTCGATATTATTCATTCTGAATACCCTTCTATTAAAATATTGGATATTATCCAAAAATACCTTGCTTGACAATAAAGTTACTTCAGAACCCGTGTCCACTAATGCATCAAGAACCAGACTGTCCACCTTAACCTTAACTAAAGGTAATGTTAAATCATCATTTACTATTTTGTTTTCTGTTTGAAATAAATGTTTAGGATGTTCATAATTGTTGTCAGAAATTACAGTATACTTAGAATTTTGTGGATTACTTATAAAAAATGTTCGGGTTCTTCTTGACCCCTGTGTACATCGGCTACAACATTAATCGCATTTAAATCACGTGAATTGTCATGTGCATTCCGTTGTTGAGAATTTCTGTCATTACCTTCTTTAAAATTCCTTTGAGGATTAAAGTTTTGATTTGATGATTGAAAATGTCTATTTTTATAATGATTTTGATTGGAATTTTGTTGAGGATATCGATTAAAATTTTGAGGTGAATATGAATTTTGTTGATAATTTCTGTTATATGTATTTGAATTATTACAAGAATTTTGTTGATAATTGTTAGTACGATTGGAATTGTGATGTGTGTTAAAATTATGGGGATACGATGAATTTTTAGAGTTTGAAATTGCATAACTCGGTCCAAAATTACGCAGATAATACGGTGTATAATTGTCACGTTGATGTTCCACAGGTGTTGTGTTTTTATGTTTATATAAATCGTCGTACTGTCTCAGAATCTCGCAAAAATCTTTAAATGAGGTAATGTTCTGAACGATGACTGTTTTATGAATTTCAAAGTCGTAATGTCGGGCAAAATGTTTTATAATTTCTTTCTCGGTCAATTTAGGTGTTAAATGTCGAACTGTAGCATAACGGTTGATAAAATATTGCTCTCGCGAATTTCCCTTTTGCGCATTGAACTTTCCCATGTACAAATTGCTTCTAATTTTGTCTTGTTCCGTTTCAGACCAAAATTTACTAAGAAACAATACCTCAAATTCCTCAAAAGATGCAAAAGTATTCTCCACAACGGAAAACCATGTAGCTGCATCATTCACCAATGACGATCTAAGAATATTATATAGTTGGATAGGTGCTGTATCTGCCGTTATTACACGTTTGATCGAAATCAAGAAGACCACGGGACAACCATGTCTGCCGTCAAATTTTGGAATCAAATCTTTTATTTTGAGGTTATGGGAAAATGACATTGGTGTGTCAACCTGTCTAGCGTCAGCTGTCACATTACTTGAAACGACGTTTGTCATCGTGGGAACAACAGGAGAAACATTTGAAACATGATCAGCTTGCCCAGATGGTGATCCAATTTTGTTAACTCTTTCTTCCAGCTGAGACAACCTATATTCGAAGGTCCCTTGGCACAATAACACCTGATCTAACTTATGCATTACCGTTTCCAACATATTTTTGATACTATCCCCACTATCTCCTTCAACACTTCGTGCTTTAGGCATTATGAATCAGTGATACTATTTCAATGACTATAAAACTTATGAATTTGATTAATTGATTTAATATAAAGATTATTTTGAATTGAAGGCCTAATTAATAGTCTAGAAAAAGGGTGTAAATTTAGAATTTTGATAAGTTTAAAGATTTAAATGAATATAAATGTTTAAATTTTAGAAAAATGATTGACTTCTGCCAATGTCCTGTCACGGTCGCCAAATTGTTGTGTGTGTCACTAATGACACGAAATAAAAAATATATAAACAGTTTAAAAAGAACCAGATTATAATATGAATAAAAGATTTTTACAATGTTTATCTAACTAAACCACCCTCAACCCTTACCTGTAATTTCCCAATGTAATTGAATATGTGTGTGTGTGTGTGTTTCCTTGTCCAATATCCTCCTATGTGCGTTACAAACTCCTCCTTTTCCGTTTTCAATCTTCTTTTTCTTTTCCCGGGTTTTCTTCACGTTCACTAGTAAAATTTTGATCTTGTAGGTCTAATGGGAACTCATAAAACTTTCACTTGCTTTTAAAATGTTGTATTTCTCGTTAAAGTCTCTTTTTGTCACTTCTGACTTGTTTTTCTCTGTCAGTCGTCGAAAACTCCGTAAACAACCTCCTCCTTTTCATTGTTTTTTCTATTTTTTCCCAGGCCTACCACACAGAACTTCCAAATGTACTGCTTGCTATTTTATAAAATTGATTTTCGTAATTTCAGCTTGACTTTCATGTTTGTTGTGTCGAAATGAATGTAATTATGTGTTATATGTGTTTGTGATGTGTTTTTACAATAAATTTTGATTAATAGATTTTTTCACATTATAATCTGGATTTTTTAATTATACCCCGTGCACGCCGTTGGCTGGAGTCTTTTTTTTTTTTTTTTTTTTTTTTTTTTTTTTTTTTAACTAATTAATTAGTAATTAATTAATATAAAAGTTAATTTAATTTAATTTAATTTTTTTTTTTTTTTTAATTATTATTTTAATTTTACACTGCTGAACAATATCAATCAATAATAACATAACAATTACCCCCTCCAAAATATGAGCGCGTTGTAACTTAGTGATAGAGTACAAAGCAGCTCATATTTTCATTAGTATACTTAAAGAATGTTTAAAACAAAAGTAAATTACTTAAGTAATTGTCACGTAAGATATGTCATATTTTGACTGAATTCATTATTCCACATTAAATTTAAACAGTAAATCGGTCGAGAAAATACCTCTAGATATATAAGAGTGGGGATAAAATAAATCATAAGTTTTATTGCCAATTATTCGTTTGATGACAAATGGACCTTCGAATACAGGTAGAAATTTCTTTTCAATGTTAGTTTTAAAATTGCTTATCCTATTGTTTTTTATTATGACTAATTCGCCTTCTTTAAAGGTAGTGATTTTCCTGTTTTTACGTTTTAACGATTCAACTGCTCTACGATGTAATTTATCAAGTTTCTGTTTAGTTTTAGCGATTAAGATGTACCTATCTGGTTTACTTGAAGCATTAACCCCCAATTCACCCCAAGGTCGTGGAATATCAGCTGTATCGCTCAAATGCAAGGTCAGCGGAATAGTTTTAGTCGTCGAACAGGGACAGGAATTTATAATTTCTTCGACAATAGATACATATTTAGGCCATTGAAGATGTTGATCGTTACAAATAATTCGTAAGTATTGTACTAATTCTCTAATACTCCTCTCTGAGGGATTGCTTTTAGGATTTCTGATAGCTATGAAAATAGGCCGAACATTGTTCCTAGACAAAAATGTAAGTAATTTAGAATTTTGAAAACATTTACCATTATCAAAAATAATACTTTTAGGTAAACCGATAGTATTGAAGTATTCTTGCAAACATTTTATAACGGTGGGACCGTTACAAGAATAAGTTGGATAAAAACGTACCAATTTAGAAAAACAATCTAAAACAACCAGTATATTTCTAAAACCATTCGAAGGCAACAGATGTTCTAAGAAATCTACAGCGATTACATCTCGAGGATGTCTTGAAATGATAGGTTTACCAGGATGAAACGAGGTATAGTTTTTAGTTTTATACAATTGACATGTATAACAGGTATTTATAATGTTTTTAGAAAGTTTCCAATCCGATTTTGCTATGAAACGTTCTCGAAATATCAAGTGTAGACGTTTTAAACCTAAATGACAGTAGAAATTGTGTAATTCATATAAAATTTCTTTTGCTTTGAATTTCGGTAACACGATTAGATAAAGATCATCAATCCTTTTTACCAAAATATTGTCTCGTATCGTAAAACCCTTAAAATTCTCATTTATTTCTAATTCGTGAAATATCCTCTGCAATTCACTACATTGTTGGCTCTTAATAATGTTTTCAGTGGTAAATATTTCTTGTATATAATTTTGCTCATTATTATTAATACTGAAAAATTTTTTATACTTGTTCTCTGAATGTAGACGGGAAAATACATCCGCTACCAAGTTTTGTTTCCCACTAATATGCTGAATTTCGAAATCGTAATTTTGTATTAATAAATAATATCGGTAGATTCTATTATTTAAAATTCGAGTATTTAAAATAGAAGATAAAGCTTTGTTGTCACTTTGTATATAAAATTTTCTGCCTAAAATATAAAATTTGAATTTTGTAATAGCAAAAACGATTGCAAGCATTTCAATCTCTCCTACTGTGTAATTTTGTTCAGTTTTTGTTAATTTTCTAGACACGAAAAATATGGGACACTCCAAATCTTCTTCATCGTATTGAAACAGAACCCCTGCGATGGCAAAATCACTTCCATCTGTTCGTATGTAAAAATCACGTTCAAAATTTGGATGTATTAGAAGTAAATTGTTATAAAACTGACTACGAATTTTGGTGAATGCTTCGTCATGTGAATTTGACCATTTAAATCTGGTGTTTTTCTTCAATAAATCAAACAAAGGTATGCAAATTTCTGATATATTAGGGATAAAACGTTTATAGTAGTTTAGCAAACCTAAAAAACTTTGTAGTTTTTTAACGTTACAAGGTTTTGGAAAATTTTTGATTTCATCTAATCGTTCTTTTTCTAGTGTAATACCAAATTGATTAACAACATAACCTAAATATGACACAGAATTTTGAAAAAATTCACACTTATCTAAACTTAATTTCATGCCATTTTTGCTTAATACGTGTATAATTTGTTCTAGATGGATACAATGTTCTTCGTAGGATTTAGAAAAAAAATTAAGATATCATCTACGTAATAGACACAGAATTTGGAGTACCGATTTAACATTCTTTCGAGTGCATATGTTAAAGCACTTGTCGCTGTAGATATCCCAAATGGAACAACTCTAAATTGGTACGTAGTGCCAGCTATTGTGAACCCTGTGTATTTTCGACTGTCCTCATGGAGTTTTATAAGCCAAAAGCTGTGTTTTAAATCTAATTTGGAAAACACTGTGCAACGATAACAGCTACTTAGAATGGCATCAATACGACCAGGTAATTCATATTGTTTTTCTAACCTAGTGTTAAGTAACCTAGCATCTAAACATAACCGTATGTCCCCAGATTTCTTTTTTACCACGACAATGGGGTTAACAAAGGATGTCACTGTTCTTTCGATAACTTTATTGTCCAACATTTTCTGAATTTCATGACTCACCTGTGCTCTGAATGCTTCTGGTATAGGGTAGATTTTTGGATGAAAAGGCAGTGATTCATTTACGACTAATTTATGTTGAAATATATCCGGAGCTATACATACAGTTTCATCTACTAATCTTTTATTGTTTTTCAATAGACTGTATACAAATTCTTTATATTCTTTTTTACATTTATAATTCAATTCCCAACCATCATTCGCTTCTTCTTTATTTCCCATACCATCCTTTTCATACTCAACCACATTCAGAACATTTTTTCCCACACTAATATTCTCTTCACAATCACCATTCTCATTAAACTCATCCCCAACATCAAATATTTCTTTATCACATATACTATCATTCATTCCTTTATATAAACCATTAATTATTAATTCTTGCCAACCTTCATTTTCCATTCTTCTCTTAATCACATTCTCAAACTTTACCCAATTCTTATCCAACCTAATCTCCCTGCTAACATAATCTATTACCACTCCATGTTTATTTAAAAAATCTGCCCCTAGTATAATATCATATTTCAGTCCCTTTAATATTAAAAATTTACATGAATATGAATTCTCGTTTAAAATTAAAAAGTCACACACACATTTGTCAATCTTAGACAATAACCTACCAGTAGATGCTCTTATTTCGATATTATTCATTCTGAATACCCTTCTATTAAAATATTGGATATTATCCAAAAATACCTTGCTTGACAATAAAGTTACTTCAGAACCCGTGTCCACTAATGCATCAAGAACCAGACTGTCCACCTTAACCTTAACTAAAGGTAATGTTAAATCATCATTTACTATTTTGTTTTCTGTTTGAAATAAATGTTTAGGATGTTCATAATTGTTGTCAGAAATTACAGTATACTTAGAATTTTGTGGATTACTTATAAAAAATGTTCGGGTTCTTCTTGACCCCTGTGTACATCGGCTACAACATTAATCGCATTTAAATCACGTGAATTGTCATGTGCATTCCGTTGTTGAGAATTTCTGTCATTACCTTCTTTAAAATTCCTTTGAGGATTAAAGTTTTGATTTGATGATTGAAAATGTCTATTTTTATAATGATTTTGATTGGAATTTTGTTGAGGATATCGATTAAAATTTTGAGGTGAATATGAATTTTGTTGATAATTTCTGTTATATGTATTTGAATTATTACAAGAATTTTGTTGATAATTGTTAGTACGATTGGAATTGTGATGTGTGTTAAAATTATGGGGATACGATGAATTTTTAGAGTTTGAAATTGCATAACTCGGTCCAAAATTACGCAGATAATACGGTGTATAATTGTCACGTTGATGTTCCACAGGTGTTGTGTTTTTATGTTTATATAAATCGTCGTACTGTCTCAGAATCTCGCAAAAATCTTTAAATGAGGTAATGTTCTGAACGATGACTGTTTTATGAATTTCAAAGTCGTAATGTCGGGCAAAATGTTTTATAATTTCTTTCTCGGTCAATTTAGGTGTTAAATGTCGAACTGTAGCATAACGGTTGATAAAATATTGCTCTCGCGAATTTCCCTTTTGCGCATTGAACTTTCCCATGTACAAATTGCTTCTAATTTTGTCTTGTTCCGTTTCAGACCAAAATTTACTAAGAAACAATACCTCAAATTCCTCAAAAGATGCAAAAGTATTCTCCACAACGGAAAACCATGTAGCTGCATCATTCACCAATGACGATCTAAGAATATTATATAGTTGGATAGGTGCTGTATCTGCCGTTATTACACGTTTGATCGAAATCAAGAAGACCACGGGACAACCATGTCTGCCGTCAAATTTTGGAATCAAATCTTTTATTTTGAGGTTATGGGAAAATGACATTGGTGTGTCAACCTGTCTAGCGTCAGCTGTCACATTACTTGAAACGACGTTTGTCATCGTGGGAACAACAGGAGAAACATTTGAAACATGATCAGCTTGCCCAGATGGTGATCCAATTTTGTTAACTCTTTCTTCCAGCTGAGACAACCTATATTCGAAGGTCCCTTGGCACAATAACACCTGATCTAACTTATGCATTACCGTTTCCAACATATTTTTGATACTATCCCCACTATCTCCTTCAACACTTCGTGCTTTAGGCATTATGAATCAGTGATACTATTTCAATGACTATAAAACTTATGAATTTGATTAATTGATTTAATATAAAGATTATTTTGAATTGAAGGCCTAATTAATAGTCTAGAAAAAGGGTGTAAATTTAGAATTTTGATAAGTTTAAAGATTTAAATGAATATAAATGTTTAAATTTTAGAAAAATGATTGACTTCTGCCAATGTCCTGTCACGGTCGCCAAATTGTTGTGTGTGTCACTAATGACACGAAATAAAAAATATATAAACAGTTTAAAAAGAACCAGATTATAATATGAATAAAAGATTTTTACAATGTTTATCTAACTAAACCACCCTCAACCCTTACCTGTAATTTCCCAATGTAATTGAATATGTGTGTGTGTGTGTGTTTCCTTGTCCAATATCCTCCTATGTGCGTTACAAACTCCTCCTTTTCCGTTTTCAATCTTCTTTTTCTTTTCCCGGGTTTTCTTCACGTTCACTAGTAAAATTTTGATCTTGTAGGTCTAATGGGAACTCATAAAACTTTCACTTGCTTTTAAAATGTTGTATTTCTCGTTAAAGTCTCTTTTTGTCACTTCTGACTTGTTTTTCTCTGTCAGTCGTCGAAAACTCCGTAAACAACCTCCTCCTTTTCATTGTTTTTTCTATTTTTTCCCAGGCCTACCACACAGAACTTCCAAATGTACTGCTTGCTATTTTATAAAATTGATTTTCGTAATTTCAGCTTGACTTTCATGTTTGTTGTGTCGAAATGAATGTAATTATGTGTTATATGTGTTTGTGATGTGTTTTTACAATAAATTTTGATTAATAGATTTTTTCACATTATAATCTGGATTTTTTAATTATACCCCGTGCACGCCGTTGGCTGGAGTCTTTTTTTTTTTTTTTTTTTTTTTTTTTTTTTAACTAATTAATTAGTAATTAATTAATATAAAAGTTAATTTAATTTAATTTAATTTTTTTTTTTTTTTAATTATTATTTTAATTTTACACTGCTGAACAATATCAATCAATAATAACATAACAATTACCCCCTCCAAAATATGAGCGCGTTGTAACTTAGTGATAGAGTACAAAGCAGCTCATATTTTCATTAGTATACTTAAAGAATGTTTAAAACAAAAGTAAATTACTTAAGTAATTGTCACGTAAGATATGTCATATTTTGACTGAATTCATTATTCCACATTAAATTTAAACAGTAAATCGGTCGAGAAAATACCTCTAGATATATAAGAGTGGGGATAAAATAAATCATAAGTTTTATTGCCAATTATTCGTTTGATGACAAATGGACCTTCGAATACAGGTAGAAATTTCTTTTCAATGTTAGTTTTAAAATTGCTTATCCTATTGTTTTTTATTATGACTAATTCGCCTTCTTTAAAGGTAGTGATTTTCCTGTTTTTACGTTTTAACGATTCAACTGCTCTACGATGTAATTTATCAAGTTTCTGTTTAGTTTTAGCGATTAAGATGTACCTATCTGGTTTACTTGAAGCATTAACCCCAATTCACCCCAAGGTCGTGGAATATCAGCTGTATCGCTCAAATGCAAGGTCAGCGGAATAGTTTTAGTCGTCGAACAGGGACAGGAATTTATAATTTCTTCGACAATAGATACATATTTAGGCCATTGAAGATGTTGATCGTTACAAATAATTCGTAAGTATTGTACTAATTCTCTAATACTCCTCTCTGAGGGATTGCTTTTAGGATTTCTGATAGCTATGAAAATAGGCCGAACATTGTTCCTAGACAAAAATGTAAGTAATTTAGAATTTTGAAAACATTTACCATTATCAAAAATAATACTTTTAGGTAAACCGATAGTATTGAAGTATTCTTGCAAACATTTTATAACGGTGGGACCGTTACAAGAATAAGTTGGATAAAAACGTACCAATTTAGAAAAACAATCTAAAACAACCAGTATATTTCTAAAACCATTCGAAGGCAACAGATGTTCTAAGAAATCTACAGCGATTACATCTCGAGGATGTCTTGAAATGATAGGTTTACCAGGATGAAACGAGGTATAGTTTTTAGTTTTATACAATTGACATGTATAACAGGTATTTATAATGTTTTTAGAAAGTTTCCAATCCGATTTTGCTATGAAACGTTCTCGAAATATCAAGTGTAGACGTTTTAAACCTAAATGACAGTAGAAATTGTGTAATTCATATAAAATTTCTTTTGCTTTGAATTTCGGTAACACGATTAGATAAAGATCATCAATCCTTTTTACCAAAATATTGTCTCGTATCGTAAAACCCTTAAAATTCTCATTTATTTCTAATTCGTGAAATATCCTCTGCAATTCACTACATTGTTGGCTCTTAATAATGTTTTCAGTGGTAAATATTTCTTGTATATAATTTTGCTCATTATTATTAATACTGAAAAATTTTTTATACTTGTTCTCTGAATGTAGACGGGAAAATACATCCGCTACCAAGTTTTGTTTCCCACTAATATGCTGAATTTCGAAATCGTAATTTTGTATTAATAAATAATATCGGTAGATTCTATTATTTAAAATTCGAGTATTTAAAATAGAAGATAAAGCTTTGTTGTCACTTTGTATATAAAATTTTCTGCCTAAAATATAAAATTTGAATTTTGTAATAGCAAAAACGATTGCAAGCATTTCAATCTCTCCTACTGTGTAATTTTGTTCAGTTTTTGTTAATTTTCTAGACACGAAAAATATGGGACACTCCAAATCTTCTTCATCGTATTGAAACAGAACCCCTGCGATGGCAAAATCACTTCCATCTGTTCGTATGTAAAAATCACGTTCAAAATTTGGATGTATTAGAAGTAAATTGTTATAAAACTGACTACGAATTTTGGTGAATGCTTCGTCATGTGAATTTGACCATTTAAATCTGGTGTTTTTCTTCAATAAATCAAACAAAGGTATGCAAATTTCTGATATATTAGGGATAAAACGTTTATAGTAGTTTAGCAAACCTAAAAAACTTTGTAGTTTTTTAACGTTACAAGGTTTTGGAAAATTTTTGATTTCATCTAATCGTTCTTTTTCTAGTGTAATACCAAATTGATTAACAACATAACCTAAATATGACACAGAATTTTGAAAAAATTCACACTTATCTAAACTTAATTTCATGCCATTTTTGCTTAATACGTGTATAATTTGTTCTAGATGGATACAATGTTCTTCGTAGGATTTAGAAAAAATTAAGATATCATCTACGTAATAGACACAGAATTTGGAGTACCGATTTAACATTCTTTCGAGTGCATATGTTAAAGCACTTGTCGCTGTAGATATCCCAAATGGAACAACTCTAAATTGGTACGTAGTGCCAGCTATTGTGAACCCTGTGTATTTTCGACTGTCCTCATGGAGTTTTATAAGCCAAAAGCTGTGTTTTAAATCTAATTTGGAAAACACTGTGCAACGATAACAGCTACTTAGAATGGCATCAATACGACCAGGTAATTCATATTGTTTTTCTAACCTAGTGTTAAGTAACCTAGCATCTAAACATAACCGTATGTCCCCAGATTTCTTTTTTACCACGACAATGGGGTTAACAAAGGATGTCACTGTTCTTTCGATAACTTTATTGTCCAACATTTTCTGAATTTCATGACTCACCTGTGCTCTGAATGCTTCTGGTATAGGGTAGATTTTTGGATGAAAAGGCAGTGATTCATTTACGACTAATTTATGTTGAAATATATCCGGAGCTATACATACAGTTTCATCTACTAATCTTTTATTGTTTTTCAATAGACTGTATACAAATTCTTTATATTCTTTTTTACATTTATAATTCAATTCCCAACCATCATTCGCTTCTTCTTTATTTCCCATACCATCCTTTTCATACTCAACCACATTCAGAACATTTTTTCCCACACTAATATTCTCTTCACAATCACCATTCTCATTAAACTCATCCCCAACATCAAATATTTCTTTATCACATATACTATCATTCATTCCTTTATATAAACCATTAATTATTAATTCTTGCCAACCTTCATTTTCCATTCTTCTCTTAATCACATTCTCAAACTTTACCCAATTCTTATCCAACCTAATCTCCCTGCTAACATAATCTATTACCACTCCATGTTTATTTAAAAAATCTGCCCCTAGTATAATATCATATTTCAGTCCCTTTAATATTAAAAATTTACATGAATATGAATTCTCGTTTAAAATTAAAAAGTCACACACACATTTGTCAATCTTAGACAATAACCTACCAGTAGATGCTCTTATTTCGATATTATTCATTCTGAATACCCTTCTATTAAAATATTGGATATTATCCAAAAATACCTTGCTTGACAATAAAGTTACTTCAGAACCCGTGTCCACTAATGCATCAAGAACCAGACTGTCCACCTTAACCTTAACTAAAGGTAATGTTAAATCATCATTTACTATTTTGTTTTCTGTTTGAAATAAATGTTTAGGATGTTCATAATTGTTGTCAGAAATTACAGTATACTTAGAATTTTGTGGATTACTTATAAAAAATGTTCGGGTTCTTCTTGACCCCTGTGTACATCGGCTACAACATTAATCGCATTTAAATCACGTGAATTGTCATGTGCATTCCGTTGTTGAGAATTTCTGTCATTACCTTCTTTAAAATTCCTTTGAGGATTAAAGTTTTGATTTGATGATTGAAAATGTCTATTTTTATAATGATTTTGATTGGAATTTTGTTGAGGATATCGATTAAAATTTTGAGGTGAATATGAATTTTGTTGATAATTTCTGTTATATGTATTTGAATTATTACAAGAATTTTGTTGATAATTGTTAGTACGATTGGAATTGTGATGTGTGTTAAAATTATGGGGATACGATGAATTTTTAGAGTTTGAAATTGCATAACTCGGTCCAAAATTACGCAGATAATACGGTGTATAATTGTCACGTTGATGTTCCACAGGTGTTGTGTTTTTATGTTTATATAAATCGTCGTACTGTCTCAGAATCTCGCAAAAATCTTTAAATGAGGTAATGTTCTGAACGATGACTGTTTTATGAATTTCAAAGTCGTAATGTCGGGCAAAATGTTTTATAATTTCTTTCTCGGTCAATTTAGGTGTTAAATGTCGAACTGTAGCATAACGGTTGATAAAATATTGCTCTCGCGAATTTCCCTTTTGCGCATTGAACTTTCCCATGTACAAATTGCTTCTAATTTTGTCTTGTTCCGTTTCAGACCAAAATTTACTAAGAAACAATACCTCAAATTCCTCAAAAGATGCAAAAGTATTCTCCACAACGGAAAACCATGTAGCTGCATCATTCACCAATGACGATCTAAGAATATTATATAGTTGGATAGGTGCTGTATCTGCCGTTATTACACGTTTGATCGAAATCAAGAAGACCACGGGACAACCATGTCTGCCGTCAAATTTTGGAATCAAATCTTTTATTTTGAGGTTATGGGAAAATGACATTGGTGTGTCAACCTGTCTAGCGTCAGCTGTCACATTACTTGAAACGACGTTTGTCATCGTGGGAACAACAGGAGAAACATTTGAAACATGATCAGCTTGCCCAGATGGTGATCCAATTTTGTTAACTCTTTCTTCCAGCTGAGACAACCTATATTCGAAGGTCCCTTGGCACAATAACACCTGATCTAACTTATGCATTACCGTTTCCAACATATTTTTGATACTATCCCCACTATCTCCTTCAACACTTCGTGCTTTAGGCATTATGAATCAGTGATACTATTTCAATGACTATAAAACTTATGAATTTGATTAATTGATTTAATATAAAGATTATTTTGAATTGAAGGCCTAATTAATAGTCTAGAAAAAGGGTGTAAATTTAGAATTTTGATAAGTTTAAAGATTTAAATGAATATAAATGTTTAAATTTTAGAAAAATGATTGACTTCTGCCAATGTCCTGTCACGGTCGCCAAATTGTTGTGTGTGTCACTAATGACACGAAATAAAAAATATATAAACAGTTTAAAAAGAACCAGATTATAATATGAATAAAAGATTTTTACAATGTTTATCTAACTAAACCACCCTCAACCCTTACCTGTAATTTCCCAATGTAATTGAATATGTGTGTGTGTGTGTGTTTCCTTGTCCAATATCCTCCTATGTGCGTTACAAACTCCTCCTTTTCCGTTTTCAATCTTCTTTTTCTTTTCCCGGGTTTTCTTCACGTTCACTAGTAAAATTTTGATCTTGTAGGTCTAATGGGAACTCATAAAACTTTCACTTGCTTTTAAAATGTTGTATTTCTCGTTAAAGTCTCTTTTTGTCACTTCTGACTTGTTTTTCTCTGTCAGTCGTCGAAAACTCCGTAAACAACCTCCTCCTTTTCATTGTTTTTTCTATTTTTTCCCAGGCCTACCACACAGAACTTCCAAATGTACTGCTTGCTATTTTATAAAATTGATTTTCGTAATTTCAGCTTGACTTTCATGTTTGTTGTGTCGAAATGAATGTAATTATGTGTTATATGTGTTTGTGATGTGTTTTTACAATAAATTTTGATTAATAGATTTTTTCACATTATAATCTGGATTTTTTAATTATACCCCGTGCACGCCGTTGGCTGGAGTCTTTTTTTTTTTTTTTTTTTTTTTTTTTTTTTTTTTTTTTTTTTAACTAATTAATTAGTAATTAATTAATATAAAAGTTAATTTAATTTAATTTAATTTTTTTTTTTTTTTAATTATTATTTTAATTTTACACTGCTGAACAATATCAATCAATAATAACATAACAATTACCCCCTCCAAAATATGAGCGCGTTGTAACTTAGTGATAGAGTACAAAGCAGCTCATATTTTCATTAGTATACTTAAAGAATGTTTAAAACAAAAGTAAATTACTTAAGTAATTGTCACGTAAGATATGTCATATTTTGACTGAATTCATTATTCCACATTAAATTTAAACAGTAAATCGGTCGAGAAAATACCTCTAGATATATAAGAGTGGGGATAAAATAAATCATAAGTTTTATTGCCAATTATTCGTTTGATGACAAATGGACCTTCGAATACAGGTAGAAATTTCTTTTCAATGTTAGTTTTAAAATTGCTTATCCTATTGTTTTTTATTATGACTAATTCGCCTTCTTTAAAGGTAGTGATTTTCCTGTTTTTACGTTTTAACGATTCAACTGCTCTACGATGTAATTTATCAAGTTTCTGTTTAGTTTTAGCGATTAAGATGTACCTATCTGGTTTACTTGAAGCATTAACCCCCAATTCACCCCAAGGTCGTGGAATATCAGCTGTATCGCTCAAATGCAAGGTCAGCGGAATAGTTTTAGTCGTCGAACAGGGACAGGAATTTATAATTTCTTCGACAATAGATACATATTTAGGCCATTGAAGATGTTGATCGTTACAAATAATTCGTAAGTATTGTACTAATTCTCTAATACTCCTCTCTGAGGGATTGCTTTTAGGATTTCTGATAGCTATGAAAATAGGCCGAACATTGTTCCTAGACAAAAATGTAAGTAATTTAGAATTTTGAAAACATTTACCATTATCAAAAATAATACTTTTAGGTAAACCGATAGTATTGAAGTATTCTTGCAAACATTTTATAACGGTGGGACCGTTACAAGAATAAGTTGGATAAAAACGTACCAATTTAGAAAAACAATCTAAAACAACCAGTATATTTCTAAAACCATTCGAAGGCAACAGATGTTCTAAGAAATCTACAGCGATTACATCTCGAGGATGTCTTGAAATGATAGGTTTACCAGGATGAAACGAGGTATAGTTTTTAGTTTTATACAATTGACATGTATAACAGGTATTTATAATGTTTTTAGAAAGTTTCCAATCCGATTTTGCTATGAAACGTTCTCGAAATATCAAGTGTAGACGTTTTAAACCTAAATGACAGTAGAAATTGTGTAATTCATATAAAATTTCTTTTGCTTTGAATTTCGGTAACACGATTAGATAAAGATCATCAATCCTTTTTACCAAAATATTGTCTCGTATCGTAAAACCCTTAAAATTCTCATTTATTTCTAATTCGTGAAATATCCTCTGCAATTCACTACATTGTTGGCTCTTAATAATGTTTTCAGTGGTAAATATTTCTTGTATATAATTTTGCTCATTATTATTAATACTGAAAAATTTTTTATACTTGTTCTCTGAATGTAGACGGGAAAATACATCCGCTACCAAGTTTTGTTTCCCACTAATATGCTGAATTTCGAAATCGTAATTTTGTATTAATAAATAATATCGGTAGATTCTATTATTTAAAATTCGAGTATTTAAAATAGAAGATAAAGCTTTGTTGTCACTTTGTATATAAAATTTTCTGCCTAAAATATAAAATTTGAATTTTGTAATAGCAAAAACGATTGCAAGCATTTCAATCTCTCCTACTGTGTAATTTTGTTCAGTTTTTGTTAATTTTCTAGACACGAAAAATATGGGACACTCCAAATCTTCTTCATCGTATTGAAACAGAACCCCTGCGATGGCAAAATCACTTCCATCTGTTCGTATGTAAAAATCACGTTCAAAATTTGGATGTATTAGAAGTAAATTGTTATAAAACTGACTACGAATTTTGGTGAATGCTTCGTCATGTGAATTTGACCATTTAAATCTGGTGTTTTTCTTCAATAAATCAAACAAAGGTATGCAAATTTCTGATATATTAGGGATAAAACGTTTATAGTAGTTTAGCAAACCTAAAAAACTTTGTAGTTTTTTAACGTTACAAGGTTTTGGAAAATTTTTGATTTCATCTAATCGTTCTTTTTCTAGTGTAATACCAAATTGATTAACAACATAACCTAAATATGACACAGAATTTTGAAAAAATTCACACTTATCTAAACTTAATTTCATGCCATTTTTGCTTAATACGTGTATAATTTGTTCTAGATGGATACAATGTTCTTCGTAGGATTTAGAAAAAATTAAGATATCATCTACGTAATAGACACAGAATTTGGAGTACCGATTTAACATTCTTTCGAGTGCATATGTTAAAGCACTTGTCGCTGTAGATATCCCAAATGGAACAACTCTAAATTGGTACGTAGTGCCAGCTATTGTGAACCCTGTGTATTTTCGACTGTCCTCATGGAGTTTTATAAGCCAAAAGCTGTGTTTTAAATCTAATTTGGAAAACACTGTGCAACGATAACAGCTACTTAGAATGGCATCAATACGACCAGGTAATTCATATTGTTTTTCTAACCTAGTGTTAAGTAACCTAGCATCTAAACATAACCGTATGTCCCCAGATTTCTTTTTTACCACGACAATGGGGTTAACAAAGGATGTCACTGTTCTTTCGATAACTTTATTGTCCAACATTTTCTGAATTTCATGACTCACCTGTGCTCTGAATGCTTCTGGTATAGGGTAGATTTTTGGATGAAAAGGCAGTGATTCATTTACGACTAATTTATGTTGAAATATATCCGGAGCTATACATACAGTTTCATCTACTAATCTTTTATTGTTTTTCAATAGACTGTATACAAATTCTTTATATTCTTTTTTACATTTATAATTCAATTCCCAACCATCATTCGCTTCTTCTTTATTTCCCATACCATCCTTTTCATACTCAACCACATTCAGAACATTTTTTCCCACACTAATATTCTCTTCACAATCACCATTCTCATTAAACTCATCCCCAACATCAAATATTTCTTTATCACATATACTATCATTCATTCCTTTATATAAACCATTAATTATTAATTCTTGCCAACCTTCATTTTCCATTCTTCTCTTAATCACATTCTCAAACTTTACCCAATTCTTATCCAACCTAATCTCCCTGCTAACATAATCTATTACCACTCCATGTTTATTTAAAAAATCTGCCCCTAGTATAATATCATATTTCAGTCCCTTTAATATTAAAAATTTACATGAATATGAATTCTCGTTTAAAATTAAAAAGTCACACACACATTTGTCAATCTTAGACAATAACCTACCAGTAGATGCTCTTATTTCGATATTATTCATTCTGAATACCCTTCTATTAAAATATTGGATATTATCCAAAAATACCTTGCTTGACAATAAAGTTACTTCAGAACCCGTGTCCACTAATGCATCAAGAACCAGACTGTCCACCTTAACCTTAACTAAAGGTAATGTTAAATCATCATTTACTATTTTGTTTTCTGTTTGAAATAAATGTTTAGGATGTTCATAATTGTTGTCAGAAATTACAGTATACTTAGAATTTTGTGGATTACTTATAAAAAATGTTCGGGTTCTTCTTGACCCCTGTGTACATCGGCTACAACATTAATCGCATTTAAATCACGTGAATTGTCATGTGCATTCCGTTGTTGAGAATTTCTGTCATTACCTTCTTTAAAATTCCTTTGAGGATTAAAGTTTTGATTTGATGATTGAAAATGTCTATTTTTATAATGATTTTGATTGGAATTTTGTTGAGGATATCGATTAAAATTTTGAGGTGAATATGAATTTTGTTGATAATTTCTGTTATATGTATTTGAATTATTACAAGAATTTTGTTGATAATTGTTAGTACGATTGGAATTGTGATGTGTGTTAAAATTATGGGGATACGATGAATTTTTAGAGTTTGAAATTGCATAACTCGGTCCAAAATTACGCAGATAATACGGTGTATAATTGTCACGTTGATGTTCCACAGGTGTTGTGTTTTTATGTTTATATAAATCGTCGTACTGTCTCAGAATCTCGCAAAAATCTTTAAATGAGGTAATGTTCTGAACGATGACTGTTTTATGAATTTCAAAGTCGTAATGTCGGGCAAAATGTTTTATAATTTCTTTCTCGGTCAATTTAGGTGTTAAATGTCGAACTGTAGCATAACGGTTGATAAAATATTGCTCTCGCGAATTTCCCTTTTGCGCATTGAACTTTCCCATGTACAAATTGCTTCTAATTTTGTCTTGTTCCGTTTCAGACCAAAATTTACTAAGAAACAATACCTCAAATTCCTCAAAAGATGCAAAAGTATTCTCCACAACGGAAAACCATGTAGCTGCATCATTCACCAATGACGATCTAAGAATATTATATAGTTGGATAGGTGCTGTATCTGCCGTTATTACACGTTTGATCGAAATCAAGAAGACCACGGGACAACCATGTCTGCCGTCAAATTTTGGAATCAAATCTTTTATTTTGAGGTTATGGGAAAATGACATTGGTGTGTCAACCTGTCTAGCGTCAGCTGTCACATTACTTGAAACGACGTTTGTCATCGTGGGAACAACAGGAGAAACATTTGAAACATGATCAGCTTGCCCAGATGGTGATCCAATTTTGTTAACTCTTTCTTCCAGCTGAGACAACCTATATTCGAAGGTCCCTTGGCACAATAACACCTGATCTAACTTATGCATTACCGTTTCCAACATATTTTTGATACTATCCCCACTATCTCCTTCAACACTTCGTGCTTTAGGCATTATGAATCAGTGATACTATTTCAATGACTATAAAACTTATGAATTTGATTAATTGATTTAATATAAAGATTATTTTGAATTGAAGGCCTAATTAATAGTCTAGAAAAAGGGTGTAAATTTAGAATTTTGATAAGTTTAAAGATTTAAATGAATATAAATGTTTAAATTTTAGAAAAATGATTGACTTCTGCCAATGTCCTGTCACGGTCGCCAAATTGTTGTGTGTGTCACTAATGACACGAAATAAAAAATATATAAACAGTTTAAAAAGAACCAGATTATAATATGAATAAAAGATTTTTACAATGTTTATCTAACTAAACCACCCTCAACCCTTACCTGTAATTTCCCAATGTAATTGAATATGTGTGTGTGTGTGTGTTTCCTTGTCCAATATCCTCCTATGTGCGTTACAAACTCCTCCTTTTCCGTTTTCAATCTTCTTTTTCTTTTCCCGGGTTTTCTTCACGTTCACTAGTAAAATTTTGATCTTGTAGGTCTAATGGGAACTCATAAAACTTTCACTTGCTTTTAAAATGTTGTATTTCTCGTTAAAGTCTCTTTTTGTCACTTCTGACTTGTTTTTCTCTGTCAGTCGTCGAAAACTCCGTAAACAACCTCCTCCTTTTCATTGTTTTTTCTATTTTTTCCCAGGCCTACCACACAGAACTTCCAAATGTACTGCTTGCTATTTTATAAAATTGATTTTCGTAATTTCAGCTTGACTTTCATGTTTGTTGTGTCGAAATGAATGTAATTATGTGTTATATGTGTTTGTGATGTGTTTTTACAATAAATTTTGATTAATAGATTTTTTCACATTATAATCTGGATTTTTTAATTATACCCCGTGCACGCCGTTGGCTGGAGTCTTTTTTTTTTTTTTTTTTTTTTTTTTTTTTTTTTTTTTTTTAATTAATTAGTAATTAATTAATATAAAAGTTAATTTAATTTAATTTAATTTTTTTTTTTTAATTATTATTTTAATTTTACACTGCTGAACAATATCAATCAATAATAACATAACAATTACCCCCTCCAAAATATGAGCGCGTTGTAACTTAGTGATAGAGTACAAAGCAGCTCATATTTTCATTAGTATACTTAAAGAATGTTTAAAACAAAAGTAAATTACTTAAGTAATTGTCACGTAAGATATGTCATATTTTGACTGAATTCATTATTCCACATTAAATTTAAACAGTAAATCGGTCGAGAAAATACCTCTAGATATATAAGAGTGGGGATAAAATAAATCATAAGTTTTATTGCCAATTATTCGTTTGATGACAAATGGACCTTCGAATACAGGTAGAAATTTCTTTTCAATGTTAGTTTTAAAATTGCTTATCCTATTGTTTTTTATTATGACTAATTCGCCTTCTTTAAAGGTAGTGATTTTCCTGTTTTTACGTTTTAACGATTCAACTGCTCTACGATGTAATTTATCAAGTTTCTGTTTAGTTTTAGCGATTAAGATGTACCTATCTGGTTTACTTGAAGCATTAACCCCCAATTCACCCCAAGGTCGTGGAATATCAGCTGTATCGCTCAAATGCAAGGTCAGCGGAATAGTTTTAGTCGTCGAACAGGGACAGGAATTTATAATTTCTTCGACAATAGATACATATTTAGGCCATTGAAGATGTTGATCGTTACAAATAATTCGTAAGTATTGTACTAATTCTCTAATACTCCTCTCTGAGGGATTGCTTTTAGGATTTCTGATAGCTATGAAAATAGGCCGAACATTGTTCCTAGACAAAAATGTAAGTAATTTAGAATTTTGAAAACATTTACCATTATCAAAAATAATACTTTTAGGTAAACCGATAGTATTGAAGTATTCTTGCAAACATTTTATAACGGTGGGACCGTTACAAGAATAAGTTGGATAAAAACGTACCAATTTAGAAAAACAATCTAAAACAACCAGTATATTTCTAAAACCATTCGAAGGCAACAGATGTTCTAAGAAATCTACAGCGATTACATCTCGAGGATGTCTTGAAATGATAGGTTTACCAGGATGAAACGAGGTATAGTTTTTAGTTTTATACAATTGACATGTATAACAGGTATTTATAATGTTTTTAGAAAGTTTCCAATCCGATTTTGCTATGAAACGTTCTCGAAATATCAAGTGTAGACGTTTTAAACCTAAATGACAGTAGAAATTGTGTAATTCATATAAAATTTCTTTTGCTTTGAATTTCGGTAACACGATTAGATAAAGATCATCAATCCTTTTTACCAAAATATTGTCTCGTATCGTAAAACCCTTAAAATTCTCATTTATTTCTAATTCGTGAAATATCCTCTGCAATTCACTACATTGTTGGCTCTTAATAATGTTTTCAGTGGTAAATATTTCTTGTATATAATTTTGCTCATTATTATTAATACTGAAAAATTTTTTATACTTGTTCTCTGAATGTAGACGGGAAAATACATCCGCTACCAAGTTTTGTTTCCCACTAATATGCTGAATTTCGAAATCGTAATTTTGTATTAATAAATAATATCGGTAGATTCTATTATTTAAAATTCGAGTATTTAAAATAGAAGATAAAGCTTTGTTGTCACTTTGTATATAAAATTTTCTGCCTAAAATATAAAATTTGAATTTTGTAATAGCAAAAACGATTGCAAGCATTTCAATCTCTCCTACTGTGTAATTTTGTTCAGTTTTTGTTAATTTTCTAGACACGAAAAATATGGGACACTCCAAATC
This sequence comes from Holotrichia oblita, assembly GCA_023690525.1. Taxonomy (NCBI): domain Eukaryota; kingdom Metazoa; phylum Arthropoda; class Insecta; order Coleoptera; family Scarabaeidae; genus Holotrichia; species Holotrichia oblita. The sequence goes on along the minus strand of CM043017.1, from coordinate 148,363,944 downwards.
TTCTTCATCGTATTGAAACAGAACCCCTGCGATGGCAAAATCACTTCCATCTGTTCGTATGTAAAAATCACGTTCAAAATTTGGATGTATTAGAAGTAAATTGTTATAAAACTGACTACGAATTTTGGTGAATGCTTCGTCATGTGAATTTGACCATTTAAATCTGGTGTTTTTCTTCAATAAATCAAACAAAGGTATGCAAATTTCTGATATATTAGGGATAAAACGTTTATAGTAGTTTAGCAAACCTAAAAAACTTTGTAGTTTTTTAACGTTACAAGGTTTTGGAAAATTTTTGATTTCATCTAATCGTTCTTTTTCTAGTGTAATACCAAATTGATTAACAACATAACCTAAATATGACACAGAATTTTGAAAAAATTCACACTTATCTAAACTTAATTTCATGCCATTTTTGCTTAATACGTGTATAATTTGTTCTAGATGGATACAATGTTCTTCGTAGGATTTAGAAAAAATTAAGATATCATCTACGTAATAGACACAGAATTTGGAGTACCGATTTAACATTCTTTCGAGTGCATATGTTAAAGCACTTGTCGCTGTAGATATCCCAAATGGAACAACTCTAAATTGGTACGTAGTGCCAGCTATTGTGAACCCTGTGTATTTTCGACTGTCCTCATGGAGTTTTATAAGCCAAAAGCTGTGTTTTAAATCTAATTTGGAAAACACTGTGCAACGATAACAGCTACTTAGAATGGCATCAATACGACCAGGTAATTCATATTGTTTTTCTAACCTAGTGTTAAGTAACCTAGCATCTAAACATAACCGTATGTCCCCAGATTTCTTTTTTACCACGACAATGGGGTTAACAAAGGATGTCACTGTTCTTTCGATAACTTTATTGTCCAACATTTTCTGAATTTCATGACTCACCTGTGCTCTGAATGCTTCTGGTATAGGGTAGATTTTTGGATGAAAAGGCAGTGATTCATTTACGACTAATTTATGTTGAAATATATCCGGAGCTATACATACAGTTTCATCTACTAATCTTTTATTGTTTTTCAATAGACTGTATACAAATTCTTTATATTCTTTTTTACATTTATAATTCAATTCCCAACCATCATTCGCTTCTTCTTTATTTCCCATACCATCCTTTTCATACTCAACCACATTCAGAACATTTTTTCCCACACTAATATTCTCTTCACAATCACCATTCTCATTAAACTCATCCCCAACATCAAATATTTCTTTATCACATATACTATCATTCATTCCTTTATATAAACCATTAATTATTAATTCTTGCCAACCTTCATTTTCCATTCTTCTCTTAATCACATTCTCAAACTTTACCCAATTCTTATCCAACCTAATCTCCCTGCTAACATAATCTATTACCACTCCATGTTTATTTAAAAAATCTGCCCCTAGTATAATATCATATTTCAGTCCCTTTAATATTAAAAATTTACATGAATATGAATTCTCGTTTAAAATTAAAAAGTCACACACACATTTGTCAATCTTAGACAATAACCTACCAGTAGATGCTCTTATTTCGATATTATTCATTCTGAATACCCTTCTATTAAAATATTGGATATTATCCAAAAATACCTTGCTTGACAATAAAGTTACTTCAGAACCCGTGTCCACTAATGCATCAAGAACCAGACTGTCCACCTTAACCTTAACTAAAGGTAATGTTAAATCATCATTTACTATTTTGTTTTCTGTTTGAAATAAATGTTTAGGATGTTCATAATTGTTGTCAGAAATTACAGTATACTTAGAATTTTGTGGATTACTTATAAAAAATGTTCGGGTTCTTCTTGACCCCTGTGTACATCGGCTACAACATTAATCGCATTTAAATCACGTGAATTGTCATGTGCATTCCGTTGTTGAGAATTTCTGTCATTACCTTCTTTAAAATTCCTTTGAGGATTAAAGTTTTGATTTGATGATTGAAAATGTCTATTTTTATAATGATTTTGATTGGAATTTTGTTGAGGATATCGATTAAAATTTTGAGGTGAATATGAATTTTGTTGATAATTTCTGTTATATGTATTTGAATTATTACAAGAATTTTGTTGATAATTGTTAGTACGATTGGAATTGTGATGTGTGTTAAAATTATGGGGATACGATGAATTTTTAGAGTTTGAAATTGCATAACTCGGTCCAAAATTACGCAGATAATACGGTGTATAATTGTCACGTTGATGTTCCACAGGTGTTGTGTTTTTATGTTTATATAAATCGTCGTACTGTCTCAGAATCTCGCAAAAATCTTTAAATGAGGTAATGTTCTGAACGATGACTGTTTTATGAATTTCAAAGTCGTAATGTCGGGCAAAATGTTTTATAATTTCTTTCTCGGTCAATTTAGGTGTTAAATGTCGAACTGTAGCATAACGGTTGATAAAATATTGCTCTCGCGAATTTCCCTTTTGCGCATTGAACTTTCCCATGTACAAATTGCTTCTAATTTTGTCTTGTTCCGTTTCAGACCAAAATTTACTAAGAAACAATACCTCAAATTCCTCAAAAGATGCAAAAGTATTCTCCACAACGGAAAACCATGTAGCTGCATCATTCACCAATGACGATCTAAGAATATTATATAGTTGGATAGGTGCTGTATCTGCCGTTATTACACGTTTGATCGAAATCAAGAAGACCACGGGACAACCATGTCTGCCGTCAAATTTTGGAATCAAATCTTTTATTTTGAGGTTATGGGAAAATGACATTGGTGTGTCAACCTGTCTAGCGTCAGCTGTCACATTACTTGAAACGACGTTTGTCATCGTGGGAACAACAGGAGAAACATTTGAAACATGATCAGCTTGCCCAGATGGTGATCCAATTTTGTTAACTCTTTCTTCCAGCTGAGACAACCTATATTCGAAGGTCCCTTGGCACAATAACACCTGATCTAACTTATGCATTACCGTTTCCAACATATTTTTGATACTATCCCCACTATCTCCTTCAACACTTCGTGCTTTAGGCATTATGAATCAGTGATACTATTTCAATGACTATAAAACTTATGAATTTGATTAATTGATTTAATATAAAGATTATTTTGAATTGAAGGCCTAATTAATAGTCTAGAAAAAGGGTGTAAATTTAGAATTTTGATAAGTTTAAAGATTTAAATGAATATAAATGTTTAAATTTTAGAAAAATGATTGACTTCTGCCAATGTCCTGTCACGGTCGCCAAATTGTTGTGTGTGTCACTAATGACACGAAATAAAAAATATATAAACAGTTTAAAAAGAACCAGATTATAATATGAATAAAAGATTTTTACAATGTTTATCTAACTAAACCACCCTCAACCCTTACCTGTAATTTCCCAATGTAATTGAATATGTGTGTGTGTGTGTGTTTCCTTGTCCAATATCCTCCTATGTGCGTTACAAACTCCTCCTTTTCCGTTTTCAATCTTCTTTTTCTTTTCCCGGGTTTTCTTCACGTTCACTAGTAAAATTTTGATCTTGTAGGTCTAATGGGAACTCATAAAACTTTCACTTGCTTTTAAAATGTTGTATTTCTCGTTAAAGTCTCTTTTTGTCACTTCTGACTTGTTTTTCTCTGTCAGTCGTCGAAAACTCCGTAAACAACCTCCTCCTTTTCATTGTTTTTTCTATTTTTTCCCAGGCCTACCACACAGAACTTCCAAATGTACTGCTTGCTATTTTATAAAATTGATTTTCGTAATTTCAGCTTGACTTTCATGTTTGTTGTGTCGAAATGAATGTAATTATGTGTTATATGTGTTTGTGATGTGTTTTTACAATAAATTTTGATTAATAGATTTTTTCACATTATAATCTGGATTTTTTAATTATACCCCGTGCACGCCGTTGGCTGGAGTCTTTTTTTTTTTTTTTTTTTTTTTTTTTTTTTTTTTTTTTTTTTTTTTTTAACTAATTAATTAGTAATTAATTAATATAAAAGTTAATTTAATTTAATTTAATTTTTTTTTTTTTTTTTTTTAATTATTATTTTAATTTTACACTGCTGAACAATATCAATCAATAATAACATAACAATTACCCCCTCCAAAATATGAGCGCGTTGTAACTTAGTGATAGAGTACAAAGCAGCTCATATTTTCATTAGTATACTTAAAGAATGTTTAAAACAAAAGTAAATTACTTAAGTAATTGTCACGTAAGATATGTCATATTTTGACTGAATTCATTATTCCACATTAAATTTAAACAGTAAATCGGTCGAGAAAATACCTCTAGATATATAAGAGTGGGGATAAAATAAATCATAAGTTTTATTGCCAATTATTCGTTTGATGACAAATGGACCTTCGAATACAGGTAGAAATTTCTTTTCAATGTTAGTTTTAAAATTGCTTATCCTATTGTTTTTTATTATGACTAATTCGCCTTCTTTAAAGGTAGTGATTTTCCTGTTTTTACGTTTTAACGATTCAACTGCTCTACGATGTAATTTATCAAGTTTCTGTTTAGTTTTAGCGATTAAGATGTACCTATCTGGTTTACTTGAAGCATTAACCCCCAATTCACCCCAAGGTCGTGGAATATCAGCTGTATCGCTCAAATGCAAGGTCAGCGGAATAGTTTTAGTCGTCGAACAGGGACAGGAATTTATAATTTCTTCGACAATAGATACATATTTAGGCCATTGAAGATGTTGATCGTTACAAATAATTCGTAAGTATTGTACTAATTCTCTAATACTCCTCTCTGAGGGATTGCTTTTAGGATTTCTGATAGCTATGAAAATAGGCCGAACATTGTTCCTAGACAAAAATGTAAGTAATTTAGAATTTTGAAAACATTTACCATTATCAAAAATAATACTTTTAGGTAAACCGATAGTATTGAAGTATTCTTGCAAACATTTTATAACGGTGGGACCGTTACAAGAATAAGTTGGATAAAAACGTACCAATTTAGAAAAACAATCTAAAACAACCAGTATATTTCTAAAACCATTCGAAGGCAACAGATGTTCTAAGAAATCTACAGCGATTACATCTCGAGGATGTCTTGAAATGATAGGTTTACCAGGATGAAACGAGGTATAGTTTTTAGTTTTATACAATTGACATGTATAACAGGTATTTATAATGTTTTTAGAAAGTTTCCAATCCGATTTTGCTATGAAACGTTCTCGAAATATCAAGTGTAGACGTTTTAAACCTAAATGACAGTAGAAATTGTGTAATTCATATAAAATTTCTTTTGCTTTGAATTTCGGTAACACGATTAGATAAAGATCATCAATCCTTTTTACCAAAATATTGTCTCGTATCGTAAAACCCTTAAAATTCTCATTTATTTCTAATTCGTGAAATATCCTCTGCAATTCACTACATTGTTGGCTCTTAATAATGTTTTCAGTGGTAAATATTTCTTGTATATAATTTTGCTCATTATTATTAATACTGAAAAATTTTTTATACTTGTTCTCTGAATGTAGACGGGAAAATACATCCGCTACCAAGTTTTGTTTCCCACTAATATGCTGAATTTCGAAATCGTAATTTTGTATTAATAAATAATATCGGTAGATTCTATTATTTAAAATTCGAGTATTTAAAATAGAAGATAAAGCTTTGTTGTCACTTTGTATATAAAATTTTCTGCCTAAAATATAAAATTTGAATTTTGTAATAGCAAAAACGATTGCAAGCATTTCAATCTCTCCTACTGTGTAATTTTGTTCAGTTTTTGTTAATTTTCTAGACACGAAAAATATGGGACACTCCAAATCTTCTTCATCGTATTGAAACAGAACCCCTGCGATGGCAAAATCACTTCCATCTGTTCGTATGTAAAAATCACGTTCAAAATTTGGATGTATTAGAAGTAAATTGTTATAAAACTGACTACGAATTTTGGTGAATGCTTCGTCATGTGAATTTGACCATTTAAATCTGGTGTTTTTCTTCAATAAATCAAACAAAGGTATGCAAATTTCTGATATATTAGGGATAAAACGTTTATAGTAGTTTAGCAAACCTAAAAAACTTTGTAGTTTTTTAACGTTACAAGGTTTTGGAAAATTTTTGATTTCATCTAATCGTTCTTTTTCTAGTGTAATACCAAATTGATTAACAACATAACCTAAATATGACACAGAATTTTGAAAAAATTCACACTTATCTAAACTTAATTTCATGCCATTTTTGCTTAATACGTGTATAATTTGTTCTAGATGGATACAATGTTCTTCGTAGGATTTAGAAAAAATTAAGATATCATCTACGTAATAGACACAGAATTTGGAGTACCGATTTAACATTCTTTCGAGTGCATATGTTAAAGCACTTGTCGCTGTAGATATCCCAAATGGAACAACTCTAAATTGGTACGTAGTGCCAGCTATTGTGAACCCTGTGTATTTTCGACTGTCCTCATGGAGTTTTATAAGCCAAAAGCTGTGTTTTAAATCTAATTTGGAAAACACTGTGCAACGATAACAGCTACTTAGAATGGCATCAATACGACCAGGTAATTCATATTGTTTTTCTAACCTAGTGTTAAGTAACCTAGCATCTAAACATAACCGTATGTCCCCAGATTTCTTTTTTACCACGACAATGGGGTTAACAAAGGATGTCACTGTTCTTTCGATAACTTTATTGTCCAACATTTTCTGAATTTCATGACTCACCTGTGCTCTGAATGCTTCTGGTATAGGGTAGATTTTTGGATGAAAAGGCAGTGATTCATTTACGACTAATTTATGTTGAAATATATCCGGAGCTATACATACAGTTTCATCTACTAATCTTTTATTGTTTTTCAATAGACTGTATACAAATTCTTTATATTCTTTTTTACATTTATAATTCAATTCCCAACCATCATTCGCTTCTTCTTTATTTCCCATACCATCCTTTTCATACTCAACCACATTCAGAACATTTTTTCCCACACTAATATTCTCTTCACAATCACCATTCTCATTAAACTCATCCCCAACATCAAATATTTCTTTATCACATATACTATCATTCATTCCTTTATATAAACCATTAATTATTAATTCTTGCCAACCTTCATTTTCCATTCTTCTCTTAATCACATTCTCAAACTTTACCCAATTCTTATCCAACCTAATCTCCCTGCTAACATAATCTATTACCACTCCATGTTTATTTAAAAAATCTGCCCCTAGTATAATATCATATTTCAGTCCCTTTAATATTAAAAATTTACATGAATATGAATTCTCGTTTAAAATTAAAAAGTCACACACACATTTGTCAATCTTAGACAATAACCTACCAGTAGATGCTCTTATTTCGATATTATTCATTCTGAATACCCTTCTATTAAAATATTGGATATTATCCAAAAATACCTTGCTTGACAATAAAGTTACTTCAGAACCCGTGTCCACTAATGCATCAAGAACCAGACTGTCCACCTTAACCTTAACTAAAGGTAATGTTAAATCATCATTTACTATTTTGTTTTCTGTTTGAAATAAATGTTTAGGATGTTCATAATTGTTGTCAGAAATTACAGTATACTTAGAATTTTGTGGATTACTTATAAAAAATGTTCGGGTTCTTCTTGACCCCTGTGTACATCGGCTACAACATTAATCGCATTTAAATCACGTGAATTGTCATGTGCATTCCGTTGTTGAGAATTTCTGTCATTACCTTCTTTAAAATTCCTTTGAGGATTAAAGTTTTGATTTGATGATTGAAAATGTCTATTTTTATAATGATTTTGATTGGAATTTTGTTGAGGATATCGATTAAAATTTTGAGGTGAATATGAATTTTGTTGATAATTTCTGTTATATGTATTTGAATTATTACAAGAATTTTGTTGATAATTGTTAGTACGATTGGAATTGTGATGTGTGTTAAAATTATGGGGATACGATGAATTTTTAGAGTTTGAAATTGCATAACTCGGTCCAAAATTACGCAGATAATACGGTGTATAATTGTCACGTTGATGTTCCACAGGTGTTGTGTTTTTATGTTTATATAAATCGTCGTACTGTCTCAGAATCTCGCAAAAATCTTTAAATGAGGTAATGTTCTGAACGATGACTGTTTTATGAATTTCAAAGTCGTAATGTCGGGCAAAATGTTTTATAATTTCTTTCTCGGTCAATTTAGGTGTTAAATGTCGAACTGTAGCATAACGGTTGATAAAATATTGCTCTCGCGAATTTCCCTTTTGCGCATTGAACTTTCCCATGTACAAATTGCTTCTAATTTTGTCTTGTTCCGTTTCAGACCAAAATTTACTAAGAAACAATACCTCAAATTCCTCAAAAGATGCAAAAGTATTCTCCACAACGGAAAACCATGTAGCTGCATCATTCACCAATGACGATCTAAGAATATTATATAGTTGGATAGGTGCTGTATCTGCCGTTATTACACGTTTGATCGAAATCAAGAAGACCACGGGACAACCATGTCTGCCGTCAAATTTTGGAATCAAATCTTTTATTTTGAGGTTATGGGAAAATGACATTGGTGTGTCAACCTGTCTAGCGTCAGCTGTCACATTACTTGAAACGACGTTTGTCATCGTGGGAACAACAGGAGAAACATTTGAAACATGATCAGCTTGCCCAGATGGTGATCCAATTTTGTTAACTCTTTCTTCCAGCTGAGACAACCTATATTCGAAGGTCCCTTGGCACAATAACACCTGATCTAACTTATGCATTACCGTTTCCAACATATTTTTGATACTATCCCCACTATCTCCTTCAACACTTCGTGCTTTAGGCATTATGAATCAGTGATACTATTTCAATGACTATAAAACTTATGAATTTGATTAATTGATTTAATATAAAGATTATTTTGAATTGAAGGCCTAATTAATAGTCTAGAAAAAGGGTGTAAATTTAGAATTTTGATAAGTTTAAAGATTTAAATGAATATAAATGTTTAAATTTTAGAAAAATGATTGACTTCTGCCAATGTCCTGTCACGGTCGCCAAATTGTTGTGTGTGTCACTAATGACACGAAATAAAAAATATATAAACAGTTTAAAAAGAACCAGATTATAATATGAATAAAAGATTTTTACAATGTTTATCTAACTAAACCACCCTCAACCCTTACCTGTAATTTCCCAATGTAATTGAATATGTGTGTGTGTGTGTGTTTCCTTGTCCAATATCCTCCTATGTGCGTTACAAACTCCTCCTTTTCCGTTTTCAATCTTCTTTTTCTTTTCCCGGGTTTTCTTCACGTTCACTAGTAAAATTTTGATCTTGTAGGTCTAATGGGAACTCATAAAACTTTCACTTGCTTTTAAAATGTTGTATTTCTCGTTAAAGTCTCTTTTTGTCACTTCTGACTTGTTTTTCTCTGTCAGTCGTCGAAAACTCCGTAAACAACCTCCTCCTTTTCATTGTTTTTTCTATTTTTTCCCAGGCCTACCACACAGAACTTCCAAATGTACTGCTTGCTATTTTATAAAATTGATTTTCGTAATTTCAGCTTGACTTTCATGTTTGTTGTGTCGAAATGAATGTAATTATGTGTTATATGTGTTTGTGATGTGTTTTTACAATAAATTTTGATTAATAGATTTTTTCACATTATAATCTGGATTTTTTAATTATACCCCGTGCACGCCGTTGGCTGGAGTCTTTTTTTTTTTTTTTTTTTTTTTTTTTTTTTTTTTTTTTTTTAACTAATTAATTAGTAATTAATTAATATAAAAGTTAATTTAATTTAATTTAATTTTTTTTTTTTTTTAATTATTATTTTAATTTTACACTGCTGAACAATATCAATCAATAATAACATAACAATTACCCCCTCCAAAATATGAGCGCGTTGTAACTTAGTGATAGAGTACAAAGCAGCTCATATTTTCATTAGTATACTTAAAGAATGTTTAAAACAAAAGTAAATTACTTAAGTAATTGTCACGTAAGATATGTCATATTTTGACTGAATTCATTATTCCACATTAAATTTAAACAGTAAATCGGTCGAGAAAATACCTCTAGATATATAAGAGTGGGGATAAAATAAATCATAAGTTTTATTGCCAATTATTCGTTTGATGACAAATGGACCTTCGAATACAGGTAGAAATTTCTTTTCAATGTTAGTTTTAAAATTGCTTATCCTATTGTTTTTTATTATGACTAATTCGCCTTCTTTAAAGGTAGTGATTTTCCTGTTTTTACGTTTTAACGATTCAACTGCTCTACGATGTAATTTATCAAGTTTCTGTTTAGTTTTAGCGATTAAGATGTACCTATCTGGTTTACTTGAAGCATTAACCCCAATTCACCCCAAGGTCGTGGAATATCAGCTGTATCGCTCAAATGCAAGGTCAGCGGAATAGTTTTAGTCGTCGAACAGGGACAGGAATTTATAATTTCTTCGACAATAGATACATATTTAGGCCATTGAAGATGTTGATCGTTACAAATAATTCGTAAGTATTGTACTAATTCTCTAATACTCCTCTCTGAGGGATTGCTTTTAGGATTTCTGATAGCTATGAAAATAGGCCGAACATTGTTCCTAGACAAAAATGTAAGTAATTTAGAATTTTGAAAACATTTACCATTATCAAAAATAATACTTTTAGGTAAACCGATAGTATTGAAGTATTCTTGCAAACATTTTATAACGGTGGGACCGTTACAAGAATAAGTTGGATAAAAACGTACCAATTTAGAAAAACAATCTAAAACAACCAGTATATTTCTAAAACCATTCAAGGCAACAGATGTTCTAAGAAATCTACAGCGATTACATCTCGAGGATGTCTTGAAATGATAGGTTTACCAGGATGAAACGAGGTATAGTTTTTAGTTTTATACAATTGACATGTATAACAGGTATTTATAATGTTTTTAGAAAGTTTCCAATCCGATTTTGCTATGAAACGTTCTCGAAATATCAAGTGTAGACGTTTTAAACCTAAATGACAGTAGAAATTGTGTAATTCATATAAAATTTCTTTTGCTTTGAATTTCGGTAACACGATTAGATAAAGATCATCAATCCTTTTTACCAAAATATTGTCTCGTATCGTAAAACCCTTAAAATTCTCATTTATTTCTAATTCGTGAAATATCCTCTGCAATTCACTACATTGTTGGCTCTTAATAATGTTTTCAGTGGTAAATATTTCTTGTATATAATTTTGCTCATTATTATTAATACTGAAAAATTTTTTATACTTGTTCTCTGAATGTAGACGGGAAAATACATCCGCTACCAAGTTTTGTTTCCCACTAATATGCTGAATTTCGAAATCGTAATTTTGTATTAATAAATAATATCGGTAGATTCTATTATTTAAAATTCGAGTATTTAAAATAGAAGATAAAGCTTTGTTGTCACTTTGTATATAAAATTTTCTGCCTAAAATATAAAATTTGAATTTTGTAATAGCAAAAACGATTGCAAGCATTTCAATCTCTCCTACTGTGTAATTTTGTTCAGTTTTTGTTAATTTTCTAGACACGAAAAATATGGGACACTCCAAATCTTCTTCATCGTATTGAAACAGAACCCCTGCGATGGCAAAATCACTTCCATCTGTTCGTATGTAAAAATCACGTTCAAAATTTGGATGTATTAGAAGTAAATTGTTATAAAACTGACTACGAATTTTGGTGAATGCTTCGTCATGTGAATTTGACCATTTAAATCTGGTGTTTTTCTTCAATAAATCAAACAAAGGTATGCAAATTTCTGATATATTAGGGATAAAACGTTTATAGTAGTTTAGCAAACCTAAAAAACTTTGTAGTTTTTTAACGTTACAAGGTTTTGGAAAATTTTTGATTTCATCTAATCGTTCTTTTTCTAGTGTAATACCAAATTGATTAACAACATAACCTAAATATGACACAGAATTTTGAAAAAATTCACACTTATCTAAACTTAATTTCATGCCATTTTTGCTTAATACGTGTATAATTTGTTCTAGATGGATACAATGTTCTTCGTAGGATTTAGAAAAAATTAAGATATCATCTACGTAATAGACACAGAATTTGGAGTACCGATTTAACATTCTTTCGAGTGCATATGTTAAAGCACTTGTCGCTGTAGATATCCCAAATGGAACAACTCTAAATTGGTACGTAGTGCCAGCTATTGTGAACCCTGTGTATTTTCGACTGTCCTCATGGAGTTTTATAAGCCAAAAGCTGTGTTTTAAATCTAATTTGGAAAACACTGTGCAACGATAACAGCTACTTAGAATGGCATCAATACGACCAGGTAATTCATATTGTTTTTCTAACCTAGTGTTAAGTAACCTAGCATCTAAACATAACCGTATGTCCCCAGATTTCTTTTTTACCACGACAATGGGGTTAACAAAGGATGTCACTGTTCTTTCGATAACTTTATTGTCCAACATTTTCTGAATTTCATGACTCACCTGTGCTCTGAATGCTTCTGGTATAGGGTAGATTTTTGGATGAAAAGGCAGTGATTCATTTACGACTAATTTATGTTGAAATATATCCGGAGCTATACATACAGTTTCATCTACTAATCTTTTATTGTTTTTCAATAGACTGTATACAAATTCTTTATATTCTTTTTTACATTTATAATTCAATTCCCAACCATCATTCGCTTCTTCTTTATTTCCCATACCATCCTTTTCATACTCAACCACATTCAGAACATTTTTTCCCACACTAATATTCTCTTCACAATCACCATTCTCATTAAACTCATCCCCAACATCAAATATTTCTTTATCACATATACTATCATTCATTCCTTTATATAAACCATTAATTATTAATTCTTGCCAACCTTCATTTTCCATTCTTCTCTTAATCACATTCTCAAACTTTACCCAATTCTTATCCAACCTAATCTCCCTGCTAACATAATCTATTACCACTCCATGTTTATTTAAAAAATCTGCCCCTAGTATAATATCATATTTCAGTCCCTTTAATATTAAAAATTTACATGAATATGAATTCTCGTTTAAAATTAAAAAGTCACACACATTTGTCAATCTTAGACAATAACCTACCAGTAGATGCTCTTATTTCGATATTATTCATTCTGAATACCCTTCTATTAAAATATTGGATATTATCCAAAAATACCTTGCTTGACAATAAAGTTACTTCAGAACCCGTGTCCACTAATGCATCAAGAACCAGACTGTCCACCTTAACCTTAACTAAAGGTAATGTTAAATCATCATTTACTATTTTGTTTTCTGTTTGAAATAAATGTTTAGGATGTTCATAATTGTTGTCAGAAATTACAGTATACTTAGAATTTTGTGGATTACTTATAAAAAATGTTCGGGTTCTTCTTGACCCCTGTGTACATCGGCTACAACATTAATCGCATTTAAATCACGTGAATTGTCATGTGCATTCCGTTGTTGAGAATTTCTGTCATTACCTTCTTTAAAATTCCTTTGAGGATTAAAGTTTTGATTTGATGATTGAAAATGTCTATTTTTATAATGATTTTGATTGGAATTTTGTTGAGGATATCGATTAAAATTTTGAGGTGAATATGAATTTTGTTGATAATTTCTGTTATATGTATTTGAATTATTACAAGAATTTTGTTGATAATTGTTAGTACGATTGGAATTGTGATGTGTGTTAAAATTATGGGGATACGATGAATTTTTAGAGTTTGAAATTGCATAACTCGGTCCAAAATTACGCAGATAATACGGTGTATAATTGTCACGTTGATGTTCCACAGGTGTTGTGTTTTTATGTTTATATAAATCGTCGTACTGTCTCAGAATCTCGCAAAAATCTTTAAATGAGGTAATGTTCTGAACGATGACTGTTTTATGAATTTCAAAGTCGTAATGTCGGGCAAAATGTTTTATAATTTCTTTCTCGGTCAATTTAGGTGTTAAATGTCGAACTGTAGCATAACGGTTGATAAAATATTGCTCTCGCGAATTTCCCTTTTGCGCATTGAACTTTCCCATGTACAAATTGCTTCTAATTTTGTCTTGTTCCGTTTCAGACCAAAATTTACTAAGAAACAATACCTCAAATTCCTCAAAAGATGCAAAAGTATTCTCCACAACGGAAAACCATGTAGCTGCATCATTCACCAATGACGATCTAAGAATATTATATAGTTGGATAGGTGCTGTATCTGCCGTTATTACACGTTTGATCGAAATCAAGAAGACCACGGGACAACCATGTCTGCCGTCAAATTTTGGAATCAAATCTTTTATTTTGAGGTTATGGGAAAATGACATTGGTGTGTCAACCTGTCTAGCGTCAGCTGTCACATTACTTGAAACGACGTTTGTCATCGTGGGAACAACAGGAGAAACATTTGAAACATGATCAGCTTGCCCAGATGGTGATCCAATTTTGTTAACTCTTTCTTCCAGCTGAGACAACCTATATTCGAAGGTCCCTTGGCACAATAACACCTGATCTAACTTATGCATTACCGTTTCCAACATATTTTTGATACTATCCCCACTATCTCCTTCAACACTTCGTGCTTTAGGCATTATGAATCAGTGATACTATTTCAATGACTATAAAACTTATGAATTTGATTAATTGATTTAATATAAAGATTATTTTGAATTGAAGGCCTAATTAATAGTCTAGAAAAAGGGTGTAAATTTAGAATTTTGATAAGTTTAAAGATTTAAATGAATATAAATGTTTAAATTTTAGAAAAATGATTGACTTCTGCCAATGTCCTGTCACGGTCGCCAAATTGTTGTGTGTGTCACTAATGACACGAAATAAAAAATATATAAACAGTTTAAAAAGAACCAGATTATAATATGAATAAAAGATTTTTACAATGTTTATCTAACTAAACCACCCTCAACCCTTACCTGTAATTTCCCAATGTAATTGAATATGTGTGTGTGTGTGTGTTTCCTTGTCCAATATCCTCCTATGTGCGTTACAAACTCCTCCTTTTCCGTTTTCAATCTTCTTTTTTTTTCCCGGGTTTTCTTCACGTTCACTAGTAAAATTTTGATCTTGTAGGTCTAATGGGAACTCATAAAACTTTCACTTGCTTTTAAAATGTTGTATTTCTCGTTAAAGTCTCTTTTTGTCACTTCTGACTTGTTTTTCTCTGTCAGTCGTCGAAAACTCCGTAAACAACCTCCTCCTTTTCATTGTTTTTTCTATTTTTTCCCAGGCCTACCACACAGAACTTCCAAATGTACTGCTTGCTATTTTATAAAATTGATTTTCGTAATTTCAGCTTGACTTTCATGTTTGTTGTGTCGAAATGAATGTAATTATGTGTTATATGTGTTTGTGATGTGTTTTTACAATAAATTTTGATTAATAGATTTTTTCACATTATAATCTGGATTTTTTAATTATACCCCGTGCACGCCGTTGGCTGGAGTCTTTTTTTTTTTTTTTTTTTTTTTTTTAACTAATTAATTAGTAATTAATTAATATAAAAGTTAATTTAATTTAATTTAATTTTTTTTTTTTAATTATTATTTTAATTTTACACTGCTGAACAATATCAATCAATAATAACATAACAATTACCCCCTCCAAAATATGAGCGCGTTGTAACTTAGTGATAGAGTACAAAGCAGCTCATATTTTCATTAGTATACTTAAAGAATGTTTAAAACAAAAGTAAATTACTTAAGTAATTGTCACGTAAGATATGTCATATTTTGACTGAATTCATTATTCCACATTAAATTTAAACAGTAAATCGGTCGAGAAAATACCTCTAGATATATAAGAGTGGGGATAAAATAAATCATAAGTTTTATTGCCAATTATTCGTTTGATGACAAATGGACCTTCGAATACAGGTAGAAATTTCTTTTCAATGTTAGTTTTAAAATTGCTTATCCTATTGTTTTTTATTATGACTAATTCGCCTTCTTTAAAGGTAGTGATTTTCCTGTTTTTACGTTTTAACGATTCAACTGCTCTACGATGTAATTTATCAAGTTTCTGTTTAGTTTTAGCGATTAAGATGTACCTATCTGGTTTACTTGAAGCATTAACCCCAATTCACCCCAAGGTCGTGGAATATCAGCTGTATCGCTCAAATGCAAGGTCAGCGGAATAGTTTTAGTCGTCGAACAGGGACAGGAATTTATAATTTCTTCGACAATAGATACATATTTAGGCCATTGAAGATGTTGATCGTTACAAATAATTCGTAAGTATTGTACTAATTCTCTAATACTCCTCTCTGAGGGATTGCTTTTAGGATTTCTGATAGCTATGAAAATAGGCCGAACATTGTTCCTAGACAAAAATGTAAGTAATTTAGAATTTTGAAAACATTTACCATTATCAAAAATAATACTTTTAGGTAAACCGATAGTATTGAAGTATTCTTGCAAACATTTTATAACGGTGGGACCGTTACAAGAATAAGTTGGATAAAAACGTACCAATTTAGAAAAACAATCTAAAACAACCAGTATATTTCTAAAACCATTCGAAGGCAACAGATGTTCTAAGAAATCTACAGCGATTACATCTCGAGGATGTCTTGAAATGATAGGTTTACCAGGATGAAACGAGGTATAGTTTTTAGTTTTATACAATTGACATGTATAACAGGTATTTATAATGTTTTTAGAAAGTTTCCAATCCGATTTTGCTATGAAACGTTCTCGAAATATCAAGTGTAGACGTTTTAAACCTAAATGACAGTAGAAATTGTGTAATTCATATAAAATTTCTTTTGCTTTGAATTTCGGTAACACGATTAGATAAAGATCATCAATCCTTTTTACCAAAATATTGTCTCGTATCGTAAAACCCTTAAAATTCTCATTTATTTCTAATTCGTGAAATATCCTCTGCAATTCACTACATTGTTGGCTCTTAATAATGTTTTCAGTGGTAAATATTTCTTGTATATAATTTTGCTCATTATTATTAATACTGAAAAATTTTTTATACTTGTTCTCTGAATGTAGACGGGAAAATACATCCGCTACCAAGTTTTGTTTCCCACTAATATGCTGAATTTCGAAATCGTAATTTTGTATTAATAAATAATATCGGTAGATTCTATTATTTAAAATTCGAGTATTTAAAATAGAAGATAAAGCTTTGTTGTCACTTTGTATATAAAATTTTCTGCCTAAAATATAAAATTTGAATTTTGTAATAGCAAAAACGATTGCAAGCATTTCAATCTCTCCTACTGTGTAATTTTGTTCAGTTTTTGTTAATTTTCTAGACACGAAAAATATGGGACACTCCAAATCTTCTTCATCGTATTGAAACAGAACCCCTGCGATGGCAAAATCACTTCCATCTGTTCGTATGTAAAAATCACGTTCAAAATTTGGATGTATTAGAAGTAAATTGTTATAAAACTGACTACGAATTTTGGTGAATGCTTCGTCATGTGAATTTGACCATTTAAATCTGGTGTTTTTCTTCAATAAATCAAACAAAGGTATGCAAATTTCTGATATATTAGGGATAAAACGTTTATAGTAGTTTAGCAAACCTAAAAAACTTTGTAGTTTTTTAACGTTACAAGGTTTTGGAAAATTTTTGATTTCATCTAATCGTTCTTTTTCTAGTGTAATACCAAATTGATTAACAACATAACCTAAATATGACACAGAATTTTGAAAAAATTCACACTTATCTAAACTTAATTTCATGCCATTTTTGCTTAATACGTGTATAATTTGTTCTAGATGGATACAATGTTCTTCGTAGGATTTAGAAAAAATTAAGATATCATCTACGTAATAGACACAGAATTTGGAGTACCGATTTAACATTCTTTCGAGTGCATATGTTAAAGCACTTGTCGCTGTAGATATCCCAAATGGAACAACTCTAAATTGGTACGTAGTGCCAGCTATTGTGAACCCTGTGTATTTTCGACTGTCCTCATGGAGTTTTATAAGCCAAAAGCTGTGTTTTAAATCTAATTTGGAAAACACTGTGCAACGATAACAGCTACTTAGAATGGCATCAATACGACCAGGTAATTCATATTGTTTTTCTAACCTAGTGTTAAGTAACCTAGCATCTAAACATAACCGTATGTCCCCAGATTTCTTTTTACCACGACAATGGGGTTAACAAAGGATGTCACTGTTCTTTCGATAACTTTATTGTCCAACATTTTCTGAATTTCATGACTCACCTGTGCTCTGAATGCTTCTGGTATAGGGTAGATTTTTGGATGAAAAGGCAGTGATTCATTTACGACTAATTTATGTTGAAATATATCCGGAGCTATACATACAGTTTCATCTACTAATCTTTTATTGTTTTTCAATAGACTGTATACAAATTCTTTATATTCTTTTTTACATTTATAATTCAATTCCCAACCATCATTCGCTTCTTCTTTATTTCCCATACCATCCTTTTCATACTCAACCACATTCAGAACATTTTTTTCCACACTAATATTCTCTTCACAATCACCATTCTCATTAAACTCATCCCCAACATCAAATATTTCTTTATCACATATACTATCATTCATTCCTTTATATAAACCATTAATTATTAATTCTTGCCAACCTTCATTTTCCATTCTTCTCTTAATCACATTCTCAAACTTTACCCAATTCTTATCCAACCTAATCTCCCTGCTAACATAATCTATTACCACTCCATGTTTATTTAAAAAATCTGCCCCTAGTATAATATCATATTTCAGTCCCTTTAATATTAAAAATTTACATGAATATGAATTCTCGTTTAAAATTAAAAAGTCACACACACATTTGTCAATCTTAGACAATAACCTACCAGTAGATGCTCTTATTTCGATATTATTCATTCTGAATACCCTTCTATTAAAATATTGGATATTATCCAAAAAATACCTTGCTTGACAATAAAGTTACTTCAGAACCCGTGTCCACTAATGCATCAAGAACCAGACTGTCCACCTTAACCTTAACTAAAGGTAATGTTAAATCATCATTTACTATTTTGTTTTCTGTTTGAAATAAATGTTTAGGATGTTCATAATTGTTGTCAGAAATTACAGTATACTTAGAATTTTGTGGATTACTTATAAAAAATGTTCGGGTTCTTCTTGACCCCTGTGTACATCGGCTACAACATTAATCGCATTTAAATCACGTGAATTGTCATGTGCATTCCGTTGTTGAGAATTTCTGTCATTACCTTCTTTAAAATTCCTTTGAGGATTAAAGTTTTGATTTGATGATTGAAAATGTCTATTTTTATAATGATTTTGATTGGAATTTTGTTGGAGGATATCGATTAAAATTTTGAGGTGAATATGAATTTTGTTGATAATTTCTGTTATATGTATTTGAATTATTACAAGAATTTTGTTGATAATTGTTAGTACGATTGGAATTGTGATGTGTGTTAAAATTATGGGGATACGATGAATTTTTAGAGTTTGAAATTGCTAACTCGGTCCAAAATTACGCATAATACGGTTGTATAATTGTCACGTTGATGTTCCACAGGTGTTGTGTTTTTATGTTTATATAAATCGTCGTACTGTCTCAGAATCTCGCAAAAATCTTTAAATAGGATAATGTTCTTGAACGATGACTGTTTTATGAATTTCAAAGTCGTAATGTCGGGCAAAATGTTTTATAATTTCTTTCTCGGTCAATTTAGGTGTTAAATGTCGAACTGTAGCATAACGGTTGATAAATATTGCTCGCGAATTTCCCTTTTGCGCATTGAACTTTCCCATGTACAAATTGCTTCTAATTTTGTCTTGTTTCCGTTTCAGACCAAAATTTACTAAGAAACAATACCTCAAATTCCTCAAAAGATGCAAAAGTATTCCACAACGGAAAACCATGTAGCTGCATCATTCACCAATGACGATCTAAGAATATTATATAGTTGGATAGGTGCTGTATCTGCCGTTATTACACGTTTGATCGAAATCAAGAAGACCACGGGACAACCATGTCTGCCGTCAAATTTTGGAATCAAATCTTTTATTTTGAGGTTATGGGAAAATGACATTGGTGTCAACCTGTCTAGCGTCAGCTGTCACATTACTTGAAACGACGTTTGTCATCGTGGGAACAACAGGAGAAACATTTGAAACATGATCAGCTTGCCCAGATGGGTGATCCAATTTTGTTAACTCTTTCTTCCAGCTGAGACAACCTATATTCGAAGGTCCTTGGCACAATAACACCTGATCTAACTTATGCAGAACCAGTTTCCAACATATTTTTGATACTATCCCCACTATCTCCTTCAACACTTCGTGCTTTTAGGCATTATGAATCATGTGGTGATACTATTTCAATGACTATAAAATTCCTATGAATTTGATTGATTTTAATATAAAGATTATTTTTCTTTTCCCCTAATTAATAGTCTAGAAAAATGGGAACTCATAAAACTTTCACTTGCTTTAAAATGGAATTTTCTGAATTGTTTTCTCTGTGATAAAGTTTTCCAAATAATTTTATATTAAATCAATTAATTTTCAAATTATAAGTTTTATAGTCATTGAAATAGTATCACTGATTCATAATGCCTTTGTGAAGTGTTGAAGGAGATTAGTAGTTCACAAATATGTTGGAAACACGCATAAGTTAGATCAGGTGTTATTGTTGGGTCCTTCAATATAGGTTGTCAGCTAATTAAAGAGCAATAAAAAATTTAATTTAAGCTGATCATTTTTCAAATTATTCTTTTAATTTTTCACACGATGACAAACGTCAATTCATAATATGAATAAACTCATATTTTCATTTTCCCTTAACCTCAAAACAAAAGATTTGATTCCAAAATTTGACGGCAGACATGGTTGTCCCGTGGTCTTCATTGATTTCGATCAAACGTGTAATAAATCGGTCAGATACAGCACCTATCCAACTATATAATATTCTTAGATCGTCATTGGTCGTTTGATGCAGCTACATGGTTTTCCGTTGTGGTAGAAATACTTTTGCATCTTTTGAGGAATTTGAGGTATTGTTTCTTAGTAAATTTTGGTCTGAAACGGAACAAGACAAAATTAGAAGGTATTTTTACATGGGAAAGTTCAATGCGCAAAAGGGAAATTCGCGAGAGCAATATTTTATCAACCGTTATGCTACAGTTCGACATTTAATACCTAAATTGACCGAGAAAGAAATTATAAAACATTTTGCCCGACATTACGACTTTGAAATTCATAAAACAGTCATCGTTCAGAACATTACCTCATTTAAAGATTTTTGCGAGATTCTGAGACAGTACGACGATTTATATAAACATAAAAACACAACACCTGTGGAACATCAACGTGACAATTATACACCGTATTATCTGCGTAATTTTGGACCGAGTTATCAATTTCAAACTCTAAAATTCATCGTATCCCCATAATTTTTTAACACATCACAATTCCAATCGTACTAACAATTATCAACAAAATTCTTGTAATAATTCAAATACATATAACAGAAATTATCAACAAAATTCATATTCACCTCAAAATTTTAATCGATATCCTCAACAAAATTCCAATCAAAATCATTATAAAAATAGACATTTTCAATCATCAAATCAAAACTTTAATCCTCAAAGGAATTTTAAAGAAGGTAATGACAGAAATTCTCAACAACGGAATGCACATGACAATTCACGTGATTTAAATGCGATTAATGTTGTAGCCGATGTACACAGGGGTCAAGAAGAACCCGAACATTTTTTATAAGTAATCCAAAATTCTAAGTATACTGTAATTTCTGACAACAATTATGAACATCCTAAACATTTATTTCAAACAGAAAACAAAATAGTAAATGATGATTTAACATTACCTTTAGTTAAAGTTAAGGTGGACAAAGTCTGGTTCTTGATGCATTAGTGGACACGGGTTCTGAAGTAACTTTATTGTCAAGCAAGGTATTTTTGGATAATATCCAATATTTTAATAGAAGGGTATTCAGAATGAATAATATCGAAATAAGAGCATCTACTGGTAGGTTATTGTCTAAGATTGACAAATGTGTGTGTGACTTTTTAATTTTAAACGAGAATTCATATTCATGTAAATTTTTAATATTAAAGGGACTGAAATATGATATTATACTAGGGGCAGATTTTTTAAATAAACATGGAGTGGTAATAGATTATGTTAGCAGGGAGATTAGGTTGGATAAGAATTGGGTAAAGTTTGAGAATGTGATTAAGAGAAGAATGGAAAATGAAGGTTGGCAAGAATTAATAATTAATGGTTTATATAAAGGAATGAATGATAGTATATGTGATAAAGAAATATTTGATGTTGGGGATGAGTTTAATGAGAATGGTGATTGTGAAGAGAATATTAGTGTGGGAAAAAATGTTCTGAATGTGGTTGAGTATGAAAAGGATGGTATGGGAAATAAAGAAGAAGCGAATGATGGTTGGGAATTGAATTATAAATGTAAAAAAGAATATAAAGAATTTGTATACAGTCTATTGAAAAACAATAAAAGATTAGTAGATGAAACTGTATGTATAGCTCCGGATATATTTCAACATAAATTAGTCGTAAATGAATCACTGCCTTTTCATCCAAAAATCTACCCTATACCAGAAGCATTCAGAGCACAGGTGAGTCATGAAATTCAGAAAATGTTGGACAATAAAGTTATCGAAAGAACAGTGACATCCTTTGTTAACCCCATTGTCGTGGTAAAAAAGAAATCTGGGGACATACGGTTATGTTTAGATGCTAGGTTACTTAACACTAGGTTAGAAAAACAATATGAATTACCTGGTCGTATTGATGCCATTCTAAGTAGCTGTTATCGTTGCACAGTGTTTTCCAAATTAGATTTAAAACACAGCTTTTGGCTTATAAAACTCCATGAGGACAGTCGAAAATACACAGGGTTCACAATAGCTGGCACTACGTACCAATTTAGAGTTGTTCCATTTGGGATATCTACAGCGACAAGTGCTTTAACATATGCACTCGAAAGAATGTTAAATCGGTACTCCAAATTCTGTGTCTATTACGTAGATGATATCTTAATTTTTTCTAAATCCTACGAAGAACATTGTATCCATCTAGAACAAATTATACACGTATTAAGCAAAAATGGCATGAAATTAAGTTTAGATAAGTGTGAATTTTTTCAAAATTCTGTGTCATATTTAGGTTATGTTGTTAATCAATTTGGTATTACACTAGAAAAAGAACGATTAGATGAAAGAATCAAAAATTTTCCAAAACCTTGTAACGTTAAAAAACTACAAAGTTTTTTAGGTTTGCTAAACTACTATAAACGTTTTATCCCTAATATATCAGAAATTTGCATACCTTTGTTTGATTTATTGAAGAAAAACACCAGATTTAAATGGTCAAATTCACATGACGAAGCATTCACCAAAATTCGTAGTCAGTTTTATAACAATTTACTTCTAATACATCCAAATTTTGAACGTGATTTTTACATACGAACAGATGGAAGTGATTTTGCCATCGCAGGGGTTCTGTTTCAATACGATGAAGAAGATTTGGAGTGTCCCATATTTTTCGTGTCTAGAAAATTAACAAAAACTGAACAAAATTACACAGTAGGAGAGATTGAAATGCTTGCAATCGTTTTTGCTATTACAAAATTCAAATTTTATATTTTAGGCAGAAAATTTTATATACAAAGTGACAACAAAGCTTTATCTTCTATTTTAAATACTCGAATTTTAAATAATAGAATCTACCGATATTATTTATTAATACAAAATTACGATTTCGAAATTCAGCATATTAGTGGGAAACAAAACTTGGTAGCGGATGTATTTTCCGTCTACATTCAGAGAACAAGTATAAAAAATTTTTCAGTATTAATAATAATGAGCAAAATTATATACAAGAAATATTTACCACTGAAAACATTATTAAGAGCCAACAATGTAGTGAATTGCAGAGGATATTTCACGAATTAGAAATAAATGAGAATTTTAAGGGTTTTACGATACGAGACAATATTTTGGTAAAAAGGATTGATGATCTTTATCTAATCGTGTTACCGAAATTCAAAGCAAAAGAAATTTTATATGAATTACACAATTTCTACTGTCATTTAGGTTTAAAACGTCTACACTTGATATTTCGAGAACGTTTCATAGCAAAATCGGATTGGAAACTTTCTAAAAACATTATAAATACCTGTTATACATGTCAATTGTATAAAACTAAAAACTATACCTCGTTTCATCCTGGTAAACCTATCATTTCAAGACATCCTCGAGATGTAATCGCTGTAGATTTCTTAGAACATCTGTTGCCTTCGAATGGTTTTAGAAATATACTGGTTGTTTTAGATTGTTTTTCTAAATTGGTACGTTTTTATCCAACTTATTCTTGTAACGGTCCCACCGTTATAAAATGTTTGCAAGAATACTTCAATACTATCGGTTTACCTAAAAGTATTATTTTTGATAATGGTAAATGTTTTCAAAATTCTAAATTACTTACATTTTTGTCTAGGAACAATGTTCGGCCTATTTTCATAGCTATCAGAAATCCTAAAAGCAATCCCTCAGAGAGGAGTATTAGAGAATTAGTACAATACTTACGAATTATTTGTAACGATCAACATCTTCAATGGCCTAAATATGTATCTATTGTCGAAGAAATTATAAATTCCTGTCCCTGTTCGACGACTAAAACTATTCCGCTGACCTTGCATTTGAGCGATACAGCTGATATTCCACGACCTTGGGGTGAATTGGGGTTAATGCTTCAAGTAAACCAGATAGGTACATCTTAATCGCTAAAACTAAACAGAAACTTGATAAATTACATCGTAGAGCAGTTGAATCGTTAAAACGTAAAAACAGGAAAATCACTACCTTTAAAGAAGGCGAATTAGTCATAATAAAAAACAATAGGATAAGCAATTTTAAAACTAACATTGAAAAGAAATTTCTACCTGTATTCGAAGGTCCATTTGTCATCAAACGAATAATTGGCAATAAAACTTATGATTTATTTTATCCCCACTCTTATATATCTAGAGGTATTTTCTCGACCGATTTACTGTTTAAATTTAATGTGGAATAATGAATTCAGTCAAAATATGACATATCTTACGTGACAATTACTTAAGTAATTTACTTTTGTTTTAAACATTCTTTAAGTATACTAATGAAAATATGAGCTGCTTTGTACTCTATCACTAAGTTACAACGCGCTCATATTTTGGAGGGGTAATTGTTATGTTATTATTGATTGATATTGTTCAGCAGTGTAAAATTAAAATAATAATTAAAAAAAAAAAAAATTAAATTAAATTAAATTAACTTTTATATTAATTAATTACTAATTAATTAGTTAAAAAAAAAAAAAAAAAAAAAAAAAAGACTCCAGCCAACGGCGTGCACGGGGTATAATTAAAAAATCCAGATTATAATGTGAAAAAATCTATTAATCAAAATTTATTGTAAAAACACATCACAAACACATATAACACATAATTACATTCATTTCGACACAACAAACATGAAAGTCAAGCTGAAATTACGAAAATCAATTTTATAAAATAGCAAGCAGTACATTTGGAAGTTCTGTGTGGTAGGCCTGGGAAAAAATAGAAAAAACAATGAAAAGGAGGAGGTTGTTTACGGAGTTTTCGACGACTGACAGAGAAAAACAAGTCAGAAGTGACAAAAAGAGACTTTAACGAGAAATACAACATTTTAAAAGCAAGTGAAAGTTTTATGAGTTCCCATTAGACCTACAAGATCAAAATTTTACTAGTGAACGTGAAGAAAACCCGGGAAAAGAAAAAGAAGATTGAAAACGGAAAAGGAGGAGTTTGTAACGCACATAGGAGGATATTGGACAAGGAAACACACACACACACACATATTCAATTACATTGGGAAATTACAGGTAAGGGTTGAGGGTGGTTTAGTTAGATAAACATTGTAAAAATCTTTTATTCATATTATAATCTGGTTCTTTTTAAACTGTTTATATATTTTTTATTTCGTGTCATTAGTGACACACACAACAATTTGGCGACCGTGACAGGACATTGGCAGAAGTCAATCATTTTTCTAAAATTTAAACATTTATATTCATTTAAATCTTTAAACTTATCAAAATTCTAAATTTACACCTTTTTCTAGACTATTAATTAGGCCTTCAATTCAAAATAATCTTTATATTAAATCAATTAATCAAATTCATAAGTTTTATAGTCATTGAAATAGTATCACTGATTCATAATGCCTAAAGCACGAAGTGTTGAAGGAGATAGTGGGGATAGTATCAAAAATATGTTGGAAACGGTAATGCATAAGTTAGATCAGGTGTTATTGTGCCAAGGGACCTTCGAATATAGGTTGTCTCAGCTGGAAGAAAGAGTTAACAAAATTGGATCACCATCTGGGCAAGCTGATCATGTTTCAAATGTTTCTCCTGTTGTTCCCACGATGACAAACGTCGTTTCAAGTAATGTGACAGCTGACGCTAGACAGGTTGACACACCAATGTCATTTTCCCATAACCTCAAAATAAAAGATTTGATTCCAAAATTTGACGGCAGACATGGTTGTCCCGTGGTCTTCTTGATTTCGATCAAACGTGTAATAACGGCAGATACAGCACCTATCCAACTATATAATATTCTTAGATCGTCATTGGTGAATGATGCAGCTACATGGTTTTCCGTTGTGGAGAATACTTTTGCATCTTTTGAGGAATTTGAGGTATTGTTTCTTAGTAAATTTTGGTCTGAAACGGAACAAGACAAAATTAGAAGCAATTTGTACATGGGAAAGTTCAATGCGCAAAAGGGAAATTCGCGAGAGCAATATTTTATCAACCGTTATGCTACAGTTCGACATTTAACACCTAAATTGACCGAGAAAGAAATTATAAAACATTTTGCCCGACATTACGACTTTGAAATTCATAAAACAGTCATCGTTCAGAACATTACCTCATTTAAAGATTTTTGCGAGATTCTGAGACAGTACGACGATTTATATAAACATAAAAACACAACACCTGTGGAACATCAACGTGACAATTATACACCGTATTATCTGCGTAATTTTGGACCGAGTTATGCAATTTCAAACTCTAAAAATTCATCGTATCCCCATAATTTTAACACACATCACAATTCCAATCGTACTAACAATTATCAACAAAATTCTTGTAATAATTCAAATACATATAACAGAAATTATCAACAAAATTCATATTCACCTCAAAATTTTAATCGATATCCTCAACAAAATTCCAATCAAAATCATTATAAAAATAGACATTTTCAATCATCAAATCAAAACTTTAATCCTCAAAGGAATTTTAAAGAAGGTAATGACAGAAATTCTCAACAACGGAATGCACATGACAATTCACGTGATTTAAATGCGATTAATGTTGTAGCCGATGTACACAGGGGTCAAGAAGAACCCGAACATTTTTTATAAGTAATCCACAAAATTCTAAGTATACTGTAATTTCTGACAACAATTATGAACATCCTAAACATTTATTTCAAACAGAAAACAAAATAGTAAATGATGATTTAACATTACCTTTAGTTAAGGTTAAGGTGGACAGTCTGGTTCTTGATGCATTAGTGGACACGGGTTCTGAAGTAACTTTATTGTCAAGCAAGGTATTTTTGGATAATATCCAATATTTTAATAGAAGGGTATTCAGAATGAATAATATCGAAATAAGAGCATCTACTGGTAGGTTATTGTCTAAGATTGACAAATGTGTGTGTGACTTTTTAATTTTAAACGAGAATTCATATTCATGTAAATTTTTAATATTAAAGGGACTGAAATATGATATTATACTAGGGGCAGATTTTTTAAATAAACATGGAGTGGTAATAGATTATGTTAGCAGGGAGATTAGGTTGGATAAGAATTGGGTAAAGTTTGAGAATGTGATTAAGAGAAGAATGGAAAATGAAGGTTGGCAAGAATTAATAATTAATGGTTTATATAAAGGAATGAATGATAGTATATGTGATAAAGAAATATTTGATGTTGGGGATGAGTTTAATGAGAATGGTGATTGTGAAGAGAATATTAGTGTGGGAAAAAATGTTCTGAATGTGGTTGAGTATGAAAAGGATGGTATGGGAAATAAAGAAGAAGCGAATGATGGTTGGGAATTGAATTATAAATGTAAAAAAGAATATAAAGAATTTGTATACAGTCTATTGAAAAACAATAAAAGATTAGTAGATGAAACTGTATGTATAGCTCCGGATATATTTCAACATAAATTAGTCGTAAATGAATCACTGCCTTTTCATCCAAAAATCTACCCTATACCAGAAGCATTCAGAGCACAGGTGAGTCATGAAATTCAGAAAATGTTGGACAATAAAGTTATCGAAAGAACAGTGACATCCTTTGTTAACCCCATTGTCGTGGTAAAAAAGAAATCTGGGGACATACGGTTATGTTTAGATGCTAGGTTACTTAACACTAGGTTAGAAAAACAATATGAATTACCTGGTCGTATTGATGCCATTCTAAGTAGCTGTTATCGTTGCACAGTGTTTTCCAAATTAGATTTAAAACACAGCTTTTGGCTTATAAAACTCCATGAGGACAGTCGAAAATACACAGGGTTCACAATAGCTGGCACTACGTACCAATTTAGAGTTGTTCCATTTGGGATATCTACAGCGACAAGTGCTTTAACATATGCACTCGAAAGAATGTTAAATCGGTACTCCAAATTCTGTGTCTATTACGTAGATGATATCTTAATTTTTTCTAAATCCTACGAAGAACATTGTATCCATCTAGAACAAATTATACACGTATTAAGCAAAAATGGCATGAAATTAAGTTTAGATAAGTGTGAATTTTTCAAAATTCTGTGTCATATTTAGGTTATGTTGTTAATCAATTTGGTATTACACTAGAAAAAGAACGATTAGATGAAATCAAAAATTTTCCAAAACCTTGTAACGTTAAAAAACTACAAAGTTTTTTAGGTTTGCTAAACTACTATAAACGTTTTATCCCTAATATATCAGAAATTTGCATACCTTTGTTTGATTTATTGAAGAAAAACACCAGATTTAAATGGTCAAATTCACATGACGAAGCATTCACCAAAATTCGTAGTCAGTTTTATAACAATTTACTTCTAATACATCCAAATTTTGAACGTGATTTTTACATACGAACAGATGGAAGTGATTTTGCCATCGCAGGGGTTCTGTTTCAATACGATGAAGAAGATTTGGAGTGTCCCATATTTTTCGTGTCTAGAAAATTAACAAAAACTGAACAAAATTACACAGTAGGAGAGATTGAAATGCTTGCAATCGTTTTTGCTATTACAAAATTCAAATTTTATATTTTAGGCAGAAAATTTTATATACAAAGTGACAACAAAGCTTTATCTTCTATTTTAAATACTCGAATTTTAAATAATAGAATCTACCGATATTATTTATTAATACAAAATTACGATTTCGAAATTCAGCATATTAGTGGGAAACAAAACTTGGTAGCGGATGTATTTTCCCGTCTACATTCAGAGAACAAGTATAAAAAATTTTTCAGTATTAATAATAATGAGCAAAATTATATACAAGAAATATTTACCACTGAAAACATTATTAAGAGCCAACAATGTAGTGAATTGCAGAGGATATTTCACGAATTAGAAATAAATGAGAATTTTAAGGGTTTTACGATACGAGACAATATTTTGGTAAAAAGGATTGATGATCTTTATCTAATCGTGTTACCGAAATTCAAAGCAAAAGAAATTTTATATGAATTACACAATTTCTACTGTCATTTAGGTTTAAAACGTCTACACTTGATATTTCGAGAACGTTTCATAGCAAAATCGGATTGGAAACTTTCTAAAAACATTATAAATACCTGTTATACATGTCAATTGTATAAAACTAAAAACTATACCTCGTTTCATCCTGGTAAACCTATCATTTCAAGACATCCTCGAGATGTAATCGCTGTAGATTTCTTAGAACATCTGTTGCCTTCGAATGGTTTTAGAAATATACTGGTTGTTTTAGATTGTTTTTCTAAATTGGTACGTTTTTATCCAACTTATTCTTGTAACGGTCCCACCGTTATAAAATGTTTGCAAGAATACTTCAATACTATCGGTTTACCTAAAAGTATTATTTTTGATAATGGTAAATGTTTTCAAAATTCTAAATTACTTACATTTTTGTCTAGGAACAATGTTCGGCCTATTTTCATAGCTATCAGAAATCCTAAAAGCAATCCCTCAGAGAGGAGTATTAGAGAATTAGTACAATACTTACGAATTATTTGTAACGATCAACATCTTCAATGGCCTAAATATGTATCTATTGTCGAAGAAATTATAAATTCCTGTCCCTGTTCGACGACTAAAACTATTCCGCTGACCTTGCATTTGAGCGATACAGCTGATATTCCACGACCTTGGGGTGAATTGGGGGTTAATGCTTCAAGTAAACCAGATAGGTACATCTTAATCGCTAAAACTAAACAGAAACTTGATAAATTACATCGTAGAGCAGTTGAATCGTTAAAACGTAAAAACAGGAAAATCACTACCTTTAAAGAAGGCGAATTAGTCATAATAAAAAACAATAGGATAAGCAATTTTAAAACTAACATTGAAAAGAAATTTCTACCTGTATTCGAAGGTCCATTTGTCATCAAACGAATAATTGGCAATAAAACTTATGATTTATTTTATCCCCACTCTTATATATCTAGAGGTATTTTCTCGACCGATTTACTGTTTAAATTTAATGTGGAATAATGAATTCAGTCAAAATATGACATATCTTACGTGACAATTACTTAAGTAATTTACTTTTGTTTTAAACATTCTTTAAGTATACTAATGAAAATATGAGCTGCTTTGTACTCTATCACTAAGTTACAACGCGCTCATATTTTGGAGAGGGTAATTGTTATGTTATTATTGATTGATATTGTTCAGCAGTGTAAAATTAAAATAATAATTAAAAAAAAAAAAAATTAAATTAAATTAAATTAACTTTTATATTAATTAATTACTAATTAATTAGTTAAAAAAAAAAAAAAAAAAAAAAAAACTCCAGACTCCAGCCAACGGCGTGCACGGGGTATAATTAAAAAATCCAGATTATAATGTGAAAAAATCTATTAATCAAAATTTATTGTAAAAAACACATCACAAACACATATAACACATAATTACATTCATTTCGACACAACAAACATGAAAGTCAAGCTGAAATTACGAAAATCAATTTTATAAAATAGCAAGCAGTACATTTGGAAGTTCTGTGTGGTAGGCCTGGGAAAAAATAGAAAAAACAATGAAAAGGAGGAGGTTGTTTACGGAGTTTTCGACGACTGACAGAGAAAAACAAGTCAGAAGTGACAAAAAGAGACTTTAACGAGAAATACAACATTTTAAAAGCAAGTGAAAGTTTTATGAGTTCCCATTAGACCTACAAGATCAAAATTTTACTAGTGAACGTGAAGAAAACCCGGGAAAAGAAAAAGAAGATTGAAAACGGAAAAGGAGGAGTTTGTAACGCACATAGGAGGATATTGGACAAGGAAACACACACACACACACATATTCAATTACATTGGGAAATTACAGGTAAGGGTTGAGGGTGGTTTAGTTAGATAAACATTGTAAAAATCTTTTATTCATATTATAATCTGGTTCTTTTTAAACTGTTTATATATTTTTTATTTCGTGTCATTAGTGACACACACAACAATTTGGCGACCGTGACAGGACATTGGCAGAAGTCAATCATTTTTCTAAAATTTAAACATTTATATTCATTTAAATCTTTAAACTTATCAAAATTCTAAATTTACACCCTTTTTCTAGACTATTAATTAGGCCTTCAATTCAAAATAATCTTTATATTAAATCAATTAATCAAATTCATAAGTTTTATAGTCATTGAAATAGTATCACTGATTCATAATGCCTAAAGCACGAAGTGTTGAAGGAGATAGTGGGGATAGTATCAAAAATATGTTGGAAACGGTAATGCATAAGTTAGATCAGGTGTTATTGTGCCAAGGGACCTTCGAATATAGGTTGTCTCAGCTGGAAGAAAGAGTTAACAAAATTGGATCACCATCTGGGCAAGCTGATCATGTTTCAAATGTTTCTCCTGTTGTTCCCACGATGACAAACGTCGTTTCAAGTAATGTGACAGCTGACGCTAGACAGGTTGACACACCAATGTCATTTTCCCATAACCTCAAAATAAAAGATTTGATTCCAAAATTTGACGGCAGACATGGTTGTCCCGTGGTCTTCTTGATTTCGATCAAACGTGTAATAACGGCAGATACAGCACCTATCCAACTATATAATATTCTTAGATCGTCATTGGTGAATGATGCAGCTACATGGTTTTCCGTTGTGGAGAATACTTTTGCATCTTTTGAGGAATTTGAGGTATTGTTTCTTAGTAAATTTTGGTCTGAAACGGAACAAGACAAAATTAGAAGCAATTTGTACATGGGAAAGTTCAATGCGCAAAAGGAAATTCGCGAGAGCAATATTTTATCAACCGTTATGCTACAGTTCGACATTTAACACCTAAATTGACCGAGAAAGAAATTATAAAACATTTTGCCCGACATTACGACTTTGAAATTCATAAAACAGTCATCGTTCAGAACATTACCTCATTTAAAGATTTTTGCGAGATTCTGAGACAGTACGACGATTTATATAAACATAAAAACACAACACCTGTGGAACATCAACGTGACAATTATACACCGTATTATCTGCGTAATTTTGGACCGAGTTATGCAATTTCAAACTCTAAAAATTCATCGTATCCCCATAATTTTAACACACATCACAATTCCAATCGTACTAACAATTATCAACAAAATTCTTGTAATAATTCAAATACATATAACAGAAATTATCAACAAAATTCATATTCACCTCAAAATTTTAATCGATATCCTCAACAAAATTCCAATCAAAATCATTATAAAAATAGACATTTTCAATCATCAAATCAAAACTTTAATCCTCAAAGGAATTTTAAAGAAGGTAATGACAGAAATTCTCAACAACGGAATGCACATGACAATTCACGTGATTTAAATGCGATTAATGTTGTAGCCGATGTACACAGGGGTCAAGAAGAACCCGAACATTTTTTATAAGTAATCCACAAAATTCTAAGTATACTGTAATTTCTGACAACAATTATGAACATCCTAAACATTTATTTCAAACAGAAAACAAAATAGTAAATGATGATTTAACATTACCTTTAGTTAAGGTTAAGGTGGACAGTCTGGTTCTTGATGCATTAGTGGACACGGGTTCTGAAGTAACTTTATTGTCAAGCAAGGTATTTTTGGATAATATCCAATATTTTAATAGAAGGGTATTCAGAATGAATAATATCGAAATAAGAGCATCTACTGGTAGGTTATTGTCTAAGATTGACAAATGTGTGTGTGACTTTTTAATTTTAAACGAGAATTCATATTCATGTAAATTTTTAATATTAAAGGGACTGAAATATGATATTATACTAGGGGCAGATTTTTTAAATAAACATGGAGTGGTAATAGATTATGTTAGCAGGGAGATTAGGTTGGATAAGAATTGGGTAAAGTTTGAGAATGTGATTAAGAGAAGAATGGAAAATGAAGGTTGGCAAGAATTAATAATTAATGGTTTATATAAAGGAATGAATGATAGTATATGTGATAAAGAAATATTTGATGTTGGGGATGAGTTTAATGAGAATGGTGATTGTGAAGAGAATATTAGTGTGGGAAAAAATGTTCTGAATGTGGTTGAGTATGAAAAGGATGGTATGGGAAATAAAGAAGAAGCGAATGATGGTTGGGAATTGAATTATAAATGTAAAAAAGAATATAAAGAATTTGTATACAGTCTATTGAAAAACAATAAAAGATTAGTAGATGAAACTGTATGTATAGCTCCGGATATATTTCAACATAAATTAGTCGTAAATGAATCACTGCCTTTTCATCCAAAAATCTACCCTATACCAGAAGCATTCAGAGCACAGGTGAGTCATGAAATTCAGAAAATGTTGGACAATAAAGTTATCGAAAGAACAGTGACATCCTTTGTTAACCCCATTGTCGTGGTAAAAAAGAAATCTGGGGACATACGGTTATGTTTAGATGCTAGGTTACTTAACACTAGGTTAGAAAAACAATATGAATTACCTGGTCGTATTGATGCCATTCTAAGTAGCTGTTATCGTTGCACAGTGTTTTCCAAATTAGATTTAAAACACAGCTTTTGGCTTATAAAACTCCATGAGGACAGTCGAAAATACACAGGGTTCACAATAGCTGGCACTACGTACCAATTTAGAGTTGTTCCATTTGGGATATCTACAGCGACAAGTGCTTTAACATATGCACTCGAAAGAATGTTAAATCGGTACTCCAAATTCTGTGTCTATTACGTAGATGATATCTTAATTTTTTCTAAATCCTACGAAGAACATTGTATCCATCTAGAACAAATTATACACGTATTAAGCAAAAATGGCATGAAATTAAGTTTAGATAAGTGTGAATTTTTTCAAAATTCTGTGTCATATTTAGGTTATGTTGTTAATCAATTTGGTATTACACTAGAAAAAGAACGATTAGATGAAATCAAAAATTTTCCAAAACCTTGTAACGTTAAAAAACTACAAAGTTTTTTAGGTTTGCTAAACTACTATAAACGTTTTATCCCTAATATATCAGAAATTTGCATACCTTTGTTTGATTTATTGAAGAAAAACACCAGATTTAAATGGTCAAATTCACATGACGAAGCATTCACCAAAATTCGTAGTCAGTTTTATAACAATTTACTTCTAATACATCCAAATTTTGAACGTGATTTTTACATACGAACAGATGGAAGTGATTTTGCCATCGCAGGGTTCTGTTTCAATACGATGAAGAAGATTTGGAGTGTCCCATATTTTTCGTGTCTAGAAAATTAACAAAAACTGAACAAAATTACACAGTAGGAGAGATTGAAATGCTTGCAATCGTTTTTGCTATTACAAAATTCAAATTTTATATTTTAGGCAGAAAATTTTATATACAAAGTGACAACAAAGCTTTATCTTCTATTTTAAATACTCGAATTTTAAATAATAGAATCTACCGATATTATTTATTAATACAAAATTACGATTTCGAAATTCAGCATATTAGTGGGAAACAAAACTTGGTAGCGGATGTATTTTCCCGTCTACATTCAGAGAACAAGTATAAAAAATTTTTCAGTATTAATAATAATGAGCAAAATTATATACAAGAAATATTTACCACTGAAAACATTATTAAGAGCCAACAATGTAGTGAATTGCAGAGGATATTTCACGAATTAGAAATAAATGAGAATTTTAAGGGTTTTACGATACGAGACAATATTTTGGTAAAAAGGATTGATGATCTTTATCTAATCGTGTTACCGAAATTCAAAGCAAAAGAAATTTTATATGAATTACACAATTTCTACTGTCATTTAGGTTTAAAACGTCTACACTTGATATTTCGAGAACGTTTCATAGCAAAATCGGATTGGAAACTTTCTAAAAACATTATAAATACCTGTTATACATGTCAATTGTATAAAACTAAAAACTATACCTCGTTTCATCCTGGTAAACCTATCATTTCAAGACATCCTCGAGATGTAATCGCTGTAGATTTCTTAGAACATCTGTTGCCTTCGAATGGTTTTAGAAATATACTGGTTGTTTTAGATTGTTTTTCTAAATTGGTACGTTTTTATCCAACTTATTCTTGTAACGGTCCCACCGTTATAAAATGTTTGCAAGAATACTTCAATACTATCGGTTTACCTAAAAGTATTATTTTTGATAATGGTAAATGTTTTCAAAATTCTAAATTACTTACATTTTTGTCTAGGAACAATGTTCGGCCTATTTTCATAGCTATCAGAAATCCTAAAAGCAATCCCTCAGAGAGGAGTATTAGAGAATTAGTACAATACTTACGAATTATTTGTAACGATCAACATCTTCAATGGCCTAAATATGTATCTATTGTCGAAGAAATTATAAATTCCTGTCCCTGTTCGACGACTAAAACTATTCCGCTGACCTTGCATTTGAGCGATACAGCTGATATTCCACGACAGGGTGAATTGGGGGTTAATGCTTCAAGTAAACCAGATAGGTACATCTTAATCGCTAAAACTAAACAGAAACTTGATAAATTACATCGTAGAGCAGTTGAATCGTTAAAACGTAAAAACAGGAAAATCACTACCTTTAAAGAAGGCGAATTAGTCATAATAAAAAACAATAGGATAAGCAATTTTAAAACTAACATTGAAAAGAAATTTCTACCTGTATTCGAAGGTCCATTTGTCATCAAACGAATAATTGGCAATAAAACTTATGATTTATTTTATCCCCACTCTTATATATCTAGAGGTATTTTCTCGACCGATTTACTGTTTAAATTTAATGTGGAATAATGAATTCAGTCAAAATATGACATATCTTACGTGACAATTACTTAAGTAATTTACTTTTGTTTTAAACATTCTTTAAGTATACTAATGAAAATATGAGCTGCTTTGTACTCTATCACTAAGTTACAACGCGCTCATATTTTGGAGGGGGTAATTGTTATGTTATTATTGATTGATATTGTTCAGCAGTGTAAAATTAAAATAATAATTAAAAAAAAAAAAAAAATTAAATTAAATTAAATTAACTTTTATATTAATTAATTACTAATTAATTAGTTAAAAAAAAAAAAAAAAAAAAAAAAAAAAAAACTCCAGCCAACGGCGTGCACGGGGTATAATTAAAAAATCCAGATTATAATGTGAAAAAATCTATTAATCAAAATTTATTGTAAAAACACATCACAAACACATATAACACATAATTACATTCATTTCGACACAACAAACATGAAAGTCAAGCTGAAATTACGAAAATCAATTTTATAAAATAGCAAGCAGTACATTTGGAAGTTCTGTGTGGTAGGCCTGGGAAAAAATAGAAAAAACAATGAAAAGGAGGAGGTTGTTTACGGAGTTTTCGACGACTGACAGAGAAAAACAAGTCAGAAGTGACAAAAAGAGACTTTAACGAGAAATACAACATTTTAAAAGCAAGTGAAAGTTTTATGAGTTCCCATTAGACCTACAAGATCAAAATTTTACTAGTGAACGTGAAGAAAACCCGGGAAAAGAAAAAGAAGATTGAAAACGGAAAAGGAGGAGTTTGTAACGCACATAGGAGGATATTGGACAAGGAAACACACACACACACACATATTCAATTACATTGGGAAATTACAGGTAAGGGTTGAGGGTGGTTTAGTTAGATAAACATTGTAAAAATCTTTTATTCATATTATAATCTGGTTCTTTTTAAACTGTTTATATATTTTTTATTTCGTGTCATTAGTGACACACACAACAATTTGGCGACCGTGACAGGACATTGGCAGAAGTCAATCATTTTTCTAAAATTTAAACATTTATATTCATTTAAATCTTTAAACTTATCAAAATTCTAAATTTACACCCTTTTTCTAGACTATTAATTAGGCCTTCAATTCAAAATAATCTTTATATTAAATCAATTAATCAAATTCATAAGTTTTATAGTCATTGAAATAGTATCACTGATTCATAATGCCTAAAGCACGAAGTGTTGAAGGAGATAGTGGGGATAGTATCAAAAATATGTTGGAAACGGTAATGCATAAGTTAGATCAGGTGTTATTGTGCCAAGGGACCTTCGAATATAGGTTGTCTCAGCTGGAAGAAAGAGTTAACAAAATTGGATCACCATCTGGGCAAGCTGATCATGTTTCAAATGTTTCTCCTGTTGTTCCCACGATGACAAACGTCGTTTCAAGTAATGTGACAGCTGACGCTAGACAGGTTGACACACCAATGTCATTTTCCCATAACCTCAAAATAAAAGATTTGATTCCAAAATTTGACGGCAGACATGGTTGTCCCGTGGTCTTCTTGATTTCGATCAAACGTGTAATAACGGCAGATACAGCACCTATCCAACTATATAATATTCTTAGATCGTCATTGGTGAATGATGCAGCTACATGGTTTTCCGTTGTGGAGAATACTTTTGCATCTTTTGAGGAATTTGAGGTATTGTTTCTTAGTAAATTTTGGTCTGAAACGGAACAAGACAAAATTAGAAGCAATTTGTACATGGGAAAGTTCAATGCGCAAAAGGGAAATTCGCGAGAGCAATATTTTATCAACCGTTATGCTACAGTTCGACATTTAACACCTAAATTGACCGAGAAAGAAATTATAAAACATTTTGCCCGACATTACGACTTTGAAATTCATAAAACAGTCATCGTTCAGAACATTACCTCATTTAAAGATTTTTGCGAGATTCTGAGACAGTACGACGATTTATATAAACATAAAAACACAACACCTGTGGAACATCAACGTGACAATTATACACCGTATTATCTGCGTAATTTTGGACCGAGTTATGCAATTTCAAACTCTAAAAATTCATCGTATCCCCATAATTTTAACACACATCACAATTCCAATCGTACTAACAATTATCAACAAAATTCTTGTAATAATTCAAATACATATAACAGAAATTATCAACAAAATTCATATTCACCTCAAAATTTTAATCGATATCCTCAACAAAATTCCAATCAAAATCATTATAAAAATAGACATTTTCAATCATCAAATCAAAACTTTAATCCTCAAAGGAATTTTAAAGAAGGTAATGACAGAAATTCTCAACAACGGAATGCACATGACAATTCACGTGATTTAAATGCGATTAATGTTGTAGCCGATGTACACAGGGGTCAAGAAGAACCCGAACATTTTTTATAAGTAATCCACAAAATTCTAAGTATACTGTAATTTCTGACAACAATTATGAACATCCTAAACATTTATTTCAAACAGAAAACAAAATAGTAAATGATGATTTAACATTACCTTTAGTTAAGGTTAAGGTGGACAGTCTGGTTCTTGATGCATTAGTGGACACGGGTTCTGAAGTAACTTTATTGTCAAGCAAGGTATTTTTGGATAATATCCAATATTTTAATAGAAGGGTATTCAGAATGAATAATATCGAAATAAGAGCATCTACTGGTAGGTTATTGTCTAAGATTGACAAATGTGTGTGTGACTTTTTAATTTTAAACGAGAATTCATATTCATGTAAATTTTTAATATTAAAGGGACTGAAATATGATATTATACTAGGGGCAGATTTTTTAAATAAACATGGAGTGGTAATAGATTATGTTAGCAGGGAGATTAGGTTGGATAAGAATTGGGTAAAGTTTGAGAATGTGATTAAGAGAAGAATGGAAAATGAAGGTTGGCAAGAATTAATAATTAATGGTTTATATAAAGGAATGAATGATAGTATATGTGATAAAGAAATATTTGATGTTGGGGATGAGTTTAATGAGAATGGTGATTGTGAAGAGAATATTAGTGTGGGAAAAAATGTTCTGAATGTGGTTGAGTATGAAAAGGATGGTATGGGAAATAAAGAAGAAGCGAATGATGGTTGGGAATTGAATTATAAATGTAAAAAAGAATATAAAGAATTTGTATACAGTCTATTGAAAAACAATAAAAGATTAGTAGATGAAACTGTATGTATAGCTCCGGATATATTTCAACATAAATTAGTCGTAAATGAATCACTGCCTTTTCATCCAAAAATCTACCCTATACCAGAAGCATTCAGAGCACAGGTGAGTCATGAAATTCAGAAAATGTTGGACAATAAAGTTATCGAAAGAACAGTGACATCCTTTGTTAACCCCATTGTCGTGGTAAAAAAGAAATCTGGGGACATACGGTTATGTTTAGATGCTAGGTTACTTAACACTAGGTTAGAAAAACAATATGAATTACCTGGTCGTATTGATGCCATTCTAAGTAGCTGTTATCGTTGCACAGTGTTTTCCAAATTAGATTTAAAACACAGCTTTTGGCTTATAAAACTCCATGAGGACAGTCGAAAATACACAGGGTTCACAATAGCTGGCACTACGTACCAATTTAGAGTTGTTCCATTTGGGATATCTACAGCGACAAGTGCTTTAACATATGCACTCGAAAGAATGTTAAATCGGTACTCCAAATTCTGTGTCTATTACGTAGATGATATCTTAATTTTTTCTAAATCCTACGAAGAACATTGTATCCATCTAGAACAAATTATACACGTATTAAGCAAAAATGGCATGAAATTAAGTTTAGATAAGTGTGAATTTTTTCAAAATTCTGTGTCATATTTAGGTTATGTTGTTAATCAATTTGGTATTACACTAGAAAAAGAACGATTAGATGAAATCAAAAATTTTCCAAAACCTTGTAACGTTAAAAAACTACAAAGTTTTTTAGGTTTGCTAAACTACTATAAACGTTTTATCCCTAATATATCAGAAATTTGCATACCTTTGTTTGATTTATTGAAGAAAAACACCAGATTTAAATGGTCAAATTCACATGACGAAGCATTCACCAAAATTCGTAGTCAGTTTTATAACAATTTACTTCTAATACATCCAAATTTTGAACGTGATTTTTACATACGAACAGATGGAAGTGATTTTGCCATCGCAGGGGTTCTGTTTCAATACGATGAAGAAGATTTGGAGTGTCCCATATTTTTCGTGTCTAGAAAATTAACAAAAACTGAACAAAATTACACAGTAGGAGAGATTGAAATGCTTGCAATCGTTTTTGCTATTACAAAATTCAAATTTTATATTTTAGGCAGAAAATTTTATATACAAAGTGACAACAAAGCTTTATCTTCTATTTTAAATACTCGAATTTTAAATAATAGAATCTACCGATATTATTTATTAATACAAAATTACGATTTCGAAATTCAGCATATTAGTGGGAAACAAAACTTGGTAGCGGATGTATTTTCCCGTCTACATTCAGAGAACAAGTATAAAAAATTTTTCAGTATTAATAATAATGAGCAAAATTATATACAAGAAATATTTACCACTGAAAACATTATTAAGAGCCAACAATGTAGTGAATTGCAGAGGATATTTCACGAATTAGAAATAAATGAGAATTTTAAGGGTTTTACGATACGAGACAATATTTTGGTAAAAAGGATTGATGATCTTTATCTAATCGTGTTACCGAAATTCAAAGCAAAAGAAATTTTATATGAATTACACAATTTCTACTGTCATTTAGGTTTAAAACGTCTACACTTGATATTTCGAGAACGTTTCATAGCAAAATCGGATTGGAAACTTTCTAAAAACATTATAAATACCTGTTATACATGTCAATTGTATAAAACTAAAAACTATACCTCGTTTCATCCTGGTAAACCTATCATTTCAAGACATCCTCGAGATGTAATCGCTGTAGATTTCTTAGAACATCTGTTGCCTTCGAATGGTTTTAGAAATATACTGGTTGTTTTAGATTGTTTTTCTAAATTGGTACGTTTTTATCCAACTTATTCTTGTAACGGTCCCACCGTTATAAAATGTTTGCAAGAATACTTCAATACTATCGGTTTACCTAAAAGTATTATTTTTGATAATGGTAAATGTTTTCAAAATTCTAAATTACTTACATTTTTGTCTAGGAACAATGTTCGGCCTATTTTCATAGCTATCAGAAATCCTAAAAGCAATCCCTCAGAGAGGAGTATTAGAGAATTAGTACAATACTTACGAATTATTTGTAACGATCAACATCTTCAATGGCCTAAATATGTATCTATTGTCGAAGAAATTATAAATTCCTGTCCCTGTTCGACGACTAAAACTATTCCGCTGACCTTGCATTTGAGCGATACAGCTGATATTCCACGACCTTGGGGTGAATTGGGGGTTAATGCTTCAAGTAAACCAGATAGGTACATCTTAATCGCTAAAACTAAACAGAAACTTGATAAATTACATCGTAGAGCAGTTGAATCGTTAAAACGTAAAAACAGGAAAATCACTACCTTTAAAGAAGGCGAATTAGTCATAATAAAAAACAATAGGATAAGCAATTTTAAAACTAACATTGAAAAGAAATTTCTACCTGTATTCGAAGGTCCATTTGTCATCAAACGAATAATTGGCAATAAAACTTATGATTTATTTTATCCCCACTCTTATATATCTAGAGGTATTTTCTCGACCGATTTACTGTTTAAATTTAATGTGGAATAATGAATTCAGTCAAAATATGACATATCTTACGTGACAATTACTTAAGTAATTTACTTTTGTTTTAAACATTCTTTAAGTATACTAATGAAAATATGAGCTGCTTTGTACTCTATCACTAAGTTACAACGCGCTCATATTTTGGAGGGGGTAATTGTTATGTTATTATTGATTGATATTGTTCAGCAGTGTAAAATTAAAATAATAATTAAAAAAAAAAAAAAAAATTAAATTAAATTAAATTAACTTTTATATTAATTAATTACTAATTAATTAGTTAAAAAAAAAAAAAAAAAAAAAAAAAAAAAAAAAAAAAAAAAAGACTCCAGCCAACGGCGTGCACGGGGTATAATTAAAAAATCCAGATTATAATGTGAAAAAATCTATTAATCAAAATTTATTGTAAAAACACATCACAAACACATATAACACATAATTACATTCATTTCGACACAACAAACATGAAAGTCAAGCTGAAATTACGAAAATCAATTTTATAAAATAGCAAGCAGTACATTTGGAAGTTCTGTGTGGTAGGCCTGGGAAAAAATAGAAAAAACAATGAAAAGGAGGAGGTTGTTTACGGAGTTTTCGACGACTGACAGAGAAAAACAAGTCAGAAGTGACAAAAAGAGACTTTAACGAGAAATACAACATTTTAAAAGCAAGTGAAAGTTTTATGAGTTCCCATTAGACCTACAAGATCAAAATTTTACTAGTGAACGTGAAGAAAACCCGGGAAAAGAAAAAGAAGATTGAAAACGGAAAAGGAGGAGTTTGTAACGCACATAGGAGGATATTGGACAAGGAAACACACACACACACACATATTCAATTACATTGGGAAATTACAGGTAAGGGTTGAGGGTGGTTTAGTTAGATAAACATTGTAAAAATCTTTTATTCATATTATAATCTGGTTCTTTTTAAACTGTTTATATATTTTTTATTTCGTGTCATTAGTGACACACACAACAATTTGGCGACCGTGACAGGACATTGGCAGAAGTCAATCATTTTTCTAAAATTTAAACATTTATATTCATTTAAATCTTTAAACTTATCAAAATTCTAAATTTACACCCTTTTTCTAGACTATTAATTAGGCCTTCAATTCAAAATAATCTTTATATTAAATCAATTAATCAAATTCATAAGTTTTATAGTCATTGAAATAGTATCACTGATTCATAATGCCTAAAGCACGAAGTGTTGAAGGAGATAGTGGGGATAGTATCAAAAATATGTTGGAAACGGTAATGCATAAGTTAGATCAGGTGTTATTGTGCCAAGGGACCTTCGAATATAGGTTGTCTCAGCTGGAAGAAAGAGTTAACAAAATTGGATCACCATCTGGGCAAGCTGATCATGTTTCAAATGTTTCTCCTGTTGTTCCCACGATGACAAACGTCGTT
This sequence comes from Holotrichia oblita, assembly GCA_023690525.1. Taxonomy (NCBI): domain Eukaryota; kingdom Metazoa; phylum Arthropoda; class Insecta; order Coleoptera; family Scarabaeidae; genus Holotrichia; species Holotrichia oblita. The sequence goes on along the minus strand of CM043017.1, from coordinate 148,320,361 downwards.
TCAAGTAATGTGACAGCTGACGCTAGACAGGTTGACACACCAATGTCATTTTCCCATAACCTCAAAATAAAAGATTTGATTCCAAAATTTGACGGCAGACATGGTTGTCCCGTGGTCTTCTTGATTTCGATCAAACGTGTAATAACGGCAGATACAGCACCTATCCAACTATATAATATTCTTAGATCGTCATTGGTGAATGATGCAGCTACATGGTTTTCCGTTGTGGAGAATACTTTTGCATCTTTTGAGGAATTTGAGGTATTGTTTCTTAGTAAATTTTGGTCTGAAACGGAACAAGACAAAATTAGAAGCAATTTGTACATGGGAAAGTTCAATGCGCAAAAGGGAAATTCGCGAGAGCAATATTTTATCAACCGTTATGCTACAGTTCGACATTTAACACCTAAATTGACCGAGAAAGAAATTATAAAACATTTTGCCCGACATTACGACTTTGAAATTCATAAAACAGTCATCGTTCAGAACATTACCTCATTTAAAGATTTTTGCGAGATTCTGAGACAGTACGACGATTTATATAAACATAAAAACACAACACCTGTGGAACATCAACGTGACAATTATACACCGTATTATCTGCGTAATTTTGGACCGAGTTATGCAATTTCAAACTCTAAAAATTCATCGTATCCCCATAATTTTAACACACATCACAATTCCAATCGTACTAACAATTATCAACAAAATTCTTGTAATAATTCAAATACATATAACAGAAATTATCAACAAAATTCATATTCACCTCAAAATTTTAATCGATATCCTCAACAAAATTCCAATCAAAATCATTATAAAAATAGACATTTTCAATCATCAAATCAAAACTTTAATCCTCAAAGGAATTTTAAAGAAGGTAATGACAGAAATTCTCAACAACGGAATGCACATGACAATTCACGTGATTTAAATGCGATTAATGTTGTAGCCGATGTACACAGGGGTCAAGAAGAACCCGAACATTTTTTATAAGTAATCCACAAAATTCTAAGTATACTGTAATTTCTGACAACAATTATGAACATCCTAAACATTTATTTCAAACAGAAAACAAAATAGTAAATGATGATTTAACATTACCTTTAGTTAAGGTTAAGGTGGACAGTCTGGTTCTTGATGCATTAGTGGACACGGGTTCTGAAGTAACTTTATTGTCAAGCAAGGTATTTTTGGATAATATCCAATATTTTAATAGAAGGGTATTCAGAATGAATAATATCGAAATAAGAGCATCTACTGGTAGGTTATTGTCTAAGATTGACAAATGTGTGTGTGACTTTTTAATTTTAAACGAGAATTCATATTCATGTAAATTTTTAATATTAAAGGGACTGAAATATGATATTATACTAGGGGCAGATTTTTTAAATAAACATGGAGTGGTAATAGATTATGTTAGCAGGGAGATTAGGTTGGATAAGAATTGGGTAAAGTTTGAGAATGTGATTAAGAGAAGAATGGAAAATGAAGGTTGGCAAGAATTAATAATTAATGGTTTATATAAAGGAATGAATGATAGTATATGTGATAAAGAAATATTTGATGTTGGGGATGAGTTTAATGAGAATGGTGATTGTGAAGAGAATATTAGTGTGGGAAAAAATGTTCTGAATGTGGTTGAGTATGAAAAGGATGGTATGGGAAATAAAGAAGAAGCGAATGATGGTTGGGAATTGAATTATAAATGTAAAAAAGAATATAAAGAATTTGTATACAGTCTATTGAAAAACAATAAAAGATTAGTAGATGAAACTGTATGTATAGCTCCGGATATATTTCAACATAAATTAGTCGTAAATGAATCACTGCCTTTTCATCCAAAAATCTACCCTATACCAGAAGCATTCAGAGCACAGGTGAGTCATGAAATTCAGAAAATGTTGGACAATAAAGTTATCGAAAGAACAGTGACATCCTTTGTTAACCCCATTGTCGTGGTAAAAAAGAAATCTGGGGACATACGGTTATGTTTAGATGCTAGGTTACTTAACACTAGGTTAGAAAAACAATATGAATTACCTGGTCGTATTGATGCCATTCTAAGTAGCTGTTATCGTTGCACAGTGTTTTCCAAATTAGATTTAAAACACAGCTTTTGGCTTATAAAACTCCATGAGGACAGTCGAAAATACACAGGGTTCACAATAGCTGGCACTACGTACCAATTTAGAGTTGTTCCATTTGGGATATCTACAGCGACAAGTGCTTTAACATATGCACTCGAAAGAATGTTAAATCGGTACTCCAAATTCTGTGTCTATTACGTAGATGATATCTTAATTTTTTCTAAATCCTACGAAGAACATTGTATCCATCTAGAACAAATTATACACGTATTAAGCAAAAATGGCATGAAATTAAGTTTAGATAAGTGTGAATTTTTTCAAAATTCTGTGTCATATTTAGGTTATGTTGTTAATCAATTTGGTATTACACTAGAAAAAGAACGATTAGATGAAATCAAAAATTTTCCAAAACCTTGTAACGTTAAAAAACTACAAAGTTTTTAGGTTTGCTAAACTACTATAAACGTTTTATCCCTAATATATCAGAAATTTGCATACCTTTGTTTGATTTATTGAAGAAAAACACCAGATTTAAATGGTCAAATTCACATGACGAAGCATTCACCAAAATTCGTAGTCAGTTTTATAACAATTTACTTCTAATACATCCAAATTTTGAACGTGATTTTTACATACGAACAGATGGAAGTGATTTTGCCATCGCAGGGGTTCTGTTTCAATACGATGAAGAAGATTTGGAGTGTCCCATATTTTTCGTGTCTAGAAAATTAACAAAAACTGAACAAAATTACACAGTAGGAGAGATTGAAATGCTTGCAATCGTTTTTGCTATTACAAAATTCAAATTTTATATTTTAGGCAGAAAATTTTATATACAAAGTGACAACAAAGCTTTATCTTCTATTTTAAATACTCGAATTTTAAATAATAGAATCTACCGATATTATTTATTAATACAAAATTACGATTTCGAAATTCAGCATATTAGTGGGAAACAAAACTTGGTAGCGGATGTATTTTCCCGTCTACATTCAGAGAACAAGTATAAAAAATTTTTCAGTATTAATAATAATGAGCAAAATTATATACAAGAAATATTTACCACTGAAAACATTATTAAGAGCCAACAATGTAGTGAATTGCAGAGGATATTTCACGAATTAGAAATAAATGAGAATTTTAAGGGTTTTACGATACGAGACAATATTTTGGTAAAAAGGATTGATGATCTTTATCTAATCGTGTTACCGAAATTCAAAGCAAAAGAAATTTTATATGAATTACACAATTTCTACTGTCATTTAGGTTTAAAACGTCTACACTTGATATTTCGAGAACGTTTCATAGCAAAATCGGATTGGAAACTTTCTAAAAACATTATAAATACCTGTTATACATGTCAATTGTATAAAACTAAAAACTATACCTCGTTTCATCCTGGTAAACCTATCATTTCAAGACATCCTCGAGATGTAATCGCTGTAGATTTCTTAGAACATCTGTTGCCTTCGAATGGTTTTAGAAATATACTGGTTGTTTTAGATTGTTTTTCTAAATTGGTACGTTTTTATCCAACTTATTCTTGTAACGGTCCCACCGTTATAAAATGTTTGCAAGAATACTTCAATACTATCGGTTTACCTAAAAGTATTATTTTTGATAATGGTAAATGTTTTCAAAATTCTAAATTACTTACATTTTTGTCTAGGAACAATGTTCGGCCTATTTTCATAGCTATCAGAAATCCTAAAAGCAATCCCTCAGAGAGGAGTATTAGAGAATTAGTACAATACTTACGAATTATTTGTAACGATCAACATCTTCAATGGCCTAAATATGTATCTATTGTCGAAGAAATTATAAATTCCTGTCCCTGTTCGACGACTAAAACTATTCCGCTGACCTTGCATTTGAGCGATACAGCTGATATTCCACGACCTTGGGGTGAATTGGGGGTTAATGCTTCAAGTAAACCAGATAGGTACATCTTAATCGCTAAAACTAAACAGAAACTTGATAAATTACATCGTAGAGCAGTTGAATCGTTAAAACGTAAAAACAGGAAAATCACTACCTTTAAAGAAGGCGAATTAGTCATAATAAAAAACAATAGGATAAGCAATTTTAAAACTAACATTGAAAAGAAATTTCTACCTGTATTCGAAGGTCCATTTGTCATCAAACGAATAATTGGCAATAAAACTTATGATTTATTTTATCCCCACTCTTATATATCTAGAGGTATTTTCTCGACCGATTTACTGTTTAAATTTAATGTGGAATAATGAATTCAGTCAAAATATGACATATCTTACGTGACAATTACTTAAGTAATTTACTTTTGTTTTAAACATTCTTTAAGTATACTAATGAAAATATGAGCTGCTTTGTACTCTATCACTAAGTTACAACGCGCTCATATTTTGGAGGGGTAATTGTTATGTTATTATTGATTGATATTGTTCAGCAGTGTAAAATTAAAATAATAATTAAAAAAAAAAAAAAATTAAATTAAATTAAATTAACTTTTATATTAATTAATTACTAATTAATTAGTTAAAAAAAAAAAAAAAAAAAAAAAAAAAAGACTCCAGCCAACGGCGTGCACGGGGTATAATTAAAAAATCCAGATTATAATGTGAAAAAATCTATTAATCAAAATTTATTGTAAAAACACATCACAAACACATATAACACATAATTACATTCATTTCGACACAACAAACATGAAAGTCAAGCTGAAATTACGAAAATCAATTTTATAAAATAGCAAGCAGTACATTTGGAAGTTCTGTGTGGTAGGCCTGGGAAAAAATAGAAAAAACAATGAAAAGGAGGAGGTTGTTTACGGAGTTTTCGACGACTGACAGAGAAAAACAAGTCAGAAGTGACAAAAAGAGACTTTAACGAGAAATACAACATTTTAAAAGCAAGTGAAAGTTTTATGAGTTCCCATTAGACCTACAAGATCAAAATTTTACTAGTGAACGTGAAGAAAACCCGGGAAAAGAAAAAGAAGATTGAAAACGGAAAAGGAGGAGTTTGTAACGCACATAGGAGGATATTGGACAAGGAAACACACACACACACACATATTCAATTACATTGGGAAATTACAGGTAAGGGTTGAGGGTGGTTTAGTTAGATAAACATTGTAAAAATCTTTTATTCATATTATAATCTGGTTCTTTTTAAACTGTTTATATATTTTTTATTTCGTGTCATTAGTGACACACACAACAATTTGGCGACCGTGACAGGACATTGGCAGAAGTCAATCATTTTTCTAAAATTTAAACATTTATATTCATTTAAATCTTTAAACTTATCAAAATTCTAAATTTACACCCTTTTTCTAGACTATTAATTAGGCCTTCAATTCAAAATAATCTTTATATTAAATCAATTAATCAAATTCATAAGTTTTATAGTCATTGAAATAGTATCACTGATTCATAATGCCTAAAGCACGAAGTGTTGAAGGAGATAGTGGGGATAGTATCAAAAATATGTTGGAAACGGTAATGCATAAGTTAGATCAGGTGTTATTGTGCCAAGGGACCTTCGAATATAGGTTGTCTCAGCTGGAAGAAAGAGTTAACAAAATTGGATCACCATCTGGGCAAGCTGATCATGTTTCAAATGTTTCTCCTGTTGTTCCCACGATGACAAACGTCGTTTCAAGTAATGTGACAGCTGACGCTAGACAGGTTGACACACCAATGTCATTTTCCCATAACCTCAAAATAAAAGATTTGATTCCAAAATTTGACGGCAGACATGGTTGTCCCGTGGTCTTCTTGATTTCGATCAAACGTGTAATAACGGCAGATACAGCACCTATCCAACTATATAATATTCTTAGATCGTCATTGGTGAATGATGCAGCTACATGGTTTTCCGTTGTGGAGAATACTTTTGCATCTTTTGAGGAATTTGAGGTATTGTTTCTTAGTAAATTTTGGTCTGAAACGGAACAAGACAAAATTAGAAGCAATTTGTACATGGGAAAGTTCAATGCGCAAAAGGGAAATTCGCGAGAGCAATATTTTATCAACCGTTATGCTACAGTTCGACATTTAACACCTAAATTGACCGAGAAAGAAATTATAAAACATTTTGCCCGACATTACGACTTTGAAATTCATAAAACAGTCATCGTTCAGAACATTACCTCATTTAAAGATTTTTGCGAGATTCTGAGACAGTACGACGATTTATATAAACATAAAAACACAACACCTGTGGAACATCAACGTGACAATTATACACCGTATTATCTGCGTAATTTTGGACCGAGTTATGCAATTTCAAACTCTAAAAATTCATCGTATCCCCATAATTTTAACACACATCACAATTCCAATCGTACTAACAATTATCAACAAAATTCTTGTAATAATTCAAATACATATAACAGAAATTATCAACAAAATTCATATTCACCTCAAAATTTTAATCGATATCCTCAACAAAATTCCAATCAAAATCATTATAAAAATAGACATTTTCAATCATCAAATCAAAACTTTAATCCTCAAAGGAATTTTAAAGAAGGTAATGACAGAAATTCTCAACAACGGAATGCACATGACAATTCACGTGATTTAAATGCGATTAATGTTGTAGCCGATGTACACAGGGGTCAAGAAGAACCCGAACATTTTTTATAAGTAATCCACAAAATTCTAAGTATACTGTAATTTCTGACAACAATTATGAACATCCTAAACATTTATTTCAAACAGAAAACAAAATAGTAAATGATGATTTAACATTACCTTTAGTTAAGGTTAAGGTGGACAGTCTGGTTCTTGATGCATTAGTGGACACGGGTTCTGAAGTAACTTTATTGTCAAGCAAGGTATTTTTGGATAATATCCAATATTTTAATAGAAGGGTATTCAGAATGAATAATATCGAAATAAGAGCATCTACTGGTAGGTTATTGTCTAAGATTGACAAATGTGTGTGTGACTTTTTAATTTTAAACGAGAATTCATATTCATGTAAATTTTTAATATTAAAGGGACTGAAATATGATATTATACTAGGGGCAGATTTTTTAAATAAACATGGAGTGGTAATAGATTATGTTAGCAGGGAGATTAGGTTGGATAAGAATTGGGTAAAGTTTGAGAATGTGATTAAGAGAAGAATGGAAAATGAAGGTTGGCAAGAATTAATAATTAATGGTTTATATAAAGGAATGAATGATAGTATATGTGATAAAGAAATATTTGATGTTGGGGATGAGTTTAATGAGAATGGTGATTGTGAAGAGAATATTAGTGTGGGAAAAAATGTTCTGAATGTGGTTGAGTATGAAAAGGATGGTATGGGAAATAAAGAAGAAGCGAATGATGGTTGGGAATTGAATTATAAATGTAAAAAAGAATATAAAGAATTTGTATACAGTCTATTGAAAAACAATAAAAGATTAGTAGATGAAACTGTATGTATAGCTCCGGATATATTTCAACATAAATTAGTCGTAAATGAATCACTGCCTTTTCATCCAAAAATCTACCCTATACCAGAAGCATTCAGAGCACAGGTGAGTCATGAAATTCAGAAAATGTTGGACAATAAAGTTATCGAAAGAACAGTGACATCCTTTGTTAACCCCATTGTCGTGGTAAAAAAGAAATCTGGGGACATACGGTTATGTTTAGATGCTAGGTTACTTAACACTAGGTTAGAAAAACAATATGAATTACCTGGTCGTATTGATGCCATTCTAAGTAGCTGTTATCGTTGCACAGTGTTTTCCAAATTAGATTTAAAACACAGCTTTTGGCTTATAAAACTCCATGAGGACAGTCGAAAATACACAGGGTTCACAATAGCTGGCACTACGTACCAATTTAGAGTTGTTCCATTTGGGATATCTACAGCGACAAGTGCTTTAACATATGCACTCGAAAGAATGTTAAATCGGTACTCCAAATTCTGTGTCTATTACGTAGATGATATCTTAATTTTTTCTAAATCCTACGAAGAACATTGTATCCATCTAGAACAAATTATACACGTATTAAGCAAAAATGGCATGAAATTAAGTTTAGATAAGTGTGAATTTTTTCAAAATTCTGTGTCATATTTAGGTTATGTTGTTAATCAATTTGGTATTACACTAGAAAAAGAACGATTAGATGAAATCAAAAATTTTCCAAAACCTTGTAACGTTAAAAAACTACAAAGTTTTTTAGGTTTGCTAAACTACTATAAACGTTTTATCCCTAATATATCAGAAATTTGCATACCTTTGTTTGATTTATTGAAGAAAAACACCAGATTTAAATGGTCAAATTCACATGACGAAGCATTCACCAAAATTCGTAGTCAGTTTTATAACAATTTACTTCTAATACATCCAAATTTTGAACGTGATTTTTACATACGAACAGATGGAAGTGATTTTGCCATCGCAGGGGTTCTGTTTCAATACGATGAAGAAGATTTGGAGTGTCCCATATTTTTCGTGTCTAGAAAATTAACAAAAACTGAACAAAATTACACAGTAGGAGAGATTGAAATGCTTGCAATCGTTTTTGCTATTACAAAATTCAAATTTTATATTTTAGGCAGAAAATTTTATATACAAAGTGACAACAAAGCTTTATCTTCTATTTTAAATACTCGAATTTTAAATAATAGAATCTACCGATATTATTTATTAATACAAAATTACGATTTCGAAATTCAGCATATTAGTGGGAAACAAAACTTGGTAGCGGATGTATTTTCCCGTCTACATTCAGAGAACAAGTATAAAAAATTTTTCAGTATTAATAATAATGAGCAAAATTATATACAAGAAATATTTACCACTGAAAACATTATTAAGAGCCAACAATGTAGTGAATTGCAGAGGATATTTCACGAATTAGAAATAAATGAGAATTTTAAGGGTTTTACGATACGAGACAATATTTTGGTAAAAGGATTGATGATCTTTATCTAATCGTGTTACCGAAATTCAAAGCAAAAGAAATTTTATATGAATTACACAATTTCTACTGTCATTTAGGTTTAAAACGTCTACACTTGATATTTCGAGAACGTTTCATAGCAAAATCGGATTGGAAACTTTCTAAAAACATTATAAATACCTGTTATACATGTCAATTGTATAAAACTAAAAACTATACCTCGTTTCATCCTGGTAAACCTATCATTTCAAGACATCCTCGAGATGTAATCGCTGTAGATTTCTTAGAACATCTGTTGCCTTCGAATGGTTTTAGAAATATACTGGTTGTTTTAGATTGTTTTTCTAAATTGGTACGTTTTTATCCAACTTATTCTTGTAACGGTCCCACCGTTATAAAATGTTTGCAAGAATACTTCAATACTATCGGTTTACCTAAAAGTATTATTTTTGATAATGGTAAATGTTTTCAAAATTCTAAATTACTTACATTTTTGTCTAGGAACAATGTTCGGCCTATTTTCATAGCTATCAGAAATCCTAAAAGCAATCCCTCAGAGAGGAGTATTAGAGAATTAGTACAATACTTACGAATTATTTGTAACGATCAACATCTTCAATGGCCTAAATATGTATCTATTGTCGAAGAAATTATAAATTCCTGTCCCTGTTCGACGACTAAAACTATTCCGCTGACCTTGCATTTGAGCGATACAGCTGATATTCCACGACCTTGGGGTGAATTGGGGGTTAATGCTTCAAGTAAACCAGATAGGTACATCTTAATCGCTAAAACTAAACAGAAACTTGATAAATTACATCGTAGAGCAGTTGAATCGTTAAAACGTAAAAACAGGAAAATCACTACCTTTAAAGAAGGCGAATTAGTCATAATAAAAAACAATAGGATAAGCAATTTTAAAACTAACATTGAAAAGAAATTTCTACCTGTATTCGAAGGTCCATTTGTCATCAAACGAATAATTGGCAATAAAACTTATGATTTATTTTATCCCCACTCTTATATATCTAGAGGTATTTTCTCGACCGATTTACTGTTTAAATTTAATGTGGAATAATGAATTCAGTCAAAATATGACATATCTTACGTGACAATTACTTAAGTAATTTACTTTTGTTTTAAACATTCTTTAAGTATACTAATGAAAATATGAGCTGCTTTGTACTCTATCACTAAGTTACAACGCGCTCATATTTTGGAGGGGGTAATTGTTATGTTATTATTGATTGATATTGTTCAGCAGTGTAAAATTAAAATAATAATTAAAAAAAAAAAAAAATTAAATTAAATTAAATTAACTTTTATATTAATTAATTACTAATTAATTAGTTAAAAAAAAAAAAAAAAAAAAAAAAAAAAAAAAAAAAAAAAAAAAAAAAAAAAAAGACTCCAGCCAACGGCGTGCACGGGGTATAATTAAAAAATCCAGATTATAATGTGAAAAAATCTATTAATCAAAATTTATTGTAAAAACACATCACAAACACATATAACACATAATTACATTCATTTCGACACAACAAACATGAAAGTCAAGCTGAAATTACGAAAATCAATTTTATAAAATAGCAAGCAGTACATTTGGAAGTTCTGTGTGGTAGGCCTGGGAAAAAATAGAAAAAACAATGAAAAGGAGGAGGTTGTTTACGGAGTTTTCGACGACTGACAGAGAAAACAAGTCAGAAGTGACAAAAAGAGACTTTAACGAGAAATACAACATTTTAAAAGCAAGTGAAAGTTTTATGAGTTCCCATTAGACCTACAAGATCAAAATTTTACTAGTGAACGTGAAGAAAACCCGGGAAAAGAAAAAGAAGATTGAAAACGGAAAAGGAGGAGTTTGTAACGCACATAGGAGGATATTGGACAAGGAAACACACACACACACACATATTCAATTACATTGGGAAATTACAGGTAAGGGTTGAGGGTGGTTTAGTTAGATAAACATTGTAAAAATCTTTTATTCATATTATAATCTGGTTCTTTTAAACTGTTTATATATTTTTTATTTCGTGTCATTAGTGACACACACAACAATTTGGCGACCGTGACAGGACATTGGCAGAAGTCAATCATTTTTCTAAAATTTAAACATTTATATTCATTTAAATCTTTAAACTTATCAAAATTCTAAATTTACACCCTTTTTCTAGACTATTAATTAGGCCTTCAATTCAAAATAATCTTTATATTAAATCAATTAATCAAATTCATAAGTTTTATAGTCATTGAAATAGTATCACTGATTCATAATGCCTAAAGCACGAAGTGTTGAAGGAGATAGTGGGGATAGTATCAAAAATATGTTGGAAACGGTAATGCATAAGTTAGATCAGGTGTTATTGTGCCAAGGGACCTTCGAATATAGGTTGTCTCAGCTGGAAGAAAGAGTTAACAAAATTGGATCACCATCTGGGCAAGCTGATCATGTTTCAAATGTTTCTCCTGTTGTTCCCACGATGACAAACGTCGTTTCAAGTAATGTGACAGCTGACGCTAGACAGGTTGACACACCAATGTCATTTTCCCATAACCTCAAAATAAAAGATTTGATTCCAAAATTTGACGGCAGACATGGTTGTCCCGTGGTCTTCTTGATTTCGATCAAACGTGTAATAACGGCAGATACAGCACCTATCCAACTATATAATATTCTTAGATCGTCATTGGTGAATGATGCAGCTACATGGTTTTCCGTTGTGGAGAATACTTTTGCATCTTTTGAGGAATTTGAGGTATTGTTTCTTAGTAAATTTTGGTCTGAAACGGAACAAGACAAAATTAGAAGCAATTTGTACATGGGAAAGTTCAATGCGCAAAAGGGAAATTCGCGAGAGCAATATTTTATCAACCGTTATGCTACAGTTCGACATTTAACACCTAAATTGACCGAGAAAGAAATTATAAAACATTTTGCCCGACATTACGACTTTGAAATTCATAAAACAGTCATCGTTCAGAACATTACCTCATTTAAAGATTTTTGCGAGATTCTGAGACAGTACGACGATTTATATAAACATAAAAACACAACACCTGTGGAACATCAACGTGACAATTATACACCGTATTATCTGCGTAATTTTGGACCGAGTTATGCAATTTCAAACTCTAAAAATTCATCGTATCCCCATAATTTTAACACACATCACAATTCCAATCGTACTAACAATTATCAACAAAATTCTTGTAATAATTCAAATACATATAACAGAAATTATCAACAAAATTCATATTCACCTCAAAATTTTAATCGATATCCTCAACAAAATTCCAATCAAAATCATTATAAAAATAGACATTTTCAATCATCAAATCAAAACTTTAATCCTCAAAGGAATTTTAAAGAAGGTAATGACAGAAATTCTCAACAACGGAATGCACATGACAATTCACGTGATTTAAATGCGATTAATGTTGTAGCCGATGTACACAGGGGTCAAGAAGAACCCGAACATTTTTTATAAGTAATCCACAAAATTCTAAGTATACTGTAATTTCTGACAACAATTATGAACATCCTAAACATTTATTTCAAACAGAAAACAAAATAGTAAATGATGATTTAACATTACCTTTAGTTAAGGTTAAGGTGGACAGTCTGGTTCTTGATGCATTAGTGGACACGGGTTCTGAAGTAACTTTATTGTCAAGCAAGGTATTTTTGGATAATATCCAATATTTTAATAGAAGGGTATTCAGAATGAATAATATCGAAATAAGAGCATCTACTGGTAGGTTATTGTCTAAGATTGACAAATGTGTGTGTGACTTTTTAATTTTAAACGAGAATTCATATTCATGTAAATTTTTAATATTAAAGGGACTGAAATATGATATTATACTAGGGGCAGATTTTTTAAATAAACATGGAGTGGTAATAGATTATGTTAGCAGGGAGATTAGGTTGGATAAGAATTGGGTAAAGTTTGAGAATGTGATTAAGAGAAGAATGGAAAATGAAGGTTGGCAAGAATTAATAATTAATGGTTTATATAAAGGAATGAATGATAGTATATGTGATAAAGAAATATTTGATGTTGGGGATGAGTTTAATGAGAATGGTGATTGTGAAGAGAATATTAGTGTGGGAAAAAAATGTTCTGAATGTGGTTGAGTATGAAAAGGATGGTATGGGAAATAAAGAAGAAGCGAATGATGGTTGGGAATTGAATTATAAATGTAAAAAAGAATATAAAGAATTTGTATACAGTCTATTGAAAAACAATAAAAGATTAGTAGATGAAACTGTATGTATAGCTCCGGATATATTTCAACATAAATTAGTCGTAAATGAATCACTGCCTTTTCATCCAAAAATCTACCCTATACCAGAAGCATTCAGAGCACAGGTGAGTCATGAAATTCAGAAAATGTTGGACAATAAAGTTATCGAAAGAACAGTGACATCCTTTGTTAACCCCATTGTCGTGGTAAAAAGAAATCTGGGGACATACGGTTATGTTTAGATGCTAGGTTACTTAACACTAGGTTAGAAAAACAATATGAATTACCTGGTCGTATTGATGCCATTCTAAGTAGCTGTTATCGTTGCACAGTGTTTTCCAAATTAGATTTAAAACACAGCTTTTGGCTTATAAAACTCCATGAGGACAGTCGAAAATACACAGGGTTCACAATAGCTGGCACTACGTACCAATTTAGAGTTGTTCCATTTGGGATATCTACAGCGACAAGTGCTTTAACATATGCACTCGAAAGAATGTTAAATCGGTACTCCAAATTCTGTGTCTATTACGTAGATGATATCTTAATTTTTTCTAAATCCTACGAAGAACATTGTATCCATCTAGAACAAATTATACACGTATTAAGCAAAAATGGCATGAAATTAAGTTTAGATAAGTGTGAATTTTTTCAAAATTCTGTGTCATATTTAGGTTATGTTGTTAATCAATTTGGTATTACACTAGAAAAAGAACGATTAGATGAAATCAAAAATTTTCCAAAACCTTGTAACGTTAAAAAACTACAAAGTTTTTTAGGTTTGCTAAACTACTATAAACGTTTTATCCCTAATATATCAGAAATTTGCATACCTTTGTTTGATTTATTGAAGAAAAACACCAGATTTAAATGGTCAAATTCACATGACGAAGCATTCACCAAAATTCGTAGTCAGTTTTATAACAATTTACTTCTAATACATCCAAATTTTGAACGTGATTTTTACATACGAACAGATGGAAGTGATTTTGCCATCGCAGGGGTTCTGTTTCAATACGATGAAGAAGATTTGGAGTGTCCCATATTTTTCGTGTCTAGAAAATTAACAAAAACTGAACAAAATTACACAGTAGGAGAGATTGAAATGCTTGCAATCGTTTTTGCTATTACAAAATTCAAATTTTATATTTTAGGCAGAAAATTTTATATACAAAGTGACAACAAAGCTTTATCTTCTATTTTAAATACTCGAATTTTAAATAATAGAATCTACCGATATTATTTATTAATACAAAATTACGATTTCGAAATTCAGCATATTAGTGGGAAACAAAACTTGGTAGCGGATGTATTTTCCCGTCTACATTCAGAGAACAAGTATAAAAAATTTTTCAGTATTAATAATAATGAGCAAAATTATATACAAGAAATATTTACCACTGAAAACATTATTAAGAGCCAACAATGTAGTGAATTGCAGAGGATATTTCACGAATTAGAAATAAATGAGAATTTTAAGGGTTTTACGATACGAGACAATATTTTGGTAAAAAGGATTGATGATCTTTATCTAATCGTGTTACCGAAATTCAAAGCAAAAGAAATTTTATATGAATTACACAATTTCTACTGTCATTTAGGTTTAAAACGTCTACACTTGATATTTCGAGAACGTTTCATAGCAAAATCGGATTGGAAACTTTCTAAAAACATTATAAATACCTGTTATACATGTCAATTGTATAAAACTAAAAACTATACCTCGTTTCATCCTGGTAAACCTATCATTTCAAGACATCCTCGAGATGTAATCGCTGTAGATTTCTTAGAACATCTGTTGCCTTCGAATGGTTTTAGAAATATACTGGTTGTTTTAGATTGTTTTTCTAAATTGGTACGTTTTTATCCAACTTATTCTTGTAACGGTCCCACCGTTATAAAATGTTTGCAAGAATACTTCAATACTATCGGTTTACCTAAAAGTATTATTTTTGATAATGGTAAATGTTTTCAAAATTCTAAATTACTTACATTTTTGTCTAGGAACAATGTTCGGCCTATTTTCATAGCTATCAGAAATCCTAAAAGCAATCCCTCAGAGAGGAGTATTAGAGAATTAGTACAATACTTACGAATTATTTGTAACGATCAACATCTTCAATGGCCTAAATATGTATCTATTGTCGAAGAAATTATAAATTCCTGTCCCTGTTCGACGACTAAAACTATTCCGCTGACCTTGCATTTGAGCGATACAGCTGATATTCCACGACCTTGGGGTGAATTGGGGGTTAATGCTTCAAGTAAACCAGATAGGTACATCTTAATCGCTAAAACTAAACAGAAACTTGATAAATTACATCGTAGAGCAGTTGAATCGTTAAAACGTAAAAACAGGAAAATCACTACCTTTAAAGAAGGCGAATTAGTCATAATAAAAAACAATAGGATAAGCAATTTTAAAACTAACATTGAAAAGAAATTTCTACCTGTATTCGAAGGTCCATTTGTCATCAAACGAATAATTGGCAATAAAACTTATGATTTATTTTATCCCCACTCTTATATATCTAGAGGTATTTTCTCGACCGATTTACTGTTTAAATTTAATGTGGAATAATGAATTCAGTCAAAATATGACATATCTTACGTGACAATTACTTAAGTAATTTACTTTTGTTTTAAACATTCTTTAAGTATACTAATGAAAATATGAGCTGCTTTGTACTCTATCACTAAGTTACAACGCGCTCATATTTTGGAGGGGGTAATTGTTATGTTATTATTGATTGATATTGTTCAGCAGTGTAAAATTAAAATAATAATTAAAAAAAAAAAAAATTAAATTAAATTAAATTAACTTTTATATTAATTAATTACTAATTAATTAGTTAAAAAAAAAAAAAAAAAAAAAAAAAAAAAAAAAAAAAAAAGACTCCAGCCAACGGCGTGCACGGGGTATAATTAAAAAATCCAGATTATAATGTGAAAAAATCTATTAATCAAAATTTATTGTAAAAACACATCACAAACACATATAACACATAATTACATTCATTTCGACACAACAAACATGAAAGTCAAGCTGAAATTACGAAAATCAATTTTATAAAATAGCAAGCAGTACATTTGGAAGTTCTGTGTGGTAGGCCTGGGAAAAAATAGAAAAAACAATGAAAAGGAGGAGGTTGTTTACGGAGTTTTCGACGACTGACAGAGAAAAACAAGTCAGAAGTGACAAAAAGAGACTTTAACGAGAAATACAACATTTTAAAAGCAAGTGAAAGTTTTATGAGTTCCCATTAGACCTACAAGATCAAAATTTTACTAGTGAACGTGAAGAAAACCCGGGAAAAGAAAAAGAAGATTGAAAACGGAAAAGGAGGAGTTTGTAACGCACATAGGAGGATATTGGACAAGGAAACACACACACACACACATATTCAATTACATTGGGAAATTACAGGTAAGGGTTGAGGGTGGTTTAGTTAGATAAACATTGTAAAAATCTTTTATTCATATTATAATCTGGTTCTTTTTAAACTGTTTATATATTTTTTATTTCGTGTCATTAGTGACACACACAACAATTTGGCGACCGTGACAGGACATTGGCAGAAGTCAATCATTTTTCTAAAATTTAAACATTTATATTCATTTAAATCTTTAAACTTATCAAAATTCTAAATTTACACCCTTTTTCTAGACTATTAATTAGGCCTTCAATTCAAAATAATCTTTATATTAAATCAATTAATCAAATTCATAAGTTTTATAGTCATTGAAATAGTATCACTGATTCATAATGCCTAAAGCACGAAGTGTTGAAGGAGATAGTGGGGATAGTATCAAAAATATGTTGGAAACGGTAATGCATAAGTTAGATCAGGTGTTATTGTGCCAAGGGACCTTCGAATATAGGTTGTCTCAGCTGGAAGAAAGAGTTAACAAAATTGGATCACCATCTGGGCAAGCTGATCATGTTTCAAATGTTTCTCCTGTTGTTCCCACGATGACAAACGTCGTTTCAAGTAATGTGACAGCTGACGCTAGACAGGTTGACACACCAATGTCATTTTCCCATAACCTCAAAATAAAAGATTTGATTCCAAAATTTGACGGCAGACATGGTTGTCCCGTGGTCTTCTTGATTTCGATCAAACGTGTAATAACGGCAGATACAGCACCTATCCAACTATATAATATTCTTAGATCGTCATTGGTGAATGATGCAGCTACATGGTTTTCCGTTGTGGAGAATACTTTTGCATCTTTTGAGGAATTTGAGGTATTGTTTCTTAGTAAATTTTGGTCTGAAACGGAACAAGACAAAATTAGAAGCAATTTGTACATGGGAAAGTTCAATGCGCAAAAGGGAAATTCGCGAGAGCAATATTTTATCAACCGTTATGCTACAGTTCGACATTTAACACCTAAATTGACCGAGAAAGAAATTATAAAACATTTTGCCCGACATTACGACTTTGAAATTCATAAAACAGTCATCGTTCAGAACATTACCTCATTTAAAGATTTTTGCGAGATTCTGAGACAGTACGACGATTTATATAAACATAAAAACACAACACCTGTGGAACATCAACGTGACAATTATACACCGTATTATCTGCGTAATTTTGGACCGAGTTATGCAATTTCAAACTCTAAAAATTCATCGTATCCCCATAATTTTAACACACATCACAATTCCAATCGTACTAACAATTATCAACAAAATTCTTGTAATAATTCAAATACATATAACAGAAATTATCAACAAAATTCATATTCACCTCAAAATTTTAATCGATATCCTCAACAAAATTCCAATCAAAATCATTATAAAAATAGACATTTTCAATCATCAAATCAAAACTTTAATCCTCAAAGGAATTTTAAAGAAGGTAATGACAGAAATTCTCAACAACGGAATGCACATGACAATTCACGTGATTTAAATGCGATTAATGTTGTAGCCGATGTACACAGGGGTCAAGAAGAACCCGAACATTTTTTATAAGTAATCCACAAAATTCTAAGTATACTGTAATTTCTGACAACAATTATGAACATCCTAAACATTTATTTCAAACAGAAAACAAAATAGTAAATGATGATTTAACATTACCTTTAGTTAAGGTTAAGGTGGACAGTCTGGTTCTTGATGCATTAGTGGACACGGGTTCTGAAGTAACTTTATTGTCAAGCAAGGTATTTTTGGATAATATCCAATATTTTAATAGAAGGGTATTCAGAATGAATAATATCGAAATAAGAGCATCTACTGGTAGGTTATTGTCTAAGATTGACAAATGTGTGTGTGACTTTTTAATTTTAAACGAGAATTCATATTCATGTAAATTTTTAATATTAAAGGGACTGAAATATGATATTATACTAGGGGCAGATTTTTTAAATAAACATGGAGTGGTAATAGATTATGTTAGCAGGGAGATTAGGTTGGATAAGAATTGGGTAAAGTTTGAGAATGTGATTAAGAGAAGAATGGAAAATGAAGGTTGGCAAGAATTAATAATTAATGGTTTATATAAAGGAATGAATGATAGTATATGTGATAAAGAAATATTTGATGTTGGGGATGAGTTTAATGAGAATGGTGATTGTGAAGAGAATATTAGTGTGGGAAAAATGTTCTGAATGTGGTTGAGTATGAAAAGGATGGTATGGGAAATAAAGAAGAAGCGAATGATGGTTGGGAATTGAATTATAAATGTAAAAAAGAATATAAAGAATTTGTATACAGTCTATTGAAAAACAATAAAAGATTAGTAGATGAAACTGTATGTATAGCTCCGGATATATTTCAACATAAATTAGTCGTAAATGAATCACTGCCTTTTCATCCAAAAATCTACCCTATACCAGAAGCATTCAGAGCACAGGTGAGTCATGAAATTCAGAAAATGTTGGACAATAAAGTTATCGAAAGAACAGTGACATCCTTTGTTAACCCCATTGTCGTGGTAAAAAAGAAATCTGGGGACATACGGTTATGTTTAGATGCTAGGTTACTTAACACTAGGTTAGAAAAACAATATGAATTACCTGGTCGTATTGATGCCATTCTAAGTAGCTGTTATCGTTGCACAGTGTTTTCCAAATTAGATTTAAAACACAGCTTTTGGCTTATAAAACTCCATGAGGACAGTCGAAAATACACAGGGTTCACAATAGCTGGCACTACGTACCAATTTAGAGTTGTTCCATTTGGGATATCTACAGCGACAAGTGCTTTAACATATGCACTCGAAAGAATGTTAAATCGGTACTCCAAATTCTGTGTCTATTACGTAGATGATATCTTAATTTTTTCTAAATCCTACGAAGAACATTGTATCCATCTAGAACAAATTATACACGTATTAAGCAAAAATGGCATGAAATTAAGTTTAGATAAGTGTGAATTTTTTCAAAATTCTGTGTCATATTTAGGTTATGTTGTTAATCAATTTGGTATTACACTAGAAAAAGAACGATTAGATGAAATCAAAAATTTTCCAAAACCTTGTAACGTTAAAAAACTACAAAGTTTTTAGGTTTGCTAAACTACTATAAACGTTTTATCCCTAATATATCAGAAATTTGCATACCTTTGTTTGATTTATTGAAGAAAAACACCAGATTTAAATGGTCAAATTCACATGACGAAGCATTCACCAAAATTCGTAGTCAGTTTTATAACAATTTACTTCTAATACATCCAAATTTTGAACGTGATTTTTACATACGAACAGATGGAAGTGATTTTGCCATCGCAGGGGTTCTGTTTCAATACGATGAAGAAGATTTGGAGTGTCCCATATTTTTCGTGTCTAGAAAATTAACAAAAACTGAACAAAATTACACAGTAGGAGAGATTGAAATGCTTGCAATCGTTTTTGCTATTACAAAATTCAAATTTTATATTTTAGGCAGAAAATTTTATATACAAAGTGACAACAAAGCTTTATCTTCTATTTTAAATACTCGAATTTTAAATAATAGAATCTACCGATATTATTTATTAATACAAAATTACGATTTCGAAATTCAGCATATTAGTGGGAAACAAAACTTGGTAGCGGATGTATTTTCCCGTCTACATTCAGAGAACAAGTATAAAAAATTTTTCAGTATTAATAATAATGAGCAAAATTATATACAAGAAATATTTACCACTGAAAACATTATTAAGAGCCAACAATGTAGTGAATTGCAGAGGATATTTCACGAATTAGAAATAAATGAGAATTTTAAGGGTTTTACGATACGAGACAATATTTTGGTAAAAAGGATTGATGATCTTTATCTAATCGTGTTACCGAAATTCAAAGCAAAAGAAATTTTATATGAATTACACAATTTCTACTGTCATTTAGGTTTAAAACGTCTACACTTGATATTTCGAGAACGTTTCATAGCAAAATCGGATTGGAAACTTTCTAAAAACATTATAAATACCTGTTATACATGTCAATTGTATAAAACTAAAAACTATACCTCGTTTCATCCTGGTAAACCTATCATTTCAAGACATCCTCGAGATGTAATCGCTGTAGATTTCTTAGAACATCTGTTGCCTTCGAATGGTTTTAGAAATATACTGGTTGTTTTAGATTGTTTTTCTAAATTGGTACGTTTTTATCCAACTTATTCTTGTAACGGTCCCACCGTTATAAAATGTTTGCAAGAATACTTCAATACTATCGGTTTACCTAAAAGTATTATTTTTGATAATGGTAAATGTTTTCAAAATTCTAAATTACTTACATTTTTGTCTAGGAACAATGTTCGGCCTATTTTCATAGCTATCAGAAATCCTAAAAGCAATCCCTCAGAGAGGAGTATTAGAGAATTAGTACAATACTTACGAATTATTTGTAACGATCAACATCTTCAATGGCCTAAATATGTATCTATTGTCGAAGAAATTATAAATTCCTGTCCCTGTTCGACGACTAAAACTATTCCGCTGACCTTGCATTTGAGCGATACAGCTGATATTCCACGACCTTGGGGTGAATTGGGGGTTAATGCTTCAAGTAAACCAGATAGGTACATCTTAATCGCTAAAACTAAACAGAAACTTGATAAATTACATCGTAGAGCAGTTGAATCGTTAAAACGTAAAAACAGGAAAATCACTACCTTTAAAGAAGGCGAATTAGTCATAATAAAAAACAATAGGATAAGCAATTTTAAAAACTAACATTGAAAAGAAATTTCTACCTGTATTCAAGGTCCATTTGTCATCAAACTAATAATTGGCAATAAAACTTATGATTTATTTTATCCCCACTCTTATATATCTAGAGGTATTTTCTCGACCGATTTACTGTTTAAATTTAATGTGGAATAATGAATTCAGTCAAAATATGACATATCTTACGTGACAATTACTTAAGTAATTTACTTTTGTTTTAAACATTCTTTAAGTATACTAATGAAAATATGAGCTGCTTTGTACTCTATCACTAAGTTACAACGCGCTCATATTTTGGAGGGGTAATTGTTATGTTATTATTGATTGATATTGTTCAGCAGTGTAAAATTAAAATAATAATTACAAAAAAAAAAAAATTAAATTAAATTAAATTAACTTTTATATTAATTAATTACTAATTAATTAGTTAAAAAAAAAAAAAAAAAAAAAAAAGACTCAGCCAACGGCGTGCACGGGGTATAATTAAAAATCCAGATTATAATGTGAAAAATCTATTAATCAAAATTTATTGTAAAAACACATCACAAACACATATAACACATAATTACATTCATTTCGACACAACAAACATGAAAGTCAAGCTGAAATTACGAAAATCAATTTTATAAAATAGCAAGCAGTACATTTGGAAGTTCTGTGGTAGGCCTGGGAAAAAATAGAAAAACAATGAAAAGGAGGAGGTTGTTTACGGAGTTTTCGACGACTGACAGAGAAAACAAGTCAGAAGTGACAAAAAGAGACTTTAACGAGAAATACAACATTTTAAAAGCAAGTGAAAGTTTTATGAGTTCCCCATTAGACCTACAAGATCAAAATTTTACTAGTGAACGTGAAGAAAACCCGGGAAAGAAAAGAAGATTGAAAACGGAAAAGGAGGAGTTTGTAACGCACATAGAGGATATTGGACAAGGAAACACACACACACACATATTCAATTACATTGGGAAATTACAGGTAAGGGTTGAGGGTGGTTTAGTTAGATAAACATTGTGTAACCTTTTATTCATATTATAATCTGGTTCTTTTAAACTGTTTATATATTTTTTATTTCGTAATGCCAGACACACACAACAATTTGGCGACCGTGACAGGACATTGGCAGAAGTCAATCATTTTTCTAAAATTTAAACATTTATATTCATTTAAATCTTTAAACTTATCAAAATTCTAAATTTACACCCTTTTTCTAGACTATTAATTAGGCCTTCAATTCAAAATAATCTTTATATTAAATCAATTAATCAAATTCATAAGTTTTATAGTCATTGAAATAGTATCACTGATTCATAATGCCTAAAGCACGAAGTGTTGAAGGAGATAGTGGGGATAGTATCAAAAATATGTTGGAAACGGTAATGCATAAGTTAGATCAGGTGTTATTGTGCCAAGGGACCTTCGAATATAGGTTGTCTCAGCTGGAAGAAAGAGTTAACAAAATTGGATCACCATCTGGGCAAGCTGATCATGTTTCAAATGTTTCTCCTGTTGTTCCCACGATGACAAACGTCGTTTCAAGTAATGTGACAGCTGACGCTAGACAGGTTGACACACCAATGTCATTTTCCCATAACCTCAAAATAAAAGATTTGATTCCAAAATTTGACGGCAGACATGGTTGTCCCGTGGTCTTCTTGATTTCGATCAAACGTGTAATAACGGCAGATACAGCACCTATCCAACTATATAATATTCTTAGATCGTCATTGGTGAATGATGCAGCTACATGGTTTTCCGTTGTGGAGAATACTTTTGCATCTTTTGAGGAATTTGAGGTATTGTTTCTTAGTAAATTTTGGTCTGAAACGGAACAAGACAAAATTAGAAGCAATTTGTACATGGGAAAGTTCAATGCGCAAAAGGGAAATTCGCGAGAGCAATATTTTATCAACCGTTATGCTACAGTTCGACATTTAACACCTAAATTGACCGAGAAAGAAATTATAAAACATTTTGCCCGACATTACGACTTTGAAATTCATAAAACAGTCATCGTTCAGAACATTACCTCATTTAAAGATTTTTGCGAGATTCTGAGACAGTACGACGATTTATATAAACATAAAAACACAACACCTGTGGAACATCAACGTGACAATTATACACCGTATTATCTGCGTAATTTTGGACCGAGTTATGCAATTTCAAACTCTAAAAATTCATCGTATCCCCATAATTTTAACACACATCACAATTCCAATCGTACTAACAATTATCAACAAAATTCTTGTAATAATTCAAATACATATAACAGAAATTATCAACAAAATTCATATTCACCTCAAAATTTTAATCGATATCCTCAACAAAATTCCAATCAAAATCATTATAAAAATAGACATTTTCAATCATCAAATCAAAACTTTAATCCTCAAAGGAATTTTAAAGAAGGTAATGACAGAAATTCTCAACAACGGAATGCACATGACAATTCACGTGATTTAAATGCGATTAATGTTGTAGCCGATGTACACAGGGGTCAAGAAGAACCCGAACATTTTTTATAAGTAATCCACAAAATTCTAAGTATACTGTAATTTCTGACAACAATTATGAACATCCTAAACATTTATTTCAAACAGAAAACAAAATAGTAAATGATGATTTAACATTACCTTTAGTTAAGGTTAAGGTGGACAGTCTGGTTCTTGATGCATTAGTGGACACGGGTTCTGAAGTAACTTTATTGTCAAGCAAGGTATTTTTGGATAATATCCAATATTTTAATAGAAGGGTATTCAGAATGAATAATATCGAAATAAGAGCATCTACTGGTAGGTTATTGTCTAAGATTGACAAATGTGTGTGTGACTTTTTAATTTTAAACGAGAATTCATATTCATGTAAATTTTTAATATTAAAGGGACTGAAATATGATATTATACTAGGGGCAGATTTTTTAAATAAACATGGAGTGGTAATAGATTATGTTAGCAGGGAGATTAGGTTGGATAAGAATTGGGTAAAGTTTGAGAATGTGATTAAGAGAAGAATGGAAAATGAAGGTTGGCAAGAATTAATAATTAATGGTTTATATAAAGGAATGAATGATAGTATATGTGATAAAGAAATATTTGATGTTGGGGATGAGTTTAATGAGAATGGTGATTGTGAAGAGAATATTAGTGTGGGAAAAAATGTTCTGAATGTGGTTGAGTATGAAAAGGATGGTATGGGAAATAAAGAAGAAGCGAATGATGGTTGGGAATTGAATTATAAATGTAAAAAAGAATATAAAGAATTTGTATACAGTCTATTGAAAAACAATAAAAGATTAGTAGATGAAACTGTATGTATAGCTCCGGATATATTTCAACATAAATTAGTCGTAAATGAATCACTGCCTTTTCATCCAAAAATCTACCCTATACCAGAAGCATTCAGAGCACAGGTGAGTCATGAAATTCAGAAAATGTTGGACAATAAAGTTATCGAAAGAACAGTGACATCCTTTGTTAACCCCATTGTCGTGGTAAAAAAGAAATCTGGGGACATACGGTTATGTTTAGATGCTAGGTTACTTAACACTAGGTTAGAAAAACAATATGAATTACCTGGTCGTATTGATGCCATTCTAAGTAGCTGTTATCGTTGCACAGTGTTTTCCAAATTAGATTTAAAACACAGCTTTTGGCTTATAAAACTCCATGAGGACAGTCGAAAATACACAGGGTTCACAATAGCTGGCACTACGTACCAATTTAGAGTTGTTCCATTTGGGATATCTACAGCGACAAGTGCTTTAACATATGCACTCGAAAGAATGTTAAATCGGTACTCCAAATTCTGTGTCTATTACGTAGATGATATCTTAATTTTTTCTAAATCCTACGAAGAACATTGTATCCATCTAGAACAAATTATACACGTATTAAGCAAAAATGGCATGAAATTAAGTTTAGATAAGTGTGAATTTTTTCAAAATTCTGTGTCATATTTAGGTTATGTTGTTAATCAATTTGGTATTACACTAGAAAAAGAACGATTAGATGAAATCAAAAATTTTCCAAAACCTTGTAACGTTAAAAAACTACAAAGTTTTTTAGGTTTGCTAAACTACTATAAACGTTTTATCCCTAATATATCAGAAATTTGCATACCTTTGTTTGATTTATTGAAGAAAAACACCAGATTTAAATGGTCAAATTCACATGACGAAGCATTCACCAAAATTCGTAGTCAGTTTTATAACAATTTACTTCTAATACATCCAAATTTTGAACGTGATTTTTACATACGAACAGATGGAAGTGATTTTGCCATCGCAGGGGTTCTGTTTCAATACGATGAAGAAGATTTGGAGTGTCCCATATTTTTCGTGTCTAGAAAATTAACAAAAACTGAACAAAATTACACAGTAGGAGAGATTGAAATGCTTGCAATCGTTTTTGCTATTACAAAATTCAAATTTTATATTTTAGGCAGAAAATTTTATATACAAAGTGACAACAAAGCTTTATCTTCTATTTTAAATACTCGAATTTTAAATAATAGAATCTACCGATATTATTTATTAATACAAAATTACGATTTCGAAATTCAGCATATTAGTGGGAAACAAAACTTGGTAGCGGATGTATTTTCCCGTCTACATTCAGAGAACAAGTATAAAAAATTTTTCAGTATTAATAATAATGAGCAAAATTATATACAAGAAATATTTACCACTGAAAACATTATTAAGAGCCAACAATGTAGTGAATTGCAGAGGATATTTCACGAATTAGAAATAAATGAGAATTTTAAGGGTTTTACGATACGAGACAATATTTTGGTAAAAAGGATTGATGATCTTTATCTAATCGTGTTACCGAAATTCAAAGCAAAAGAAATTTTATATGAATTACACAATTTCTACTGTCATTTAGGTTTAAAACGTCTACACTTGATATTTCGAGAACGTTTCATAGCAAAATCGGATTGGAAACTTTCTAAAAACATTATAAATACCTGTTATACATGTCAATTGTATAAAACTAAAAACTATACCTCGTTTCATCCTGGTAAACCTATCATT
The DNA here is from genome assembly GCA_023690525.1 of Holotrichia oblita. Taxonomy (NCBI): domain Eukaryota; kingdom Metazoa; phylum Arthropoda; class Insecta; order Coleoptera; family Scarabaeidae; genus Holotrichia; species Holotrichia oblita. The sequence goes on along the minus strand of CM043017.1, from coordinate 148,293,928 downwards.
TCAAGACATCCTCGAGATGTAATCGCTGTAGATTTCTTAGAACATCTGTTGCCTTCGAATGGTTTTAGAAATATACTGGTTGTTTTAGATTGTTTTTCTAAATTGGTACGTTTTTATCCAACTTATTCTTGTAACGGTCCCACCGTTATAAAATGTTTGCAAGAATACTTCAATACTATCGGTTTACCTAAAAGTATTATTTTTGATAATGGTAAATGTTTTCAAAATTCTAAATTACTTACATTTTTGTCTAGGAACAATGTTCGGCCTATTTTCATAGCTATCAGAAATCCTAAAAGCAATCCCTCAGAGAGGAGTATTAGAGAATTAGTACAATACTTACGAATTATTTGTAACGATCAACATCTTCAATGGCCTAAATATGTATCTATTGTCGAAGAAATTATAAATTCCTGTCCCTGTTCGACGACTAAAACTATTCCGCTGACCTTGCATTTGAGCGATACAGCTGATATTCCACGACCTTGGGGTGAATTGGGGGTTAATGCTTCAAGTAAACCAGATAGGTACATCTTAATCGCTAAAACTAAACAGAAACTTGATAAATTACATCGTAGAGCAGTTGAATCGTTAAAACGTAAAAACAGGAAAATCACTACCTTTAAAGAAGGCGAATTAGTCATAATAAAAAACAATAGGATAAGCAATTTTAAAACTAACATTGAAAAGAAATTTCTACCTGTATTCGAAGGTCCATTTGTCATCAAACGAATAATTGGCAATAAAACTTATGATTTATTTTATCCCCACTCTTATATATCTAGAGGTATTTTCTCGACCGATTTACTGTTTAAATTTAATGTGGAATAATGAATTCAGTCAAAATATGACATATCTTACGTGACAATTACTTAAGTAATTTACTTTTGTTTTAAACATTCTTTAAGTATACTAATGAAAATATGAGCTGCTTTGTACTCTATCACTAAGTTACAACGCGCTCATATTTTGGAGGGGGTAATTGTTATGTTATTATTGATTGATATTGTTCAGCAGTGTAAAATTAAAATAATAATTAAAAAAAAAAAAAAAATTAAATTAAATTAACTTTTATATTAATTAATTAATTACTAATTAATTAG